>OZ010796.1:485867933-486265433 GCA_963932465.1 Maratus speciosus
TGGTAAAAAAATAGACGAGTACTTTTTAAATTATTTTTTAAGTTAAAATAGTTAACAAATAATTACGAAGTCATAATTTGTTAGAACATATTTGTGGCCTGGCCAGGAGACTGGTTTTCAAGCCTCCTATTCTTGTATATGTATAAAATATTCGACAATTTAACATTTTACGTTCGAAAAACAGTTTTTTTTAATTAAAAATCAGCAGAATTTAAAGTTAATAAGTTTTAAAGATTGTTAACTTTAAAATTGTAAATCAACTTGTTCAAAATTTTAAAGAAATATTTTTATAGTTCATTACTTTAATATTTATTATTTTTAAGGGGACAGTACACCTTTAACAGTCGGAGAACGAAATTTGTCCTGTGTAACAGATATATTTTTTAAAGAGCCCACTTCAGACACGGAGAGAAAGTAAAACGAAGTCTATGGGGGCGTTAATTTAAAATTTCTCGCTTTGTTTTAATATGATGTTTTTTACATAGGATAGCTGAGCACGATCTTCAACCAGGCTAGATTTTACTTTTTAGATTTTTATTTTATATATATATATATATATATATATATATATATATTGAATGTTTTCCATTGAATGTTTTCTTTTCGTTCATGGTTTTGTTAGTAAGTTTTTTCCATGGTTATTTTGTTAATTTTCTCTGTAGTTCAGTAGTTTTGGGATTGGATGAGTAGTGTGTGTTTTTTGGTATATATATATATATATATATATATAGATATAAAGCCCAGTGGTGTAGTGGTCAGGGCATCTGACTGCCGCACCGCAGGTCGAGAGTTCGACTCCCGACTGGGCAAGGTTCACTCAGCCTTTCATCCCTTTGGGGTCGATAAAATGAGTACCAAGCTTGCTTGGGAACTAAACACCGAGGGTCTCGCGTTAGGCTGACCACCTGGCCGGGACGCATGCTGTATAGCACCTCGGGCCTAGGGTCAAGAAAACAGAGATGGGCACTGTCGGCCCTGATCCTCATGGATTGTATAGCCGCAGAGTTTAGTTTAGTATATATATATATATATATATTAGGAAAGTTTCAATTTCAGAAACGATTCACCCCTGTTCCGAAATTAAAAGTATTTTTTTTTAAAATATCTGAAACCAAAATCGAAAGAGTAAAAACTAGCCCGGTTGTAGATCGTCTTCAGCTATCCTATACAAAAAAAAAAAAAAAAAAAAATTCATTTTAAAATGTTAAAAAGGAAGTGAGATAAAAAGGAAGTGAGATTTGAAAATAACGCTCCCATATATTTAACATTAGCGTTTAAATTTTTTCCCGTAACCTGCGTGGGTTCTCAAATGTAACGCAAAGATATTTTTTTTGCAACGGTTAGGAAACGCGAAAATTTATCATTAACTTTAATAATGTAAAACTAAAAGTTATGAAACTGTAAGATAAAATATAGCATTTTATAAAAATATACTAGCTAGCAATTTTTTTTTCTAATGCGTATTACCTTTTAATATTTTATACTTCACTTACATGGACATTCAAAAGTATTTTATATTATGGTCTATGTGGGAAAATACATTTGCGTGTATTTTAATGACATAAAACAATTTTAAATATACAATTTATTCGCATTATTGAAGAGCATAGGTACTTGTACAGGGGAATTAAAAAGTATATTTCGTTACATTATGGACTACGAAGAAAAAACGTTTGCGGGGTATTTTAATAACGTTTTCTGTTACAACATAATGAAATTGATATGAATTTATGAGGCGCAGTAAAACATGCTTTCTGAAGGGATAGCAAAGCATTTATCATTCATTTACAGGGTCACAGAAAAGGGTTCAGTTTTATTACAGAAAAAACTGCTTGCAAAGTGTGTTTTAGTTATGTTTCACGATTTCAAACAAGATGGAATTCATATACGTTACTGAGGTTTACAATATGATGCTTACATTATAATATGATGTGCATCACATTTTATTTAATTTACAGGGGCACATAAAAGATATTGGATACAATATTGCATATGAAGTATTGTCTATTAGGGATGATTGCTGAAAGTGAGATTTCAGCTATGATATACGTTTTTAACTAAATTTCTGCATACTAGATTATATATATAAATTCGATAGACTACGTATAGGGCTACGCAAAAGAACTAGGAAGAATTGTTGAGAAATTGATTAATTTTATTTTCAAATTCAACTACATTTAGAAAGATATGTTTGGAAAATAAAAATATAATAATATACAAGGCTATTCAAAGAATTGGATGCATGCACGCCTATTTCAGACACGGGAAGGAATGAAAACGCTAATTTTAAGTCTATGGGGGGGGGGGGGTCATTTTCATATTTCTCGCTTTGATTTTAATATTTTTGAATGATTTTTTCTTTTTCTTTTTTTTTTCTTTTTTTTGCATAGGATATCTGGTGACTATCGACAGTGAGGCTAGCTTTTACTTTTCGATTTTGGCTATAGTTTTTTTTTTTTTTATATGTAATAGGATAGTTTAAATTTTAGAGCGGATATGAAAGTAAAAGTAATTTTAAAGAAAAATATCTGAAACAAAAATCGAAAAAGTAATAACTAGCCCGGTTATAGAGCGTCCTCAGCTATCCTAACAGTTTCTTAGCAACAACGAATGATAACTTAACACTGTCATGATCGGTAAGGTCAAGTAAAGACTATAAACTAAAAGCACTGCTAATTTACCAAATTCCGATATAGGACACAGATTGGTAAAGGATATTACGGCAACTCCTCCTGATTATTAACTGGGAAGTAGAGGAAGAAGATGGAGAATCTCTGGAGATATTTGACTGTGAGCTTTCAACTGACAAGGTAAAAAAAAAATCTCTATCAGCAATCCGGGGAAAATAAATTGTAACTTAGTCTAAAGATAAAGATGCAGAAAAATAAATTTATTTTCACTGATTTCTGATAAAGAAAAAGAATGCTTTGGTAAAATTGGAAGAAATTCGAAATATAGCTTTGAAATGGAATTCTATGAAATTCATTATCAGAATTGCATATCAATGTAATGAAAAATCCAAGCAGTTTTCAGAGAAAATAAAAACAGTCTTTCTCAAACAATTGTAAAAAAAAAAAAAAAAAAAAAAAAAAAAAAAAAAAAAAAAAAAATACAGCTGTATTTGTTACAAAAATCTCCAAATTCAGAGTAATGAATTAAAAAAGGTTTTTATACACAATCTAGGTATAAAAACACAGATAGGATGTTTTTGTGCCTGTCCACAGATTCCTAAAGAGTGATACAAGATTTCACAGGAAGGGATTTTTTCGACGGGTGGCAATTGCACAGACCATCAGCTCATCAAGTTGAAGGCTGAAATTTTAGGATTAGATAGAACTCAATTAGCATATTAAAATGCAAATGGTCTGCTAAGTCATATCTTGATAGAAAACACCTGCACACCGGAGTTTAGTTTTTGATCGATTGGTTTATCATTGTATTTTGCAGCACCCAAATGTATGAAAATATTGAAGTTTGGGTGCATGAAAACACAATGGTAAACCTGCGGATCAACCACTAAATTGATGTTCTGCAGATGGTTTCCACCAAGATACGACTTGGCAGACCAATGCATATAGCTTGTATATAAAAAAAACGGTCAAGTACGAGTATTACTCGCGCTCAGAGAGTTCCGTACAATAAATATATGAATTATTAACTGTATTATTTAAAAGAATAATGAAACTTTGTAAAAACCTATACAACGTAGAGTTGGGTATAGCTGTATATATTAGAAAAGTATGATTGAGTATACCACAAAGGTTCAAAGAGATATGAAGCCGAAATAAAATTAAATATTGCTATTTTGTATAATTCTTTTTTTAAACGTATCTTAATCTGGATATTGTGAACTTAATTTGGTACTAACAATAAAAGTACTGCATATTTAAATTTCATTTGGCATTTCATAAAACTAAATTCAACATAGAAATATTTTTCTTTTTACAGTGTAGATGAAATAAAATCCTTGTTCAAAGTTTAAACTTGGCGTTGTACTACGCGCGTTTCGAAAGGAGGTCGCAAAGATGCAACTCGACTTTGTCCGTGCCGCGTTTTTTCAAATAGGTCTTTAATTATCATTTAAAGACACGGGAGGCGTATTGAGAAATCCACTCAACGCAAACTAGTCGCGAATCCCATAGTATTTATGCGATTAATTATAATTAAATTGGTCTGTTTTTAACAATTTGATGTTTACTGCTTTTATGCTGCTACTGGGTATTGCATTACACATATATATCATTAAAAGTTGTTATCTAGTATTTAAAAACCGATGGTATATAGAGTACGCCGCCTCTGCCATTATGTATGTCCAAACCAACCGTGTCTTTAAGGGTTAAGGCTCCTGCCCCTGCCAGCGAAGACAATCACGAGCTAATGCTAATCGTATAGGGAAGGATTTTTCTAATATCTATTTTGTATTTCGATATTTTAAATTTTTTTTTTGGCATTATATAGCCGAGATCCGTCTCTACATCGCACCTTTCTTTACTTTTTCCTCCCCATCGGATTAGTATTAGCTCGTTAGTGTCTTCGCCGGCAGGGACAGGAGTCTTAATATCTCGTCGAGTTACCGACGATTTTTTTTCGAAAATCATTATAAACAATGCTTTTATACTTTTGATACGATAGGTACCTTTAGCGTTCTTCGATACCTTTGCTGAATGCCCGCAAATAGAAATCTGTATGTAACAGAAAAATGCGATTTTATGAAAAACTATGCCACCTAGGGCAATCGCTATAATTTTCCTGCGAGTATTAAATTAACCTCTACTACCTCTAATTTTTTTCATAATTTTAGTTTCAGTAGATTTGAAAATAGATTGGGGGGGGGGGGGGGCACATTTTTGCACTACATTTTCGACGATATCTCTGAAAATATAATATCTAAAATTAAAAGAAATGTATTTTTGAGTTATGCGTTACGGAATCTTTTAACCGATACCCCAAACGATACACAAAGAAAATATATTTCTTCTTTAAATAACCTAATTATCCCCTCTACGTTTTTCCCACATATATTTGTGAATGTTTAATAATCTGTAAATATGTGGGTCAATAGTCTTTATTACATCTCCCAATTTGAACTTCCCACGTTCCGCAGTTTACGAGTAAAATGGCTGTGACAGACAGACACAGGAGTGATCTTATAATGATTCCGTTTTTACTTTTTAAGTACGGAACCCTAAAAATCATGATTATAGCAACTGAGAAATACAAAAACATAAGAAGATGTATTATTGAAAATAAATAAAACAAGAAAGGAAAACCGTGTGCCAAGTATGGATTATGAACCCTTTCCTACATTTTTAGTTCAGTTAGAAAAACACATAACACATTTGAAAATACACATTTATTAATTCCTAACAATAGACGGAAACGTACTTAAATTGTTTTGTGAAGCTCTGTATGTTCCTTATAAATTTTTATACACGCCACATACTGAGCTGAAATTTAATTCAGAAATAAATACGCTGAAAATTACTGATATCACACTTCTAAGGCTAACATTAGCTTAAGAATTGCTATCCATGAACGGCCATGTATCCAGTTTTTTGTCATATCCCTATTTATTTATATGCTACAATGTCACTTAGCCGACGGGACATTTAGCAGACAGCAATTAGACGACAGGATGTTTAGCCGACAGCGACTGTTAGCCGACAAGACAGTTAGCCAACAGAGGACAATTATTCGACATGGACATTCATCCGACAGGATATTCATCCGACTTAACTGTAACGTAACTGTAACCTGATCTTAACCTAATTATAACCTAAGCATAAACTAACTGTAGCGTAACTGTAACCTAACCAATACGAAACTGTAACGTAACTATAATCTATCTGTAACCTAAACGTAACCTAAGTGTAAGATAACCGTAACCTAACTGAAACCTAACAGTAATCTAATTGTAGCCTAAATGTAACCTAACTGAATCCTAACAGTAACCTAATTGTAGCCTTAATGTAACCTAACTGGGACGTAACCGTAATCTAACTGTAACTAACGTTTACCTAGTTATAACCTAATCGTATGCTAACTGTAATGTAACTGAAACATAACTTTACCAAAACCAAGCTCTAACCTAAGCGTATTCTAATTATCACCTAAACGTAACCTAACAGTTATTTAACCGTAATCTAAACGTAACCTAACGGTAACCTAATTATAAAGTAACCGTAACCTAATTGAAACCTAACAGTAACCTAATTGTAGCCTAAATATAATCTAACTGGGACGTAACCGTAATCTAACTGTAACTAACGTTTATCTAATTATAACCTAATCGTATGCTAGCAGTAATGTAACTGTAACACAACTTTAACATGACCAAGCTGTAACCTAAGCGTAATCTAATTATCACCTAAACGTAACCTAATTATAACCGAACAGTTACCTAACCATAATCTAAACGTAACCTAAGTGTAACATAATTATGAAGTAACCGTAACCAAACTAAAACCTGACAGTAATCTAATTGTAGCCTAAATGTAACCTAACTGGGACTTAACCATAATCTAACTGTAAATAACGTTTACCTAGTTATAACCTAATCATATGCTAAATGTTATGTAACTGTAACATAACTTTACCATGACCAAGCTGTAACTTAAGTGTAATCTAATTATCACCTAAACGTAACTTCATTATAACCTAACCGTAATCTAAGACTAACTAATCGCAATTGTAACCAAACTGCCAATTAACTGTAACCTAGCGGGAGGTGCATAATATGAAAGAGTGATCAAAGGGCTGCCCAGTCCAATGATATATCACTTGAGGGATGTCGGAAAAGTCAGAAAAATGCTCCCGGTGATACAAATTGGGGGAGGGGGAACGGGAGGTACATAATATGAAAGAGTGATCAAAGGGCTCCAATGCGATGTATCTCATGAGGGGTGTCGAAAAATGTTAGAAAAGTACCGGCTAATTATACTATCAGCTAAATGTCCTGTCGGTTAATCGCCTTTTCGGCTAAATGTCCTCCCGGCTAATTGCCACGTTCGGCCAGTTGCCTGTCGGTCAATTGTCTGTATTGCTAAAATTATTACTATATGTCCGTTTCGATCAATTGTCCTGTATGCTGTATGTAAATTTCAGCTAATTGTGTTGTCGGCTATATGTACGTATCGGCTAAATGCACGTCTCAGCTAACTGCAATCTGCTAAATGTCTTGAAGGCTATTTGGTTGTCGGCTAAATGTCTGCGACCGGCTACGGGTCAAACATCTATACTAAAAGTAGTTGAGCTTGAAAATGCATAAATCAAATTAAAAAACATCTTTAAGTAATTCATAGTCATTCTCGGTACTACTGATGAAATCTTTTGTGTAGTGTCTATGCAACGGAATAGCAATAATTTCAGCAATACAGACAATTGGCCGACAGACAACTGGCCGAACGTGGCAATTAGCCGGGAGGACATTTAGCCGAAAAGACGATTAGCCGACAGGACATTTAGCTGATAGTATAATATGCCGGTACTTTTCTAACATTTTTCGACAACCCTCATGAGATACATCACATTGGAGCCCTTTGATCACTCTTTATATTCTATGCAATTCATATACACCACCTATGTGCCTGTGCAAAAATATTAGTTTAACTTAACTTATACCATAACTTATCATAAATCAAACATATCATAATTTAAAACTCACTATCAGCAATCATCCCTAATGTTTCCCTGTAAATGAACAATAAATTCGATGCACACCATATTCTTATCCAAACATCTTGCACTCTTTGTCTCCCCTTCTTCCGAAATTTCGTTTCCCGTTTTGCTCCCCTTACAGTATCAAGATTTAAAATCTTTAAAATTCCTTAATATTTTCTTTAATTTTTTTTTTATTTGTTACTTTAAACTAACAATAAATAGTCAGTCATAAATTTCGTTATCAATTTATTTCACCATATTCATTTCATTAAAAGTTCTTGTAAATTGCCTCCATCGAAAATGTCATTTCTCCCTTTTGCTCCCTCATCCACGGTACCCATATTTTAAAATAAAAACCCTTTAAAACGCTTTAATTTTTTTAAATCTTTTCTGCTCAATTTGCCACTTTATTTTAACAATAAACAAACGATCATAAAAATTTCTCCTCCCCACCCAACCCCAACTGAAATTGGTATTTCCTCCTCGCCTCTCCCTCTTACCAAGCATCTGAAATTTAAAGTCCTTAATTTTTTTTCGTTTATTATTTTTTTTAACTTATTTGTAAATATTTTCTAAGGTAAGTAAATAATAAGTCGCCGATAAACTTCCGCCCCCCCCCCCCCCGCAAAAAAAGAACTAATTCTGCTTATTCCTCTTTTTTTTCTCTCAGATCACAAAATTTTAACCTTAAAAGTCATTGCTTTTTTAAAAACATTTTGTACTCTATTTCAAAGGAAAATCAAATTTCAAATTTCAAAGTAATTGCTTAAAAGGCGCAAAGGCCAACATAGTGAAAAAGATTCCAAGCCGGGACTCGAACCCGGGCCATCAGTATAGCGCACTGACGTTCTACCGACTAAACCACTTGGAACGATACCTAGCTCGGAAAATTTCTCACTATTATATGTTGGAAAGGCTACAAACGCAGCACAAGATGGAATATTTATCGTGAGTGACCGACCTGGGACAAACACGAAACATAAATTAAATCCAGCATCGATAGAAATTATATTAATACATGGAAATTATTCCAGAGAGAAACATTCGCCTTGCATACAATATTTCAAATGAAAATCAAATTTCAAATTTCAAAGTAATTGCTTAAAAGGCGCAAAGGCCAATATAGTGAAAAGATTCCAAGCCGGGACTCGAACCCGGGCCATCAGTATAGCGCACTGACGTTCTACCGACTAAACCACTTGGAACGATACCTAGCTCGGAAAATTTCTCACTATTATATGTTGGAAAGGCTACAAACGCAGCACAAGATGGAATATTTATCGTGAGTCACCGACCTGGGACAAACACGAAACATAATTAAATCCAGCATCGATAGAAATTATATTAATTCATGGAAATTATTCCAGAGAGAAACATTCGCCTTGCATACAATATTTCACCGACCTGGGACAAAACACGAAAACACAATTAAATCCAGCATCGATAGAAATTATATTAATACATGGAAATTATTCCAGAGAGAAACATTCGCCTTGCATACAATATTGAAATATTGTATGCAAGGCGAATGTTTCTCTCTGGAATAATTTCCATGTATTAATATATTTCTATCGATGCTGGATTTAATTATGTTTCGTGTTTGTCCCAGGTCGGTGACTCACGATAAATATTCCATCTTGTGCTGCGTTTGTAGCCTTTCCAACATATAATAGTGAGAAATTTTCCGAGCTAGGTATCGTTCCAAGTGGTTTAGTCGGTTGAACGTCAGTGCGCTATACTGATGGCCCGGGTTCGAGTCCCGGCTTGGAATCTTTTTCACTATGTTGGCCTTTGCGCCTTTTAAGCAATTACTTTTGAAATTTGAAATTTGATTTTCATTTGAAATATTGTATGCAAGGCGAATGTTTCTCTCTGGAATAATTTCCATGTATTAATATAATTTTGTACTCTATCTGTTAATTTATTGTAATCATAAATAATCATATAACTATACTCCTCCCCCACAAAAATTGACGCTTGCTCTGACTCTACCCTTACCAAGAACACAAAATTTAGTCTTTTTTTGTCCTATTTCTTATTCTTTAGTAAGGTAAATAAATAAGTCATCAAATAAAATCCCCCCTTTTTTTTTCTTTCTCTTATTTAAGTTTAAAATCTTTGAAAGTCTTTTTTTAATACATTTTCAGCTTTATCTGTTTCATATTGAACAATAAATAATCGATTATATAATTTCTTCCACCCCATATAAAATTGACGTTTTCTTTTCTCCCCCCATTATTTCCATGCTCATAAAATTTAAAGTCTCTAAAACTCCTAATTGCAATGTTTTTGCCCTATTTGTAAATCTTTAATAAGCTACATAATCGGTCATCTATTAAATCCCCCCCCCCCCCCCCGCCAAAAAAAAAAAAATCTGTTTCTTGATTTGTCTTACCCTCAACTCATGAAGCTAAAAAATCTAATTTACAGTCTTTAAAACTTTTTAATTTTTACTTTTTTTTCGTCCTAATTATAAATCTTTATTATCTATAATATTAACTAAATCATTTCAACTATGTACGAAAGTGTTAACAATAAAGCGATAGGTGTACATTTAATTGTGCATAAAAAACATTTTAACTGTATTTTTCAAAGGAAAATGTCTTTAGAGAGATATTTGTAAGGAAAATATTGTGGGTTTTCTCGTCAACGTGCAAGTAAATTCTCAAACCTTTCGAAATCATTTTATTCCGACTAGCTCAGAAAGAACCATCAAACGTAGATACCAAAGGTGCCTGAGTAATCGACTGAACCGAGTATGTCCATAAAGAAAAAAGAAAAATCATGCGTCTACGTCGATACTTTCCAACACTTACAGAACACTGTAACAAAACTTCGCCGTTTAATAAAGTAAAGAAGATATCTAACTAAACATTTGTAATACCTATGACACGTTTGAAAAAGCAGATTTCAACAATTGCACCCATAACCTGGAAGGTACTCAAATTCTTTTGTGCAGCTCATATGATATATGCAGCTCATATGAGGCAGTGTATATGATATATTTGTACTGCATATATTTGTACGGATTCTACATACTATGTTAAAATTTAGTTTTGTAAGAAAATACATAAAACAGTTGAAAATTCACCCTCGGCAATTTCTACTTATAGACGGAAACATACTTGAATTCTTTTGTGCATTTCTGTATATAGAAATTTTTATACACGTCAAACAGTATTAAGCTGAAATCTAATTCATGCAAAATCATGCTCAAAATTACTGAAATCACACTTGCAGGAATTATTTTCTATCGGCGGCCCATTTATCCAGTTTTTTGAATATCCCTGTATAGGATTTTATTTGTATGATACAAACATCTCTAAGCATATTAAATGTAGTTGAGCTTGTACATTTATAACTAAAAAAACCTAACACCTTTAAGAAATTCATACTCATTCTCAGCAATGGTTACGAATTCTTTTGTGTGGTCCTGTATAGGGTTTGTAAAATATATGCACACCACGTAGTGCGCAAAAATTTAGTTAAACTTAAAAACGCATTCTGTAATTGAAAATGTACTTTCAGCATTAATTTTTAATAGCTATATCGGATACAGTATTGTATCAAAATATTTTATGTTTCCCTGTAAATGAACGCTAAATGAAATGCAGACCATATTCGAATGTAAGCATCTTGTAGTAAATCAAAGTAATGTGTATCTATTTCGTCATGTTTGAAATAGTGTAACGTGATCAAAATGCGCTACAAACAGTTTTTCTCGTAGACCATATTGAACCAAGTTCTTTTGGTCTGACACCGTAAATAATTGTTAAATGCTCATGTTGTACAGAAAGTAGGCTTAGGACACCTCAGAAATTCATATCAATTTCATTATCTTTGTGACAGAGTAATATCAATCAAATACGCCGCAAACGATATTTCTTCATGGGCTATAACATGACGGAATACTTTTGAGTCCCCTATACTTGTACTTTAAGCATTACACATAACATAGTCTATAGTAACAATTTTAAAGTGTGTCTCAATGTACATAAATTTAACTGTGTTTAACATTGTGTAACACTATTAAAATACATCCTAAATAATCCCCCCCCCCACATAGACCATAATGTAGCGAATACTTTTGAGTGCATCTGTAAATGAACCATGAATGGTGCACCGAACATACCATGATGATTTTCAATATCCTATATCAATTACATGGCAATCCGACTATATTTACGCTAGTTAGAGCACGGATAGACAGACAGACGGATGGACAAACTCAATCCATAAACACTTTTCAACTTTCTTGGGAAGTGTTAAAAATGGAAAAATGTAATGAAAATAAAAGTATTTTAGTGTTATTTAGATTACGAACCGCTACAAAAAACATTCTTATTTGACCGCATCATTTAAAAAATATTTAGTGCTCAGAAATCCCCCCACACACACACACACACACACCTGAATTTACTCCTGTGCACTTAAAATTTCAAAATTGTTAAAACTCCTTTATGTTTTATAACATTCTTGTAAAAATAATCCATAATCTAAATTTTCTTCTGCCTGAAAATTTCACTAAAATTTTTGCCATCCTTCTTTCTGCTAACATCACACAAAGTTTTTAATATTTGGAAAACTTTATTTTTTCTGTCGCATATTTTAGTGCTAACAACAATAAATTGTGTACTATATCTATAAATGACTACGCTGGGATTTAGATTTATACCCCCTCTACAGATGTACAGTACAAAATATACAGTTTATTTGTTTAACTTTTCCTCTCCTAATTTTATGAACATCTTATTTTTAACCATCAATGTTATTTAGCTTTTATAAATCTCATAAATTTTATGTTCTAAAAGAATTCGCACAAAGATAGTTATTTTAGAATATTTGTACCTGATATATTTCCCCCCTCATTCAATGTCTCCCCTTGATTTTAAATGTAATTGCCTTATGTGAAATAAAATAGTTTTTAAACTGCACTAATTTCAATTTTATGTTTGTAAAAGCTGTAAAATAAACCTAAAAAAAAAAAAAAAAAAAAATTGAAAGTCAAATCGTTTTAATTTTTGCACTTTTATCATAAACAGATTAAAATTCTTTTTACGGCTTTTACCGTTATCGAGTCTCCACAAAACAGTGGGCTTTGATCTACGCTTGTAAAGCGAAGACAATTGAAAAAAAAATCCTTTACACCTGAAACCTACTGGAAATTATCACATGTAGCGCTCAGCCGAAGTGGGGTGGGGGTTGGAATCGTGCCAGATAATTGGCCATTTGCTGATTGGAAGAGCTCGCTTGTCAATCATTTGAATTTAGACCATCCTTTCAATTCATCTAAAATGCCAGCGGCCATCTTGATTTCTTTTTGTCTGTGACTGCAGTGAGCTCTTAATTGCATTTTTGCATCCGGAAGAACTGGGGGCCCGTTGCATCGGAGAGTCACAGTCACAAAAGCGAATTTTAGTGCAATTCGTTCAAAGTTCAGATGGTTATTAAAGGAGCAAGCATTTAAAGGGTGATCTTGAAGGACTAAGTTACCTGTATAACGAAGTAATTGTATGCACTCTTCATGCAGGCCAAAGTTTACTGCAGGTGCATAAACTGCTCATCAAGAGCAGTTTATGCTGGTAATGAATGTTTAACCCTAATTTCAAACAGCGTGTTAACCCACTTCCCAGAACATATTCGTATGCCTTGTTTACCAGGAACACCCGTCATGGACTCTATTGCAATAACCCCCCCCCCCCCCCCATTTTTTAAAAGTAAAGTTTCATGCTCTTAAATTTAAAGTTCGATAAAGGGATAATTCGGAACACAATGAAGTAACTTTCATTAAGACAGCTATGGTTCAAAAATAAAATTTCAGTACTTTTAAAGGTTGAGTGTGCTTTTAAAGGGAATATAATCTTTAACTGGTGTTACCAGTCTTGCAGACCGCTGCTATTTAATTTTATAGTTTAACTTTCAGTTTAGCTACAAACACTACCGGGAATTTTGCTTCGTTAGAACTTTAGTATCGCCAGAGACTTTGAATTAGGTGAATTTAAATTATAAATCCTGTACAAAGTCTGTTAATCTCTCCTTTAATTCATCTTTTGATGGAGCGGTCTGAGAGACCGCTTCATAGTAGACTATTTCTGTCGCATCAGTTAAAGGTTAACCTTAACTGACCTGAGGTTAACCTTTAACTACTGCTACATATTGTCGCGCTTAATTACCGTGAGCGGTCTCTGATTAATCTTTCTTAAAAGATTAATAAAAAGCTGCAACTCATGTGCAGAACCAATAAAATTTTCATATTAGGAAGTCTAGGTAATACTAGGGCTTCAAAAGAAAGTTTCGCTATAGTTAAACTGGAAACAAGTTAACCTGTGAAAATTAAAGCAGCGGTCTGTGAGTAATAAGCTATAGGTTAACCGTAATGTTAATAGGTACAGTCGTGGGAAAAAAAGTAAACGCCCCCTACTAACTCCTCAGCAAATCATCGTAGGAAAAGTTACTGTACCCAACGATTGGAAATAGTCTACTTTTAAATGCTGCATATAAAATTTTCTTAGGGGGTCATCCACATATTAAAACGAATCCAAACTTCATTTTTCTTCAATGGCAATGCCCAATTTTAACGAGATATTTCAAATCTTCCGTTCAAACTATGCCTAGACACCAAATTTCAAGTCGTTTGAATGATAAGTTTTTGAATTATAAACATTCAAAATTTAGTGCTTCTAATGTTAAATTGCATTTTCATATCTTTATTTATCTCCCGAAATTATGCTCCCTAATGTGCTAATTTTTTTTTTGTAGTAATACTAATATACCCGAACATAAATAAGCTGAATTTGCAATTTTTATAATTTTATGATATGAATTATGAAATTAATATTCGAAAAAATTATGAATTGCAACCTACAATTTTTTTGATGGATTTAGATTTATTAAGTCCTGTTTTATGGAATCAAAAATTTCACATTTTTTCTTCAAAGTAGTTTTCAAAATTATGCTTAAAAACGGCAAAATGATGGTTTAAGGGGCCGTCTATGATGGAAGTGAGTAGACATTTTTGAAATTTATTCTGCTGTACTGTAATCAACACACTTCATTGACTGCTTGAGTGGCGCTTAAGGTGCCTTGATCAAGGAAGGGGCTCTCTCGGTGAACAATCCAGTACGGAACTTCAATTTGAATACAGCCCTTAAAATAAACTCGTTTTAATAATTTCTCGGAAACTTATGGTACGAATTGCATAAATACTCGTTTTTAGGCTAATTGAAGGGTGTAGAGTTCATTTATGCTGTCAGAATTGGGTACTGCTATTGAAAAAAAAGAAAGTTATGGTTCGTTTTAATATGTAGATGGCCCCCCTAAGCAAATTTTATATACACTGCTCAAAACAAAGGATATTTAAGTTTTATATAAAATAAAGATATAAACGAAAATTTTTTTCTTCCGAAAATAGAAGAGAATCACAAATGCAAATTTTTCTGGTTTTCAAACTGTGGAATATGCAAATTTTTGAGTTCGACGTCAAAAACGTCCGCTTCAGCGGCAGCGAATGAAATTTGACTTTCAACTGGATAAAGAGAATGAAGACAAGGATGATCGGCATTCAGTGATTGCTTTGTTTCGATGAGTACGATGTCTCAGCGAAGTCATTTGACAGATTCAGAAGCTTTTGAGAATTGTTGGTAGGTTAGAAGGGGGCCAAACTCAAGCCGAAGTAGCGCAAGCCATTGGAGTGTCACAAAGTGTCATTTCCAGGATTCTGGAAACCGTTTTTTGGAGAGTGGATGTGCAGGGCCGAAGACCAGGGCAAGGTCGTAGACGGGCAACAACGCCCAATGAAGATCGGTATTTAGCGTTAACAGCTCGGAGACACCGAACCATGAACCCTACTCTTCTCCAACACCTTCGCTCGGCTACAGGCACCACGATTTCAACTCACTGTCCGAAACCGGCTCCATGCTGTAGGTCTGTATGCTCGCCGACCGATGGTATGTGTTAGATTAACATCAACGCATCGTCGCGACCGCAGGGAGTGGGCAACCGAGCATGTCAACTGGAGGAGAAATGAATGGAGCAATATTCTGTTTTCTGACGAGTCACGTTTTTCTGTGCATCCGGATAATAGGCGTATTTTCATCTGGAGGGACCGTGGCAGTGGGAATAATCCTGCGTTCGCTCACGAAAGTGTCGGATTTGGCGGTGGAGGAGTGTTGGTGTATGGTGGCATCTCCATTGACGGGCGCACTGACCTCTACATCATTCGAGATGGAGCTCCGACTGGTCGCCGATTAGGGATGAGATCCTCAGACCTATTGTAGTCCCTTACGCTGCAGCAATCGGAGATAACTTCATTTTAATGGACGATAACTGCAGGCCACATCGTGCAAACCTGGTGGAGGATTTCCTTTTCGAGGAAGGAATCGTTCGAATGGAATGGCCAGCGTGTTCTCCAGACATGAATCCAATCGAGCACGTTTGGGACGCTCTAGGAAGACGAGTTTCTGGCCGCCAACAACCCACACAAACTCTCCAAGAACTGGAAAGAGCTCTTCTGGAAGAGTGGGGCTGAATACCCCAACTCGTCATTAATAGCCTCATTGAGTCCATGCCTCAAAGGTGTTCAACGTTGCTGGCCGCCCGTGGAAACCATACCCCCTACTGAAATGATTTTCTTTGAAGAAAACACCTTTTCTTATTCTTTTTTCTCATATGCACAAATTGTTTTTTTTCCTTTAGTACACAAATGCGCAATAAAATGCATTTTTTTCCTGCCAAACAGGTGTAATTTATTCTCATATAACCTACTATGTCTGTCGACCATGTAACAATCAGCTAAACAGTTTACCAGATACAAAATCCACCTAAAACTGCAATATCCTTTAATTGTTTTGAGCAGTGTACATCATTTAAAAGTAGACTTTATTTCCAATCGTTCGGTACCAGTAACTTTCTTCTACGATAATTAGTTGAGGTTGTAGAGGGGGTGTTTACTTTTTTTCCCACGTCTGTACATGTAGTGCAAATCTTTAGTCCCTATGCTGGTCAACGCTTGAATTGGTATACATTTTTCGTCTAAAACTTTCTCAACTCTGCACTAGGGAATTAACTTTCTGAAGTAAAGATGACTTAAATTTTATAGTCTATGAATTTTTTACTAAATAGGAATATTTCAGTTGATAATTTTTTACTAAACTGTAAATCGCCATTAAATGCAAAATAAGTTGGCCTAGGCTTGCATAACCCTTTCGGGAGCCAAATTTTTCTATTTGCAAAATGCTGAAATGATGAGACCCCGAATTTTCAAATTTATTTGAAGTTAAGTTTCGCATATTTAATATGGGAAAATTTAGATTATAGTATCAATATGCGGCAATTATGGATTAAAACTGCGATCCAAAAATGAAACTCCTCCCTTCAGGGGATTAAAGGACGTTTTGGAATATATATAGGTCACTTATCTTTTGAAGTTAGTTCGCTGTTTAACCCCTTGAGGGGCGGAGGGATAAAATATATCACACCTAATTTAAACAAGATTCTCACCAGAAAATTTTAACAATTTTATATTAACTTTGGAGGAAAATCGTTGAAAAATTCCTTATTTAAAAAAAGTCTCTAATTCAGGCGAGAATTCAATATTTAGTTATTTTTGCTTGCCCCTCAAGGGGTTAAAAAAATATCCTTTTAAGCTGTGTAAATGACTTTCAATAGAGCATTATTGAAATCGGCAACTTGATTCTTGTAACAAATTATCGTAGAAGAAACTTACTGCTACCACACGATTGGTGGTAGTCTACTTTTAAATAAAGTATATGAAATTTGCTTTGGGGGCCATCTGCATAATAAAACCATAACTTTTTTTCTTTCAATAGCAATACACAATTCTGACAGCATAAATGAACTCAACACCCTTCAATTAGCCCAAAAACCAATTTGGATGAAATTCGTACGAGAAATTTATAATTTTAAAACGAGCGTATTTTAGGGGCTGTATCCAAATTGAAGTTCGGCACTCTACTGTTGACTGAGAGAGCCCCCAACTTGATCAAGGCACTCGAGCAGTCTTCGAAGACTGCTAGATTATAGGATAGCGTACGAAATTTCAAAATATCTAGTCACTTCTATCATAGACGGCCCCTCAAACCATCATTTTGCCGTTTTTTAAGCAGCATTTGAAAACTACTTGGAAGGAAATTGTGAAATTTTGGATTTCCATAAAGCAGGACTTAATAAACTTAAATGCATAAAAAAAAATTGTAGGTTGCAATTCATAATTTTTTTCGAATATTAATTTCATAATTCATATCATAAAATTATAAAAATTCCTAATTCAATGTACATATGTTTGGGTATTTTAGTATTATTGCTACACAAAAGATTAACACAATAAGCGTGTAATTTCAAGAGATATTAATAAAAGTATGAATGTAATTTAACATTAGAAGCACTAAATTTTGAATGTTTATAATTCAAAAGACTTGAAATTTGGTGTCTAGTCATAGTTTGAATCGAAGATTTGAAATATCTTGTAACCTTTGGTATTGCCATTGGGGGGGGGGGGGGATGAAGTTTGGGTTCGTTTTAATGTATAGATGGGCCCCCTAAGCAAATTTTATATACATCCTTTAAAAGTAGACTTTATTTCTAATCGTTTGGAACAAGTAACTTTTTTCTACGATAATTTGAGTTAGTAGGGGGTGTTTACTTTTTTTTCCACGACTGTACCTAACACAACTTGCAGCTCTGCTCGCAGCGGCGTCTCTTTAGAACGCAGCACGCACACTTTTATCCTTATTGTAGACTAATTGATCCTTCCGGCACACAATGGAACGAATACCGCAAACATCTGGGCATTGATGAAAATTTGAATTTTTTTTATTTAGTTATATTACCATTGAAGGTTTTTCTTCAGCAGATAATGTACCCATAATATACAGGGTGTCCGGTCTCAACGGTGTCCAATGGCTAATTCTTAAACCGTTAGTCATAGAATTAGTTCCAATTACAAAAAAATCCCTGCCGGCCCGGCCTACAGGCAGAGGTAGATTTCGATGTTAAGTATACTAATTTCACCAACAAAAACGAATTCATTATTAGATATAAATCCACTTTAACAGTTTTATCTGTGTGCTTTTGACGAGTTTTTATTTCCTTTTTATAAATAGCTGGTTTTATCAGAATCATGTTAAGGCGATATTAAAAAAAATATTTTTCCATACTCAACAACTCGAAATTTTTTGGCACATTTTCAGATTCATTTTTAATTTAAAAAAAATATGAAACATGCTGACGTGATTTTTGAAAAGATTTATAAGTGACCTGTGTTTTTATTTTTCTTTCAATTAATTAATATATCTTGAGAATTGGCGAAGTAAGAAATTTTTTTCTCCCAAAAACCCTATTTTTTGCGCTCCTTGGGCCTATTTTAAATTTTATCAAAAATCTGTGATGCATGAATTTTTGGCGCTATTTTTAGAAGTAATAAAAACTTTAAACTGATTTGATATGTACAAAAATGAAGAAGTTATGGGGTTTTTTCGGTTTTCACAAAACCCCTCCCTATTTCCATCCCCTTTGTCCGCTTTTGCCCATTAACGAACTTGAGCGAGATTTTATGTCCCTTGATTTTATGTATCAGTTTGAAAGAGATTTGTGCAGAATTGCGGAAGTTATCGTGTCCAGAAGAAAGTGATAACACAATTGCTTCGGGAAATTCCGTTCAAAATGCGAATTTTGACATCATTTTTTGAAATATATTCTGCCTCTATCAAAAAATCGATCATTACTTTACATTATATAGTTTCTGAATAAGAGAATCTAGCAATTGGATGCGTTTGAGAGCAAAAATGAATTTAAAAATGAGTAACAAAATAAGCAGTTTGGATTTGAGTGCATCCTTAATGCAATGATTTTTCCAACACAATCCGCTTCGGGAAATTCGGTTCAAAATGCCCACTTTAACAGCATTTTTTTAAATATATTCTGCCTCTATCAAAAAATCGACCATTTCGGTGCATTATATTGTTTCTGAGTAAGAAAACGTAACAATTGGAAGCCTTTGAGAGCAAAAATGAATTGTAAAATGAGTCAGAAAATAAGCAGTTTGGATTTGAATACACCCTTACTTAGATGATTTTTTTTCTTCAACCGCTATGTATTTTTAATTTTTTTTGGCTGTAAGAATTGGTCCTATCCAAAACTTGTCTATACAGATGTTGTAGACAATATTAAGAAGATATATGATAAATTCATGGGGATTTTATATCTTTTGAATTGACGGAGTTATGGATTTTTTACTTCTTCAAACCCCCTTTTTGTTTTCGTTTTTAATTTTTTTTTTTGCAGTACGAATTGGTCCTATCAAAAACTTGTGAATATAAAGGTTGTAGATAATATTAAGGAGATTTATAATAAAATTAATTGGAATTGATATCTTAAGAATTGACGAAGTTATGAATTTTTTTCTCCCAAAAACCCTATTTTTTGCGCTCCTTGAGCCCATTTTTAACTTTATCAAAAATCTGTGATACATAAAATTTTGGCCCTATTTTTAGAAGTAATAAAAACTTTAAACTGATTTGATATGCATAAAAATTAAGAAGTTATGGGGGGTTTATTTCCATCCCCTTGGTCCGATTTTGCCCATTAACGAACTTGACCGAGATTTTATGCTCATTGATTTTATGTATCAGTTTGGAAGAGATTGGTGCAGAATTACGAAAGTTATCGTGTCCAGAAGAAAGTGATATATATAGATAGATAGATAGATAGATAGATATATAAAGTTTTTTACTGAGGGTGGTTTTGGGTTCTAGGGGTCATGATCGGTGTAGATCTGCAAAACTTTTTCAGAAATTCCAACATGGGAACGATCCCAATAGGTAGTAATTCATACGAAATCTACCTAAAATGTTTTAAATTAGGTAAAGAAATATTTTTAAAGCAATTTGGGTCAATAACATTTCTTAAATTACGAAATTTAAATTTTTATACGGTCCCCCGGTCCTATAAGTTATGTTTAGTAAAATTTTCCTTTTTACACTGACAATTAATACAAAAAGTCCCGTTATTCTACGATTAAAATTGACAGAGTAATAGCTGTTTAAAGTTGGAGCATATTTTTTGCTGCAAATTGGGGCTTATTCACAAATTTAGTCGAAATATAATTTCGTCAGATATATTAAATGTTTGAGAGTAAAATTAACTTTGCAATATAAATTTGAAATCTTTAATCATCTGACATATTAATGCAAAATATACAATTTGTAATAAACATTTAAGAAGAAAGAAAAAACAGAATTTTTGTTAAATAAAATGATGCTAAATTAACATCCTCAATTCTTTACAAAAGGATACGTATTTTAAAATATTATTGCCCTAGCCTGCAAAAGTTGGGTTATGTCATGTTTTTTAGCTTTTGATAATTGATTCTTATATATTCTGTACCGCTGAATCCGAAATCGACCTTCATTTTTAACTATCACATCAGGAATTTTTGCAAAGTTTAAAAGTTAAAATTGAATCTCCTCCCCCATCTCATATGACCATTCAGCTGTTTAGCTGTAAGAATCCCAGGATAAGCAAAAATATCGAATAAATTATTGAATAAAATAAATGTCTTGCATATATTTTATAGTGTGAGATTTTCGCTATATTTTAACTTACACATTAGCGATTTTCAAAAAAATTCTAATATGTTTGAAAATGAAGATCATTTTCAGGTTCAGTGCTACAATGTACGTAAAAATCAATTATCAAAAGTTAAACGCAACAATCTCCTACTTTATAGTATGAGATTTTTGCTATTCTTTAAATTTGACAGCTTGATTTGAGAAGTATCGTGACATGATGGTTAAAAATTAAGCTACCGTATATACTTGCGTATAAGTCGAGGAATTTCTGACAATTTTCGGTAAGCAAATTTGGAGGGTCGACTTATACGCGAGTCAGTTAAAAAAGCAAAAACAAACACTTCGAATGCTGCAAAAATATGGCATCTTATGTGTATGAATAGAAAAAATATATAAAATATACAAATTTATTTACAAAATTTTCAATGATTTGTTTTTGTTAACTTACTACCTTTTTGCATTGGCAAGTTAAATCTTTGGTTTGATTTTGTGCAAAGTTGAAGAAAAAAGTTAGGGGGTCGACTTATACGCGGGTTTTTGATTATTTCCAGAATTTGCATTCGAAAGTTAGGGGGTCGACTTATACGCGAGTATATACGGTAATTTTCGGATTCAGTGCTAAAAAATACATAAGTTTAAAAACCCAAGAATTGCAGTCTTGTATTATCTAATCTAAAACTTTTTCTTAAACTTCTTCTCGGTAATCTATCCGAAATTTTTTGTTATCCTGTAAAATAAGTATAAATGGCAACCACCGAAAATCATAATATTAGATTATCGGATTTGCGCCAGTATATAAAATGTAATCTCGATCGGATATTTAAAAGTGGGTTAAAGTTCGAATACAAATTTTGAACCGGAAAAAGATACATATGACATACGATCGTTGGAGTAACATGAAAACTTATAAAAATAACATAATTTTTGTTAAAAGAAATCATAAGTCTCGAATCCTGAAAAAATAAAACATGTTATTTTAGCCAATTTAAAGCTTAATCGTAATACTTGTAAGATTTTTTTCAAAGCGCAGATACACATGAAATAAGATCTTCGAATACTTTAAGTATTTGATATGAGCCCTCAAAGCCAAGCCGAACTCATTTGTTTTCATAGCAGAAAAGTGGCATAAGTCATGCATTTTTAAAGTTTCATAACTCGCTCAATTTTAGCGTTATATGAATGGGATTTTTTTTTTTGTCGTCTTGTCAGTGTAATAGAAAAAATTTACTAAATATAACTTATAGGACCGGGGGACCGTATAAAAATTTTAATTTCGTAATTTTTTAAGAAATGTTTTTATTGGCCCAAATCGCTTTTAAAATATTTCCTTACCCGATTTAAAACATTCTTGTAATTGGAACTATACAGTAGCGCTCAAAAGTATTTTGACAACCTTATTCTCTCATTTTATTTAACTTAAAAATGTAAAAGAAAATATATTCCCTATAATTGAGAACAGTGACTGCAGTTATTTAAATGTATAAAGTTTCAATCTGTTTGTTTACATTCGGCGCCACCGAAGAAATATGACTCCTCCTTAGCTCAAAAGTATTTTGACAATTAGTTTGCATTTAATTGCTGAAGGCGTCAGTGGTGCTATAGCTTCGATTAGTGTTTATATTGACTTATTGTGATTATTTTTAAGGATCAGGAATGCCGAAAAGTAAAAAAATATTGAAGTGATTCTAGAAAAGCCGCTGTAAATGCCCTTAAGAAAGGTAGACTGCAAGCAGAACTAGCTCGTTCTTTTAACGTGTCTCGGCAATTTGTTATTACATGGAATAAAATTTTTAATAAACAGAAATTCATCGAAAATAAGCCTCAAAGTGGCCATCCGAAATAAACAACTTGAAATGTTGACTATATTATAAAAATATCTACAAGTGATTGTCGTCAGTCCGCTGTAATAATAAAAAATGAATTGAAAGAAAATTATGGCAGACATACACGTTTCATCAGTCAAACGACGCCTAAACCTATATGGTTTACATGGCAGAAGACCAGCAAAAACACGTTTATATTCTAAGAATAGGAAGGCTAGATTTGCATTTGTAAAACGGCATAACCCATTCAGGGACAAAGCAATTCCATTGCTAAAGTGAGGGAAATTAATGACTGACACTGGAATTTGAAAACAAATTTATTTGTAAATAAGAAAAAGCTATATTTCACACACATAATAAACCGATTTTTTTTTAACCAAAATTCTGGTGTCTGTCATTAATTTCAACACTTCAGCAATAGCATTGCTTTGCCCCTGAAAGGGTTATGCCGTTTTACAAATGCAACTCTAGCCTTCCTATTCTTAGTAGATTAGAAACGTGTTTTTGCTGGTTTTCTGCCATGTAAACCATAGAAGTTTAGGCGTCGTTTGACTGATGAAACGTGTATATCTATGCCGTAAGTTTCTTTCAATTCATTTTTTATTATTACAGCGTAATTACGACAATCACTTCTAGATATAATTTTTATAATACAGTCAACATTGCAAGTTGTTTTTTTTCGGATGGCCACTTTTATGCTTATTTTCGATGTATTTCTGTTTATTAAAAACTTTATTCCATGTAATAAGCTGCCGAGACACGTTAAAACAACGATCTAATTCTGCTTGCAGTCTACCTTTCTTAAGTGCATTTACAGCGGCTTTTCTAGAATCATTTCAATATTTTTTACATTTCGGCATTCCTGATCCTTAATATTAATCGCAAGAAGTCAATATAAACACTAATCGAAGCTATAGCGCCACTCACACCTTCAACAATTAAATGCAAACTAATTGTCAAAATACTTTTGAGCTAAGGAGGAGTCATATTTCTTCGGTGGCGCCGAATATAAACAAACAAGTTGAAACTTGATACATTTGAATAACTGCAGTCATAGTGTTCTCAATTATAGGGAATATATTTTCTTTTACATTTTTATATTAAATAAATAAGAGAGAATATAAGGTTGTCAAAATACTTTTGAGCGCTACTGTATGTCTATGACTAACGGTTTAGGAATTATACAGGGTGTCCGGTCTCAACGGTGTCCAATGGCTATCTGTATCTTGGAACAAAAAAGGCCTATGTCCATTTTTCTCAAATGGCAGGAAACCCAATTTAAGTTTGAGGAATTTTAAGAATCTTGCTACGATTTCTGTAATATTTTTCAAAGTTGTGCCTTTCAATTCAGTAATATTTTTCTCACTACAATCTAATGTTGCATTTAGTTTTTTTTTTTTTTACATTTTAAATTGGCCATTTTTACGTTAACAGTAACATTGGCCTCGACAAAATATTTTGTTTTCAATGATCTAATATTGGGAGGACTGTGGCCCTTTTTAACAGTTACTTTATATCGCATCCTGGATTCATTCGTGCATTTAACTCAAATTTCTCAATTTTGGACATTGGCCCTTTTTGTTCCAATGTACAGATATATACTATAGGATTATGAGAAAATGTCACCTGAAATTTTTGGCATAATAGAATGATGATAGTCGAACGATTTAAGACGTATGGCATTAAACCAAACTACTTTTAATAATTATTCATTTTCAATCCCGGAATGAGATTGAGGAAGATATTTAATATTTTGGTAAAATAAAAGTTACATATTTGTACCTTCTTGGAAGGTAAAATTGGAATAATTTTCGTGACTTCTTCAGCGAACTAATTTTTCGTCATTTGCTTAAATTTACTAATTGTTTTTCATTTTGGTACTTCACTCCAGTTGCATTCTAGTTTGGAAAAAATGACAAATATTTATTGTAACCACCAACAATGTACTGTTTGTTTTCGGAAAGCAATTTATCAAAGATTTTATCAAAATGGGGATGAGCAGAGTTTGTTTACCTTTCGTTTTGGAAAGCCGCCCCTAGCACTGAGACTATTCTACTATCCAAAGGGGTGTTAAGCCGAGATGAATATTTTCCGAAGTTCTACCTCGGCGTTCACTTGTACGTTGTCACTAAGATTGGCGCTCAGCCTAACGCAGCTAAACAAACTCCGCTCATCCATATCCTGATAAAATCAAAGCAGACCTAACGCACGCGCAAAAGCGCGGTGGGTTTTGCCTTTCCGAAAACAAACAGTAGCTGCGTTTGGCTGAGCGCCAATCTTAGTGACAACGTACAAGTACAAGTGAACGCCACACTAGACGTTTGGATAGTAGAATCGTCTTGGTGCTCAGCACTGCTTTCGAAAACGAACAGTATAGAATAATTCTAATTATCATTGCATATTGAATGTTTATAACAGGACTTATAGCACCTTCAATAGATAATGAGCGTGTGACGTCATGCATCCCAAGAAAAGAACTTCTCAACTTGGTGTAGGCAGAAAGTAACAATTATCGCAGATTTAGTAATTTATGACGTATTATTTCTACATATAATACAATATATTATAACTAGGTGAAATTTACGAGCTTTTTAGCATAATTTGAAGCAATTTAGTTAGTTTTTGCCGACATTACATTGAGCTGTCACGCCCCCCCCCAAAAAAAAACCACGTTGCTGACAAACATGCACATTACCTATTGATAATACAACTAAGCATAAATTGAATTTTTCATCAATGCCTAGGATTTTACGGTGATCGTTCCACTGTGCGACGGTTTAGTACCAAGCTCAATGTCCCTGTACAGTTCTGCAGATGGTATCATTCTTCCGAACTTGCCTAGATTATTTATTGCAAACCATATGAAAGGTGTTGCACGATTTTTAAAAATTGGATTCGAAAAATATCCTTTCGTCTGGGAGTAATGAGTCTTCCCGATTTAGAACTCTATGGTATATTGGATGACATTTAACCATGCTAAAGCTCCATGCAGTTCGCCGTCATTTAAAATCCCAGCAATTTTCTGATTTTATTCAATATTGATACAAATAAAGTATCATTTTTCGAAAAATAAAAATGTCTTCTCCAGAAGCATCCATAACTAAAATATACAACATTTCAATAACATATAAACAGGCGACTATCAAAGGCATTGCCTTACTTTTGATACCAAATATAAAGAATTTAATTAGTCTCTCGGACGATTGTTTTAAACTCTAGTATCCACTGACTTTTTTGTGACGTAATTGTCTACATTTTTCCAAACTGCTAATTAAAAAAATTAAATCCTTTTTTTACTCCAGAAATACATATCATATAAAAATATGATCAATTTATTATATCAGAAGTTTTTGTATAATTAAAATGCACTACAGAGTGTATAAGGTTGGATTTTCAATATGTCGGCTCTTTCGTGAGCTACTGTATTTAGACTGTATCTGCTGGTTAACCCTTAATTGCTGTTAGCGGTCTCGGACCGTTGATTATTTTTAAATTTTAGTTTAACTTGTAGTTTACAGCTTAACTAGAGATACTAATGAATAATGTTTTTGTCTAGAGCCGAGAATTATCGCTAAAGAATTTTGAATAGTTGAATTTTAATAATTTTTTGTACATAAATTTTAGTACCGAAACCCTATCTTATAAGTTAATCGAGTTTTTCTTTAGTCTTTCGATTAAGAGGTCTCGGAGACCGCTTACAGTAGCTATGCAATAATGTTTGTCAGATAATAATTCAGCGAAATTTTTGGTAGAATGCTAAAATCTAGATCCGCATGTGATACGGCATTTGCTGATTTTATGCGTGGGTGGGGATTTTCGTAGTGACCTTTCTAGGTCACGCACTGGAAATCGTAAATAGCAGAACAAACAAACTGGTATTAGTATTAGAAGAACGTTTACTATGATGCGTTTTTCGATGGACTTTTCCCATGTGACGTCAGCCGCGGTATACAGAAGAAACACACCAATAGACGTGAAGAACATTTTAACACTGGTTCCCCTTCGTCCAATAAGCAGTCTTTTTCGGAGGGTTTATACCCGCAGAGGCGTGGCTCTTGCCATTCGTGGGTAAAGTCCATTGGGATAACATTGTGTAACTTCACAAATATGAGGTGTTGCGTGTTTTTTGTGCAAAATAGACAATTGAGTTGACTATTTTCATCAAAATATATTTTAATTTCTATGCATGAATTGCCTAAAGACGAAAATATTAAGGAAGCATGGATCCAATCAATAGACAGACAAGATTGTTTGCTGTTTACGATTTTAATTACTTTGATTTAATATTGATTATACATTTAATCTATTAAGATTGATTATAATTTTACTGTAAAAGAGGAAACAAATTACATGAAAATAAGATATCTGTTTCAAACATTAAAGCTGTTGTTAAATCAAAACGTGCTTTTTAAGCATGTGATACATTCATAAAATCAAATCTTTAAGACCAACTAATTAAGGATTTATATAATCAAACTGTTTTATTTTATCTATTACTGTAGCCAGAAAGAATTTATTCCGATTTCTATATTTTTTGGCTCTTATATTTGCTGATTTTATATATTTTTTTTTAATTACTTTTCAGTAATTTAAAAAAATATATATAATGGAATTTTAGAAAATGCTTTTAATAATTAAAAATTTTTTTTGTTTTAATATTTGTAATACATTTTGACGTATTTCATTAGTTGCAATAAAAGTTAAAATGTTAAAATTTTGATCATATCCTAAATTCCTATTTTTCCTTAATATGATTTCAGGATTTTTAAAGTAAAATTACCATCTTTATGTATAGAGAATCTTTTCAAACCACTAGGTTAATTTAACACTAATAAAAAGAGATACTAAGAATTTTTCATGAAGGGGACATTCATGGATTTAATTTATTTTAAAGTTAAAGGTGAGGGGTGTGGGGGGGGGGTGTGGGGTACAGAATACAGGAGCTCTCCTGAGGGGGAAAAAAAGAATGAACTGTTTTAATTTTCTATTTTGAAAATGGTGGTAGAAATTTGTTTTTGAATACATTGTATTTTTTAATTGTTAAATTTTTGTGTTTCTTTATTATGTTGATACGTTTAAAAAAGTGTCTTGCATGAGATATTTTGACAACAATTCTTAGTTTAGCTTATTTCATGTTTATAGGTCACAGGCACATTTGTTAAAAAATCTTGCCTTACCTAATTTTTTTTTTTTTTCCTTTTTCTGGGCCGGCGCCCATGTTTCTTTGTATTTATACATTTATCAAAGCCAGTGTTTCCAGATTGGGGACTGTCACCACTTTTTTTAAATAGTATAATTCGCCTTATTTTTCAGAATTTTCAATCTATTTTTAAATAGGCCTAATATTTCTATTTCAAAAAAGTGGTGACAATCAAATAATCTGAATTAATAAAGTCTCCAATCTGGCAACACTGATAAAAGCATAACTTATTCCCAATTCATCTTGTCTTGTTTCCTTTTTAGGTAGCTTTCTTTACAAAAAGCTACCTATTGCAGCCGTTCGGAAGAAAGCGATTTCAAAAAATTTTGGTATATTTTCATCGATCATGACCCCCAGACCCCGAAACCACCCTCCGTTCAAAAGTTGATATATATATATCTATATCTGACCTTTGTCATACTGTAACTCTCGAATTTATGAACCGATTTGGATGTAATTCGGTATGTACATAGTACATACCAATGTCTTGACCGAGTTCGTTGGCCAGCTTCATCCGCCATTTTGTTTCAAAATGGCGGCCATTTAAAATTTTTTTAAAAATTTTAAATTTGAAATGTGGTACCAAAGAATTGAAAATGGAAAAATATTTTTTCTTATGTATTTGACCTTTATACAAAGATTTCGGAGCACTTTTTGTTTCGTCTATATCTTAAAAAATGGCTGCGTTATAGCATTTTGAATTTCTAGCGTGGCTGACATTTTGAAACGTCCTGAATTCTGCCACGCGATAAAAAGCGTATTTATGAACCGATTTGGATGTAACTCCGTTTGTACATAGTACATACCAATGTCTCGACCGAGTTCGTTGGCCAGCTTCATCCATTTTGTTTAAAAATGGTAGCCATTTAAATTTTTAAGAAAAGTTTAAATTTGAAATGTGGTACCAAAAAATTGAAAATTGAAAAAATATTTTTTTCTTATGTATTTGACCTTGATACAAAGATTCGGGAGCAGTTTTTGTTTCGTCTATATCTTAAAAAATGGCTGAGTTATAGCATTTTGAATTTCTAGCGTGGCTGACATTTTGAAACGTCCTGATATTTGTCACCTGATAACAGGCGTATTTATGAACCGATTTGGATGTACTTTGGTGTGTATATAGTACATACAAATATCTCGACCGAGTTCGTTGGCCAGCTTCATCCGCCATTTTATGGCGCCAATTAAAAAAGTTTAAAAAATTTAAAATTTAAAATAAGATACCAAAAAATTGGAAAATGAAAAAGATTTTTTTTGTATGTGTTTGACCTTAATACAAAGATTTCGGAGCACTTTTTGTTTCGTCTATATCTTAAAAAATGGCTGCGTTATAGCATTTTGAATTTCTAGCGTGGCTGACATTTTGAAACGTCCTGAATTCTGCCACGCGATAAAAAGCGTATTTATGAACCGATTTGGATGTAACTCCGTTTGTACATAGTACATACCAATGTCTCGACCGAGTTCGTTGGCCAGCTTCATCCATTTTGTTTAAAAATGGTAGCCATTTAAATTTTTAAGAAAAGTTTAAATTTGAAATGTGGTACCAAAAAATTGAAAATTGAAAAAATATTTTTTTCTTATGTATTTGACCTTGATACAAAGATTCGGGAGCAGTTTTTGTTTCGTCTATATCTTAAAAAATGGCTGAGTTATAGCATTTTGAATTTCTAGCGTGGCTGACATTTTGAAACGTCCTGATATTTGTCACCTGATAACAGGCGTATTTATGAACCGATTTGGATGTACTTTGGTGTGTATATAGTACATACAAATATCTCGACCGAGTTCGTTGGCCAGCTTCATCCGCCATTTTATGGCGCCAATTAAAAAAGTTTAAAAAATTTAAAATTTAAAATAAGATACCAAAAAATTGGAAAATGAAAAAGATTTTTTTTGTATGTGTTTGACCTTAATACAAAGATTCCGGAACAGTTTTTGTTTCGTCTATATCTAAAAAAATGGCTGAGTTATAGCATTTTGAATTTCTATTGTGGCTGACATTTTAAAACGACCGGATTTTTGTCACGCGATAACAAGCGTATTTATGAACCGATTTGGATGTTACTTGGTCTGTACATAGTACATACCAATGTCTCGACCGAGTTCGTTGTCCAGCTTCATTCGCCATCTTCTTTCAAAAGGGTTGCCATTTAAAAAAAAATTAAATTTAAAATTTAAAATGAGGTATTAAAAAATTGGAAAATGAGAGATTTTTTTATGTGTTTGGCCTTGATACAAAGATTCCGGAGCAGATTTTGTTTTTGAAAATTTGTTTTTTTGTTTATATCTTAAAAAATGGTTGAATTATAGCACTTTGAATTTCTAGTATGGCTAACATTTTGAAACGATCTTGTATTTGTCACGCGATAACACACGTATTCGCCTATTTCCATGTAAGAAGGCATGTGGATATTATACATCAACATCTCAGCCAAATATAAGTTTCTTTAAATAAAAGCAGCTTGGATAAAGCTGACTATTTTCGCGAAATTCTCATTCATAATGATTTAGTATTGATAAAAATTAGTATTTAATCTCCTATATTCGGTTTCCACTAAATTGAGCTTCGTGTGCTTGAATAATATACGTTGGCTTTTTTAAAATAAGGAATTTGAAAGCTACCTCTTCCTCCCGGCACTGGCCGGAAGGACTTTTCAGCTGTATATTTTAAATTATCCTAATGTTGTAATAAATTACTCAACATCAATAAAACTACATTTTCATTTTAATGAGAGGTTATAGGCTATTTTAAAACAAATGAAATTTTAGTGAGGGTTTTTTTTTAAACATTGTCGGACGTATGTTTTCAGAAATAGTGTTCGTCTCGAAAATAAAATCCTAAATGTCATTGAAACATTTAAAACTCGTGTTCATCGAGCCTTAAAATTATATCTAATAGTTTACTAATCAAGAAATTATTTTTGCACAATGCGAAAAATTTGTTAATAAATAGACATTCGTTTGCACTGAAACTGCAATTCTCGACTTTAAATCATGGAAGACGGTAGTATTTCGAGTGACGCAGCCTTAAGCCTAAAATTGTATCGTATCGTATCGTTAAAATCGTATCGTATCGTATCGTATCATAGAATTCGTAGATGGCGGAACTCATATATACAGCTAACTCGACATCAAAGAAAACGCGAAAAGCCGCCTTTTAATAACTCAGCAGATATATGTCTTATTGTTCTGAATTTTCTAGAACAGTCTTATATCTGCAGTCTAATTGTATACTGAAATTTTTGCATTTCTACGTGCAGTATATTTTGAGATCTAAATAGCCATTTTTAAAGTGAAAACGTTGGTATAATATCGAGGAAGTTCCTAATTTGAAAATCTCGAAAACGGTTCTAACGATTATTTTTAAATTGATACATAATATAACTGTGATTAAGACGAGGTGAATAACACTTTTCTTTTTTCTGGGAAAACTCTCGTTCGTTAAATAATTCGATTTTTTTTTCTCTCGAAAATGACACGGGCGATTTTTTAAAAATCAAATAAATATGTTTCAGATGAACCAAATAACAATTTACTTGTTTCCAGCAAGACTCTTGTTCGTTTTATAATGCGCATGAAAAATCGGACTATATTTCTTCGCCATTCTATGGAAATTTCACCGAAAATGCATGACACTGTATTCATACACATGCTATCTTTTTAACCACTTTTGGGGAGAAAAATTTTGTCTGCCCACTGGCTGAGTGGCTAAGGGCCATCGTTTACTGACCTTAAGATAGGCAGTTCGATACTCCCTACCCTCATAGCATGCATGGTCACAGTGACGTCATTGTGACGTCACTGTAAGTCACTGTGGTCACGTCACATCTGTGACCAAAATGCCACCACTCAGTCATGTCACATTGTGACTGAGATGTGAACTTCTTAGAAAATTTTAAAAAATTACGAAAATTCTTTAAAACATGTTATTTACTGTAAAATTATATTTTTCTGGCAATTAAAAAAAAATGTGACGTCACTGTTATGTCACTGCTATGTAACGTACGTCACGTCATATATGTGATAAAAAACCACTATATTCTAAGTCACAGTGTGACAAAAATATGAACTTAAAAAATCTTTGAAAATGAAGAGAAATATTTTAAGCAGTCACGAGTTATAGCGGCATAAGGGATGAAAATATATTAGTGGATAGCAAATGGTAAATTCTGTCACTAAAGAGGAGAGGGGGGGGGGGGCATAATAAATAAAGTGCACGATACAAGCATTAATAAACTAAATTTTCAGGCTATATTTTATCCATTTGATATCTAAGACAGTGAATGTATACTTTTTCATGATTTCAATTTTATCTAGCATTTGGATAATATATTTAGAATTAGGATTGTTAAATTTATACACTTTACATATTTAGTTTGCTGGGAGGAAATTTCTTTCTTTCTTTCTTTTTTTACCGACCAGGCTTTTTCGAAACACTTCTGCGGTTTCAAACTAAAAATTTTCTATTACAGTTAAATCTGCACCTTTTAATGAGCACGTAGAAAGAGTCTTCAGAGTTTAGTCATCTATGCATTTCTTGCTTTAGAATATTTTTATAATTTGTATTCAAGTCATAAATTCTACTTCTTTCAGACTTTTTAAATAAAATTAGCATTTTCCGAAAATAAAAGAACTATACAAAATTTGTGCAAAACAAACTTTACTTAAAAAAAAGAAGAAAAGGGGGGGGGGGGGGTCGTTAATACCATTAAATTTATTTTTACACCTTTTAAAAATTTAAACAATGTTTTATCTAATAAACTCTAATTAAGAATATTATTATTATAATTATTTAGAAAAAAGGAACTTTACAATACATTTAACTTGAATTATTTGGTACGGATAAAAAGAAAAGGTTAAATATATAGGACATGTCTTCAAATACAAAATTTTAATTAACGATACTTTCAGAAAATTACTGCGCATTCAAGTTCAATATTTCTTGTATACAAAAACAAATAATCTGTAACAGAACATCTGCTTGAAAATCGTCTGCCCACAGAAAAATAAAGATGAGAAGACGCGGGAAATTGTTCACTGTTTTTAGAACATCACCAAGTCTACAACACTTTAAGATAAGGAAATGACCATTTTAGGATACACGGATATTAATGGAACGTATATGTAAGTGTTATTTAATTTAAATATTTTGTTCCTGATTTGTATATTATGAGTTAAATAGTTTTATGTTATATTTGTAAGAGACTGATCTTTATGACAGAAGCGATATTTTTCAATTCGATAACTGTAAAGAAAAATATCTTAATCTGCCATCGCTTGAAAAAAAAAAAATCTGCGCAGAGACTGATTCAGGCTTAAGTTCATACTGGAATTAATATAAACATTAATTTACTCTTACTTGAGATTGAAAATGTATGGAACGACAATGGTTTGGAATTATTTTATCGGCTTCTTACTATTTTTTGATTACTAACACTTATAGTTATTATTATTTTGGGGTTAAATATGATGTTCGATTATCCTGAGATTACGAAATTGTTTCAGATTAGAAATTAACATTATACTGCGAAAATATATTTTTACATATTACAGTAGTGAAACATTTGAAAGAATTTTCTTTTAGTGCTAATAATATTTTAAATTATCTTTTAAAATCCCAAATCTTCAAACCAATGTTTTCAGATTTAACATTTGCCAAAATTATAAAATAATAGTAATTTCTTATACCATACGGAAATATTTTTGAGATATTGTTAAATCTAATAGTGCATTTAATTTATTTATTGTATTTTGCTGTTGTTTAATAATACAATTATAAATACTAATTATTATTTTTAGTGTTTTTCAAATTGGTATATTTATTTTTTTTAATTGTATGTAAGAATTTTTGTGCTTGTGATTTTAATCAAACATTTAATTATAGACATTCTGAATCGGTTATTAAATTTTCTTCTATTGTAAATTCATTTTCTACGTTTATGATACGCGTAATTATTGGCATTAAAAGTAAAATATGATATTTAAGCATTGAAATAAAGTGTTTTTCATGCCTGTTAGGAAGTTATAGATAAAACTGCTTTAGTATATATTTTTTAAAAGTTCATATAATACAGGATACATAATATAGGACATAAGTTGAAAAGTGCTTATGACTTAGGTTTGTCTCTCCGTCTGTCCGTCTAGCAGTCTGTCCGCACTCTAACTCCCGAAAATATACTCGGATTGCCCTGAAATTTTTGAATGCTATTGACGTTTACCATAGCACGGTACCTATTTGTAATGAAGTTTGTAGCATGCTTTGTTCATTTACAGGGCCAGACAAAATTTTTCCGTTACATTACGGCCTATGGGAAAAAATCGTTTCAAATGATTTTTAATGATTTTACGCACGCTTTCAAACATAATAAAATTTATATACATTTATGAAGGGCACTAAAATATGCATTCTGTTGACTATGCGATGCACAGAATAGCTATTGTTCATTTACAGGGCTAAAAAAGGAATTCAAATACATAATGATATAGGGGTGGAGGGAATTGTTTGCAGCATACTTTAATTATGTTAATCTATTTCATATATAATGAAATTCATGTATGTCGCTTAGGTTTACATACTATAAATTATTTCATGTATAATACGAATAATAAGTATATAGCATTTACAGGGACACCCAAAATATTTCAGATACTATATTGTATCCGAAGTACTGTTCATTAGCGATGTTTGCTGGAAATGTATTTTTAATTATGATATGCGCTTTTATGATTCACTATATTTATGCATAGTATCGTGTATATAAATGCTATAATTCCTATACAAGGCTACACAAAAGTATTCGTAAGAATTACTGGGTATGGGCCAAATTGCTTAAAGGTGGTTTTTAAATGAGTTATGTTTTTTTTTCGCTGAACTGCATTTAATTTACCAATAAATGTTTGTAGAATATGGATAAAATGATACACAGGGTCACGCAAGGAAATGGATACATGGCCGTCTATAAATGATAATTTCTGGAAATGTGATTTCAGCAGTTTTAAGAGTGTCTTAGTTTGAATTAAATTTTAACTAAATAGTAGCGTGTAATAAAGATTCTAGGTAAACTACAGGGTTGTACAAAAGTATTCAAGTATCTTTCCTTACATTAGTATAAATTGCTGAAAAAGAATTTCAACCTGTTAGACGTTTTCTTGCTAAACTAAATTTTCCCATTATATAGTATATATACACTTAAAAAATGGGTACTCAAAATTGAGTAAGAAGTATCCAATTTTAAATGCGTCACATACTCAAAATAGCTCCGATCCAAATGTACTCAAAGTTGAGAAACACATGTATTCATTTTTTATTCCATGGTTGTGATCAAATATGAATCGTTATGCACTGCCCCCCCTCCCCCCCCCCAAAAAAAAAACCCTAAAATTTAAAGTAAAAATGTACTGACATTTATTTTCCGTTCAAAGTTCTTAACAAGAAATGTTTAATTGATTATTTATTAAGAAAAATAGCAAAATTCTTAGCAAGATACTCGAATCGAATATTTTTATGACAAGAGCATTATTTCCAAGTACTTTTAAATTATTTTTAAAATGCTGTGCATAATTTAATATTTACATTAATAAACATCATTTATGCCGCTATAAATGAAATGAACCATTACAGGGTACAAAACTATTCGTTTGTTTGGGTTTTATAACATGTGATATTTCAAAATAGAGAAAGCATAGGTTCATTTTTGATCCAAAAATATTCAATTCGATATGAGTACGTCGGTTTACTCATTTTTGAGTACTTCATTTTTTTTCAGTGTATCAACCTACAGATCAAATACAGGGCTGTTCAAAAGAATTGGAAAACATATTTGGCTATGGACGGTAACTGTTGAAATCAGTTTTTCAAATGTTTTATGCGTTTTCTGAAATGTTTACTTAGTTATCTTATTTACGTCATTTCCCTAAATTACGATGTCTTGTTAAAGCATTCGGAAAGTGTTGGAAAGTATTTTATAATCTATGCTTAACGCATGATTTTTCTTACTCGTTTTTTTTTCTATTTCCTAGATCAGTCTTTTCCTATAAAATATACCAAATCTATTTAGCTCATATTCACAAAATACAATATACACGGGAATAAAAAATTTAAATAAATATCGCTTATCATGCCGCTCTATAAATAATAGTTGTATTAATATCCGTTAGTCTCCATGTTCATATTTAATAAAGCAATGACAAATAACAACAAATTAAAAAAACTTACACATTCTAAATATCAAGCTTGAACTCAATATCAAGCATAGAACTTAATAAAAAAATATGGCAGTTGATAAGCATTGTTTTTTAAGTGGAAAAATTTAAAATGTTTTAGAAGAATAGGACTCCAAAATAGCGATATTTTTCTAAAAAGTACGGTAAAAAGATAAGATTTTATATTTACAGCAAAAGTTTATTTTAAAATTCATCGCTGTATTAATACTTAGAAATTTTTCCAGAGAGAATCATTCGCCTTATATACAATATTTCAAATGAAAATCAAATATCAAATTAATTGCTTAAAAGGCGCAAAGGAGTGAAAAAGATTCCATGCCGGGACTCGAACCCGGGTTATCAGTATAGCACATTGACATTCTACCGACTAAACCACATGGAACGAAGCCCAGCTTGTAAAATTTCTCACTATTACATGTTGGCAAGGCTACAAACGCAGCACAAGATGGAATATTTATCGTGAGCCACCGACATGGGGTAAACACGAAACTTAATTAAATCCAGCATCGATTGAAACTATATTAATAATTGGAAATTTTTCCAGGGAGAAACATTCTCCTTGCATACAACATTTCAAATTAAAATTGACTTTTAAGCAATTAATTTGAAATTTGATTTTCATTTGAAATATTGTATGCAAAGCGAATGGTTCTCGCTGGAAAAATTTCCAAGTATTAATATAATTTCAATCGATGCTGGATTTAATTAAGTTTCGTGTTTGCATCATGTTGGTGGCTCACGCTAAATATTCCATCTTGTGCTGCGTTTGTAGCCTTGCCAACATGTAATAGTGAGAAATTTTTCAGCCTGGGTATCGTTCCATGTGATTTAGTCGGTAGAATGTCAGTGCACTGTACTGATGGCCCGGGTTCGAGTCCCAGCATGGAATCATTTTCACTATTTGCGTCTTTTAAGCAATTAATTTGAAATTTGATTTTCATTTGAAATCACAGTGTTTATGACAAGTTCGTCACAAATGACACACATTTCACAAATTGGTCACAGTGTGACTTCAAAGCATTGTCGCTTTCGTCACAGGTTCGTCACAAAGTTAATGCCAAAATAGTCACAAATGACACACTTTTCACAAATTTGTCACACCGTGACTTCACAGAGTGGTCACAATGTGACGTCACAAACGACCTCTAAAACGGCCATAACGACCTCGCATTCTAGTCACTATGACGTCACATCCACGTCACGTGACGTCACATCGACGGTCACAAAGTCACAGTGTGACTTCACAACGACGTCGCCGTGACGTCACCATGCCTTACGGGTAGTACGTGTTTTCACATGTGAATGTTGTTTTTTTTTTTTTTAAGTCTGCTAGTTGACCATTATTCTCAGTTCCTTTGTAATTTTTTTAATTGCTATTAAGTTAAATAAAATTACAATTATAATGACGCCAATTTGATGATGATTATTTCTTGGCAATTTTTCAACAATAAAAATATTACCATAAATTTTATAAATATATTTAATTTCAATCACTTTACAAAAAATATACATTAATAATTATTATTTGAATATAAATCACACGATCAGAAACGTAAAAAAATAATTCATTTCAGCTCTTCTTTTTATAATATCATTTTTTATTATTATAACGGTCAATCAATATATAATCACTGACATCCATAATATTATTATTATTATAATTATTATTTTCCTTGCATAAAAGCTATTGTGATGTAATAATTCTTTTATAATAAATAATTTAGTTGAAATGTTTTATTTATAAATATCAATGAAGTTTGATAACCCCGAGACAATTCTTTTTATTTAACTTTGCAATATTTATAGTTTACATAATAAGCATATCAGAATTCTGGTGTCGCCATCTTTTGACGCAATTGCGTAGTATTATAGAGAAATGTTTGATAAAAACGTTGAATTAGACAGTTTTTAAATCGAAGAATTATTTTAAGAGATATTTAATGTTAAATCTGGATAAAATTGTCTCATTAAAAAAGTCTCATAGGAAAAAAAATATACATGGGAATTTAATCATTTTCATTCAATTTAATCATTCAATAGAAACTCGAAGTTTGCAGAGTGCATTTATTATTCTTAACTTGCCTAATTTTTTGACGGTTTATTTCAATTTTAAATTAAAATTTTCAGAATTTCCAGAGATATTTTTTACATATTTTAGAAAAGGTTATTTTAAATTGTTGCCAAATGTTAAAACAACGCAAAGAATAATATATCCTTTAAATTAAAAATTTATTCACACGTGACTATTATAAACAGAAAAAAATCCTTTTAAATTAGAATTAAATGATAACGTGTTAAAAGCAGGAAAATATTAAACATTACGTCATAAAAATTGTTTTTACACATGCTTACTTAAAATGAAAGAAAATTATAAAATAATCAATTATTTTCAAATTAGAATTAAATGATAATGCATTAAAAGAAGGAAAACATTGAAAATTACGTCATAAAAATTATATTTACACGTGAATATTAAAAGAAAAAGAAAATTTTTAAATAATAAATTCATTGATATGTGTTAAAAGTCGTAAATGGAGGAAATTACGTCATATTGGCCAAAGGGGCCAAAACAGTTTACAAAACACATTGCAAAACATATTGCAAAACAGTGTAAATTAAAAAATATATTTATATGAGAGATTTATTTCAAATTTCGAGATGATATTTTTAACTATAGTTGCTAATTTTAAGGTAGCGCAAATAATAATATTATCTTTCTAATAATAAAAATATTTTCAGTTGAATGTTACAAAGAGAAAGGAAAGTTTGGTGAAAATTATGTCAGATTTAAAACGTTACATTTAAAATCTCTTATTTAAAATCATTTTCTTATAGCGTTGTTAAAAAATACCATAAAGCAAAGACTCTGTTGACTTAGTTCCTTTTATATTTGGTAATTTTCAAATGTTTAACTAATCTTATTTAATCAAGCAGGGAAACAGCAACTAACATCAGCTGATTCGGTTTTGAAATCCCTCAGTAAAAGGGAAACCCGTTTACAGTAAGATCGCCATTGATTTTTTAATTATACAGAGCAGCCTCGATTATCCGAGCTAATTGGGACTGTTAGTAAATCAGAATCGGAAATCTCGGTTAATAGAAACTGTGTGTAAAAACTCGCCGTGCTTGCGAATTTAACATCTCTTTTAAGAAAATATATAGAACGTTTTTTAAATAATAAAAGTAAATATATGTAAAGTTCTGTTTCACAGCTTAACAAATTTAAAAAGAAAATCAACTACCAGTAATAAATTTTAAAATGCAAATTGAAAAATTTACGAAAGTTCACACAGCCACTGGAAACAAAGCATTGTTCGCTATTGACTTCTCAGGGTCCAATGTTTCTTTGGAGTTGAGGGCTTTTGGGGACAGAAGGGCCTGTATAGCACGGACAGTGAGCTAAAGAGTGTGGTTATTTTTAAGGCTCATTCAAAAGGGGAAAAAAAATCAGACTTTGTTATCGGCTCGGTTAACAGAAACCTCGATTAATCGAAGCTCGGTTAATCCAGGTTCTACTATAATTCAATCTTCCGTAATCTTTTTAAAGCAGATCAAATTAATGGACTTTAGCACAAAGTCACATAGCTGATAACTGCCATGCTTGTTGGCCACCTTTTTTTCAAAAGTTTGCTTCACCTTATTCAATTAATGAGATATCTCCGATAAAATAAGTCACATTTTCCCGTTCTAAAATACTGGTATCCAAAAATCGTAGCATGTAACTGACACTACAAGTACTCATGGAACTAGACTATTTTAAGTCTGATTTTTATTATAGACTATATAAAATTATTAAAAATATATATTATGATAGGAACTAGCGGGCTTCGTCCGCTATTTACGTTACGGATATAAAAATCATGTTTTTTTTAGGGAAAAAGAAATAAAAACCTATTTGACGATAGGTTTATAAAGACACATTTTGTATTTGTTATATTTCCGGGGATGAGGAGGGGGGGGGGCTATTTTGATTAAATATCGCAATTAGTCTACATGGCAGATATAATTATGATAGACACTAGCGGGCTTCGCCCCTCTATGGCGCCTTATGGGTCCAGCTTCCATAACTCAGAAACTACCTTTCGGACATCAATGCAACATATTCCAAACGTTATAATTAACTTAATAATCACCCTATATAGCATTAAAGTAAATTTATGAGTACTGCATACTGTTTTTTTATCGTAATTTCTGAAGAGAAAAAATTATTTCGGTTCCATTCTTAGGTACTGGTCTGAAAAATTTTGAAAAAGGGGGGAAGGAGGGGACATGAGACTGCTGTTTGTCAAACAACACAACGGGCTCTGGCTTATTCAACTTGGTTTTTGATGACTTCAATTGGAAGGTGGTTTGTTTAAAAGAGTGCGTTCCCCGCCCCATTGAAAATTGGAACTATTGGTGCTACATATATGTAAGGATTTAATAATTATAAATTAACATTTTGGATTTATTAATTTAAGGATAAAGTGTTTTTAAAGGAATATCAAATGAAACCCTCTGTGCGATCTGCGATTATACTTACCCAGTTGTTTTTATATACAAACTGCTATAAGGAAAATTGTAATAAAATAGTAAAAATTAAATCTGCATTAAATTCCATAAGTATCTTTTTTTTAATCATTTTATCACTAACCTCAAAAAAGTAATGATATCAATGCAAAAACCCTTGACGGGTTAAAAGTTTCTGACGCAGCACTTTATCTTATGCTCTAAGAATTTTAAATATGGAACTTAAAAATACTGATATCAAATTTTGAGTGACGTTATGCTATTTCTTAAAAAATATATTTGTATTTATTTCACCATTTTATTTTTGTTTTATTTATAATCGCATGTGCAAAAGTTATGTTCAACATGAAAAACTGCATAAAATTTTATTCGCTGTTGCTTTATCATTTACATCTCTCATAAATTCAAAATATGTGTTTTAAAAGATATGATATAAAATTTAAGTGACGCCTTGATGTGACTTTAAAAGGTTTGTTTTTTAAAATTCAATTTAAATTATTTTTGACTTGGTTAAAATATTTTTTTTACATCTACACAATACTTTTAATTTTCCAATTCACTGTTAAATATATCACTTTCATTGAATCTATACTATGCATTGAAATGTATTTATTTCAATAAATTGATTTATCTTTTGTGTCACGCTATTCAAAATTGTGAGTAAGATTTATGTAAATGGTTTATTTGCATCAAACTATCCTTTTTCATACATTTCATGTAGTTTGGACACAATGACGCAAAGAAACCATTTACATAAATCTTACTCACACTTTTGAATAGCGTGACACAAAAGATAAATCAATTTATTGAAATAAATACATTTCAATGCATAGTATAGATTCAATGAAAGTGATATATTTAACAGTGAATTGGAAAATTAAAAGTATTGTGTAGATGTAAAAAAAATATTTTAACCAAGTCAAAAATAATTTAAATTGAATTTTAAAAAACAAACCTTTTAAAGTCACATCAAGGCGTCACTTAAATTTTATATCATATCTTTTAAAACACATATTTTGAATTTATGAGAGATGTAAATGATAAAGCAACAGCGAATAAAATTTTATGCAGCTTTTCATGTTGAACATAACTTTTGCACATGCGATTATAAATAAAACAAAAATAAAATGGTGAAATAAATACAAATATATTTTTTAAGAAATAGCATAACGTCACTCAAAATTTGATATCAGTATTTTTAAGTTCCATATTTAAAATTCTTAGAGCATAAGATAAAGTGCTGCGTCAGAAACTTTTAACCCGTCAAGGGTTTTTGCATTGATATGTTCTTTTCGCCAATTTAATCTTTCTTGGATAGAAATACATGCAAAAATAGTAATAAACAGAAAACAATATTAACGTAATTAAAAGGGAAAACCCGAAATATTGTTCTGCTCTTCCACCATCTGCCATCCCAATCGCGCCCGTCGGCCTAATCGTTCGGAGTTTTCGTGGTTTTCTTCGAACCATGGATTTCCATGCGTTGATACGGGTTAGGTTCCCTTAGAAAGACCCCCACGAAGGGCACACCCCCTCGGGCCTATATCCCTAGTGTAGATAATCGGCCGTCACAAAATCAACCAACCAACCAATCCACCATCTGCCGCCGTATTCCGGACAAACAAGCTTTTGTCAATAGAAAGTCGGCGAATGGACGGTAGAGGTGTGCACGGGCCGGAATATCCAGGCCCGGGCCGGCCCAAACGAAAGCTATCTTGGCCCGACCCTGTGTAAAAATTGAAAGTTCGGCCCGGCCCGTTTGCATTTTTACAGTTCTCGGCCCGTCCCGTACAAAAATCAGTGAAAACAGGCCCGACCCGATTCAATTTCTACAAAAAAAAAAAAAAGTTTTTTCTCGACATACAATTAAGATTCTTTGAATGAATACTACATACATATTTATGGAAACATTTTACAGTATATTTTAGATTACTATGTGTTCAGAAAACACACAATAGATTACTCTAACGATTACTTAGTGTTTTAGTCATCGTCTCTACAGACATTTCGAAATTCAAATAAGGATTAATTAAAATATTAATGTAGTTCAGAATAAAGGATTAAAAACATAACTTTGGAAGCTGTATAATAAAAAGGAGATTTGTGAAAATATTTCTCTCATTTTTAAGGCTTTTCTCAAATCCAAAGGAGCTACATTTCGACACATTTATGAGTTCATTCCTTTTCGGAAACGCGTAAGATTGCCATGTATTCTTATTCAGAAACTATGTAAATGCCGTTTTTTTTATAGATAAAATCAATGTATCTTTCTGAAAATACTGTCAAAGTTAGCGTTTTGAATCGAATTTCCGAAGCGATAGCACAGAAAAAGAGAAAAACGTACAGTCACGTGACAAGAATCTCTGTTATCTCTAAGTAATTTATCAAATATGGAGAAAGCTATTCGTTTCCAAATGCCTTCAATAGTCAGGGCTGTCAATTTTATGCCTTTATAGTTAAAAATGAGTCAGAAAATATGTGTGAAAGTTTCGCATTGTTGAGCAGTGAATATGAGAACCACCTTAAGGTATATAAAAAATTAAACCCGGAATCGGACATCTTGTAACTCTAAGATGCCGATCTCCACGACGAACATGTTACATTTCTGTATTGATGTTGTTAAACTCTCATCGGCTCGTAAGGCACATTTATACTTCTCGAGAAAAACATATTCATTGAAAATGGCTCGTATTTTATCTGCTTAGCTTGAATTCTTATATCGGGCCGATAGGCCCGATTAATTTTTTTATCCGCCCGGACATGTAGGTCCGTTCAATTTTTTTGCCGGCCCGTTTATTTTGTCTATCGGCCCGGCCCGTTGAAAAAATTGTCCTAATTCTACTACCTGGCCCGTTTTAAAATTCGCCTTCATTCCGCCGGACCAGGCCGGATACGGGCCTCAGGTCAAGCCCGGGCCCGTGCAGACCTCTAATGGACGGGTTTTTAGGATCATATGTGGGTCTAGGCTAAAATTGTTTTTATCGGTAACCTGACTAAACTTCGGCTGCTATCGGGCCGATGGTGGATACCATTTCAACAAGGTTTTCGGTCTTAACTGGCAGTTGAGGTAAATGGTGAATACAACCATATGCTGTTAAAGTTTCTTATTCTAGCTCATACCTTTCGAATATATAATTACCTCATCGGAATTGCCAATGATTTTAAGAAGTGATCATCCTTTTATCTTTAGAAACCAATAAATTTCACAGATATGAAAAATTTCTGAAACACGTTTGCTGTCTAAATTTCGGAAACGTTACCTAATAGTTCTTATAGTATACTAGCTGACCTTCCTCTCATACACACACGCACTCGCGGCGTTGCCTGTGCCGATGATAAATATTTTTGAATGAAAATCTCTCCAAACTAAAGTTGACGGATCCCCTGACTTCGACAGTGTGCTTCAGTAGTGCCGCGCATGCTCCGCTGTATTTTGATTATACATTTTTAAATGAAAGACCGGCGTAGCGCAGTCCCGTGATGACCACTCCTTCCTCTTTAAAGCTCAGAAATAAATGTATCTCTTTTTTCGCAGCGCATGCTCAGAAACAGAAGTGTTACCAAGAATTGTAAAGGGAAAGTCTGACCGAAGTGTTTCAGAAAATAATCTTTTCGAAAGGCCATTTTTAAAAAACAAACTTCGTTTTAAAGAAAATGTACACCGGTTAATTTGATATATAAATTACTTTTTCGTATTTTGATATGTAGAACAGATGGAGGCTTTTTAAATATTGCAGAAATATTGCTGAACTGGCTCTCCGAAAAACATTTTTTTGAAAGAGTTATTAGGTAGCTTTCTTTACAAAAAGCTACCTATTGCAGCCGTTCGGAGGAAAGCGATTTCAAAAAATTTTGGTATATTTTCATCGATCATGACCCCCAGACCCCGAAACCACACTCCGTTCAAAATTGATATATATATATATATATATATATATATATATACAGGGTGATTCAGCTCGTCGGTGACAAACTTTAAGGATCGATAGAGCACACCTAGACGAACATTTTTGAATAGGGAATGTAGGGTCCCTGACGCGATGGTAAGGCGCTAGGCGCTTTCGAAAATTTGGGTGCCGAAATTCGAAACGTCATAAAAACTAGGGAAATGGTTAGATTTTCTTGCTTGTTGCGTCGAAATGATTCTGTTTGTTTAGACTTTCTTCAGTACCAATTTGATAAGCGTATCTCTTAAAACATGGATAGGGGGCGCTGCAGACTTTGGAGAGCTAGACAACAACTTTAAGCCCGTTATTTTGATAATTTAACACATGCTCGCCAAAGTTTATACTCTAACTTAAAGTTTGAACCCAAAAGTAGAGCCCTGCAAAAAGCGTAAGAGCCGGAATAAAATGTCAAAGTACAGGGTGGTCGAAACTCGAAGGCTCCTAGGAGATAAACAAACAGATTTCTTGACTTATGGCATGCATTTTCATGATTCTGTTTGCTGGGGCTCTCTGAAACTCAGTTGAACGGTACAAAAAGAAACATCGATAGGGGGCGCTTTGGGCAAAAAACATAATTCGTTGACATTTCGGACGCTAACTGGAAACGGGGCGCTACGATCAGTTAGAAACAAAACAAGAGAGTAATTTACTTATCATAAGAAGCTATTAAAACTGCAGTTTGTTTGTTTTTTTTAACAAACATAGCTGGTTTCAATCATGCACAATGCGCGCAATAAAATTTACATAAGGTGCTTTTTGCTGATTTATGCAAAAGATATCGTACCATATCGATATGCAAAAGATACGTAATGCGTAGACGACAACGCGAGATGACGTAGTTGTATGCGCAGACACGTCTTTTGAACGTGCGGTACCTACTTAAGCTTCGGGTTACTTGTCTGCAGATCGGTAGTAGGATGGAACGGTACACAAACTCTGAATTGGCTGACATGCATTTGGCGTATGGCGCTGCTGGTTGTAATGGACGAGCCGCTCAGCGGTTGTACGCCGAGCGTTACCCCAACAGGCAAATCCCCTGCCATGCCTTCTTCGCTCGAGTACACCAGAGGTTGTCCACAACGGGATCTTTCGACGGAGGCAGGCCTGAACGGGAGCGATCAGTGAGCACCCCCGACAACGAAGAGGCTGTGCTTAACCTGGTTGAGGACAACCCAGGTCTTAGCACGAGAGATATCGCCAGACATGTTGGCATTTCGCAAGCAACTGCGTGGCGCATCTTACGTTCCCGGAATCTGCACCCCTACCACATCCAGCGGGTGCAGTTGCTCAGAGAGCAGGATTTTGGCCCTCGAGTGGAATTCTCAAGATGGTACTTGGCGATGAGATCCAGGGATCCCCGTTTTGTAAACAGCATTTTGTTTACGGACGAGTCCACCTTCAGCCGGGAGGGAATGTGGAACGCCCACAACAGTCATGTGTGGTGTGATGAAAATCCACATGAAACCAGAAGCCGAGCAGCCCAGGAGCGTTTCTCAGTAAATGTGTGGGCCGGCATTCTGGGGGATTGCCTCATTGGCCCTTATTTGTTACCTGAACGGCTGACAGGTGGAAATTACCTGATTTTCCTGGATCAAGTGCTGCCGCAGCTTCTGGATGAGGCGCACGTACCCGAAGGTTCGCGTCGCCAGATGTGGTTCCAGCACGATGGAGCTCCGGCCCATTACACGAACGACGTGCGTCTCCATCTAAACGCAAGGTATGGCCAGCGGTGGATCGGGCGTGGGGGTCCAGTTCACTGGCCTGCCCGATCACCAGACCTCACCTGCTTGGATTTCTTCCTTTGGGGTTACCTGAAGGCCGAGGTATACCATACACCTGTCAGCAGTGCTGAAGAACTTGTGGCGCGCATTGTGGCAGCTGCAGGGCAGATCAGAGATACTCCTGGCATTGTTGGAAACACACACTCCTCAATGCGACGGAGGTGCGAAGCCTGCATCATGGCCCAAGGTCGAAATTTCGAGCATCTTCTGTAGTGTTATTTTTTGTAAATAAATTTCCAGTATCATTGATGTTTTTGGTCTAAATTTATTCAGAAGTGTTGAGCAGAGGTAGAAAATGTGTTTTCATTATTACTAACTGATCGTAGCGCCCCGTTTCCAGTTAGCGTCCGAAATGTCAACGAATTATGTTTTTTGCCCAAAGCGCCCCCTATCGATGTTTCTTTTTGTACCGTTCAACTGAGTTTCAGAGAGCCCCAGCAAACAGAATCATGAAAATGCATGCCATAAGTCAAGAAATCTGTTTGTTTATCTCTTAGGAGCCTTCGAGTTTCGACCACCCTGTACTTTGACATTTTATTCCGGCTCTTACGCTTTTTGCAGGGCTCTACTTTTGGGTTCAAACTTTAAGTTAGAGTATAAACTTTGGCGAGCATGTGTTAAATTATCAAAATAACGGGCTTAAAGTTGTTGTCTAGCTCTCCAAAGTCTGCAGCGCCCCCTATCCATGTTTTAAGAGATACGCTTATCAAATTGGTACTGAAGAAAGTCTAAACAAACAGAATCATTTCGACGCAACAAGCAAGAAAATCTAACCATTTCCCTAGTTTTTATGACGTTTCGAATTTCGGCACCCAAATTTTCGAAAGCGCCTAGCGCCTTACCATCGCGTCAGGGACCCTACATTCCCTATTCAAAAATGTTCGTCTAGGTGTGCTCTATCGATCCTTAAAGTTTGTCACCGACGAGCTGAATCACCCTGTATATATATATCAATATATATATATATATATATATATATCTGACCTATGTCACACTGTAACTCTCGTATTTATGAACCGATTTGGATGTAATTCGGTGTGTACATAGTACATACCAATGTCTCGACCGAGTTCGTTGGCCAGCTTCATCCGCCATTTTGTTTCAAATGGCGGCCATTTAAAAATTTTAAAAAAATTTAAAATTTGAAATGTGGTACCAAAAAATTGAAAATGGAAAAATATTCTTTTCTTATGTATTTGACCTTTATACAAAGACTCCGTAGCAGTTTTTGTTTCGTCTATATCTTAAAAAATGGCTGAGTTATAGCATTTGGAATTTTTAGCGAAGCTGACATTTTGAAAGATCCTGAATTTTGTCAAGCGATAAAAGGCGTATTTATGAACCGATTTGGATGTAACTTCGTTTATACATAGTACAGACCAATGTCTCGACCGAGTTCCTTGGCCAGCTTCATCCGCCATTTTGTTTAAAAATGGCGGCCATTTAAAATTTTAAGAAAAATTTAAATTTGAAATGTGGTACCAAAAAATTGAAAATTGAAAAAATATTTTTTTCTTATGTGTTTGACCTTGATAAAAAGATTCGGGAGCAGTTTTTGTTTCGTCTATACCTTAAAAAATGGCTGAGTTCTAGCATTTTGAATTTCTAGTGTGGCTGACATTTTGAAACTTCCTGATTTTTGCCACGTGATAACAGACGTAGTATTTATGAACCGATTTGGATGTACCGTGGTGTGTACATAGTACATACAAATAACTCAACCAAATTCGTTGGCCAGCTTCATCCGCCATCTTGTTTCAAAATGGCGGCCATTTAAAAAAATTTAAATTTAAAATGAGATACTAAAAAATTGGAAAATGAAAAAGATTTTTTCGTATGTGTTTGACCTTAATACAAAGATTCCGGAACAGGTTTTGTTTCGTCTATATCTAAATAAATGGCTGAGTTATAACATTTTGAATTTCTATTGTGGCTGACATTTTAAAACGACCTGATTTTTGTCACGCGATAACAGGCGTATTTATGAACCGATTTGAATGTAACTTGGTCTGTACATAGTACATACCAATGTCTCGATCGAGTTCGTTGGCCAGCTTCATTCGCCATCTTGTTTCAAAAGGGTTGCCATTTTAAAAAAAAAATGTAATTTAAAATTTAAAATGAGGTATTAAAAATTTGGAATATGAAAAAGATTTTTTTTATGTGTTTGGCCTTGATACAAAGATTCTGGAGCAGTTTTTGTTTCTGAAAATTTGTTCTTTTGTTTATATCTTAAAAAGTGGTTGAATTATAGCACTTTGAATTTCTATCATGGCTAACACTTTGAAACGATCGTGTATTTGTCACGCGATACCACACGTATTCGCCTATTTCGATGGAAGAAGGCATGTGGATAGTATACATCAATATCTCGACCAAGTTCGCTGGCCAGCTTCATCAGCCATCTTGTTTCAAAATGGCGGCCATTAAATAAAAAAAATATATTTAAAGTGAGATGCAAAAAAATTAGAAATTGAAAAAGGTTTCTTTCTTAAGTATTTGACCTTGATATAAGGATTCAGGAGCATTTTTCGTTTGTCTTTATCTTAAAAAATGGCTCAGATATAGCAGTTTCAATTTCTAACGTGGGTGACATTTTGAAAAATCTGATTTTTTGCCTGCGACAGCACTCTTATATATCAACCGATTCCGATGTGAGTGAGCATGTGCACAGCAATTACTAAGGTCTCGACCAAGTTCACTGGTTAGCCCCATCCACCATGTTGTCTTAAAATGGCAGGCACTTTAAGAAATCGCCGAATTTGGCAGCCAAATATAAGTTACTTTAAATAAAAGCAGCTTGGATACAGCTGACTAATTTCGCGAAATTCTCATTCATAATGATTTAGTATTGATAAAAATTAGTATTGAATCTCTTACATTTGGTTTCCACTTAATTGAGCTTCGTGTGTTTGAATAATATAAGTTTGCTTTTTTAAAATAAGGAATATGAAAGCTACCTCTTCCTCCCGGCACTGGCCGGAAGGACTTTTTTTTCAAACGGTTTGTACCATCGGAGAGATAAAATACCGAAATTAAGTGGGTATTTTTTCGTACTTTCAAAAGACAAGCTGATACAAGCTTGAAAAGATGGGGAAAAAACCCACTATAAAAGACATTTCGAAGAAAATATTTTTCAAAGGGTTAATATAAATTTTTGAAACGAATTGCACTAATAGTTTAAAATACCCTTTGGACGTTCATGGTCCATCAACAGCAACAAACAATGTGCTTCACCTGCATTAGCAGGGCTGCCACATGTGACTTTTTTTATATTGTGTTCGCACCACTATTAAAAAAAAAAAAAGATACTTTTTGTAGTATATTTCTCTTGCAAACGTTGTCAAAGTGTATGTAAAAGATTTTTGTTTTGAAAAAGTGGTGCGAAATAGAATTAAAAAATAGTCTCCTGTGGCAGCCCTGCATTAAGACCTGCCTTGGACTGACCTTATCCAATTTTTCAGGCGTCTAAAACACGCGGTAGATTTCGCTCCATCGCAAGACAGTCTTCTCTTTACCCGACTGCCATGAAGGGTTATGTGTTTGGCGCGTATCTGGGTATGTGGATTTCTTTATACCCTCGAAACATCCTAACGGCTGGATGGATTTTAATGAATGAGGTCTCTATCGATTCGTCTTAACCGTCCGATGGTTATAGGCTAGGTTTTGTTTTATAAATTCAAAATGGCAACCGTAAAATACAAAATGCCTGTAGAGACGAAAAAAATTACGCACCATATTGAGTGGCATATCATTGGATGGATAGGTCTTTCAAAATGAAGACTATGTTTCGTTGACTATTTTACAGTCAGAAGCTTCGTTTAAATATTACACAACCTGGAAGTTGTGTAGGTAGGATCTCTAGCTTTACTGCAACTCTGACCTTCATAGATATCTTATAGGCCTCATCAAAATAGTGCTTATAGATAGGAACTAACAATTAAACACAACTGAAAAGTCATCATACAAGTAAATAAATAAAATGGGTAAGTAATATAAAAAAGAGTTTCACATTGCTTCGAAATAATTAAACAGTTCGCTTTTTAAGAAGTCGGGTGTTTTGTTTTTTTAAATTTAATTTTTACTTGTTAGCATACATTGATCTGTTTTCTCAATCCAAAATATCCGTTTTTTGAATGCTATCGAAGCTCAAGTTCAACAACTTTGAACATTACTCTGAACATTATCTTTGAACACTCGTAAACGTTTCCATGTTCAACAAACATAATAAATTAACAGCCTTAACATTAAAATTAATAGCATTAATATTTAAAATTAACAATTTTTACCTTTTGCGTGTATAAAATTTGCTACGCAATTGAAATTGCCTGCGAATTGATAGCTTAGAAAATCAATTGGAAAAAAACTGCCATAATTAACCCCATATCGCAAAGTGTGGCGACATTATGAACATGGTTCTGTAGATCCTTGAAAATAAGTTTGATCAAAAACTTATTGATATTCTGTTAGAGTAATTATAACTAAACAGTTATTGATTTAAGAACAACGACTTACCTTCATTTTATCTGATATAAACGAAGAATATTCGCAGGCACTAAAAAACTATTTGTCACTTTTAAATGATATGGAATTTAATATGCGCTAGCAACGGTGCTAAACGTGAAACAGAAACGATGGGAATGCAATCATTCTTTTAACAGGGGTGTAAACCTTTTATTTCACTCCCTTTTAGTATCAGCTACTCTCACATGAGCTGTAGTGGAGCTTATTCTGAAATACCCTATGTTTGTAATTACCCCCCAAATTATCCCTATTTGTGTGTGTGTGGGGGGGGGGTGGATTCAAGCAAAAAATTGGAAAAGAATGCTGCCATTGGCTTAACATTAGTTTGCTAGTGTTTGAGTTACAAGCGTATGCTCTTAACACAACGATTTTGTTAAGTGAAACATTGAAATTTACAAAGTTTTATTTTTAGTGATAATAAATTTATTGAGCAAAACACCACCCTGGACTAAAACTGCCGTTCCACAGCTTTGGATCTCCTCTGTTGTCTTCAGGTGGGTCATCTGCAGGCACCATGATTTTTCTTAATTCCTCCAGTCGTGTTTTCATATTTTGTACGAGATGTGGATATGTTTTCGCTAGATTATGTCTTTCAATTGGATCAGCTGTAAATAAAATTTAAAGAAGCTTAGAATTTCACATAACTAAATTTTATTAAGGTAAATTTGGAGCCAAACAAAAGGTTTAGGGAAGATGGGGGCACACGTGAACAGTTCGCATAAATATAGCTTTTTCTCATAACTGGATTAATTTTTATTTAAGCAAAATCTACTCAATATAGTAAACTGGCCTTTCTTTTACGCATGGTAATTTTTTAAAAGTCAGCTGTATAGTTCTTAGTTTTATAAATTCAAAAAAATGTTCCCCATCAGTGGGGTAGTTGTGAACACACGGAAAAAATATCCTTTGACATACTTTTTCTCCTGTTATTCATTTGTCATCATAATCATTAGTTATATTACCAGTTAAATTCACCATAAAGAAAAATAAAATATATATATTTCTCTAGTTTCTGCGAGATATGTTTAAGCAAAAGATTAAAATGAAAATAAGTAGATTGAGGGGGGGGGGGGGGGAGGCTTAGATGATTCATTAAGTAGTGTTGCAATAAAAAAAAATATATAGAAGCAATTTTAAAAAAGAAATTAACTTTAAATTTTGTTTAGGGGTTTTTGCTTAGGGGAAATTTTAGGGAGGGGGCATTTAGAGACTATTTATCGGAAATCTGCTGAAATACGAAAGATTCTCACTCCTGTATTTGCCCTATTTACTTGTAAATTGTAGATAAAGGGTTTTTTAATGATTTAAAAAAATCTCTATTATAACCCCCCCCCCCCCCTTTTTCAAAATGTAACTTATTTTGCTTTTGAAAGAGGGTGGGGTGGTACAATCGGGATTTTACGGTTGCTATCAGTTTAAAAATTTTACCTTCTTAAAATATTATTTATATCTATATCCAATCAAAGCATCATATACATAACTGTTTTAGAGATGAAAGTAAGTCATCACTGCAAGTTTAGAACAAATGTCATTGAAACATTTGCTAAGTAATACTTTTGTATTAATGCATAAAAATATATTGTTGTAAACTGTTTAGTAAAATAATACATAACACTTATTAAATTTTAGAAAACATCAAATTTATTGCAAGTACAATTGAACGTTAGCGAGCTTGTTGCTTTTTATATACTTGCTGAAAGATGTGTTTGTAAAAGTTTCAATACAAAATCAACTTTGTGTGAAGAAAATATCTTCTATTTCAGAAAAATTTTAGGTAATGGAACTGACATCATTTCTCATGAAATTAACTGAAAGGAACAGAATTACTGAATGATTATTGGGGCGCTTATGAATTTTTCATATATACCCTCAACTAGTCTGTTCACAAGTAACCCACATGGCTGCTGGAGTTAAATTGATAAATCATTAACATTTCTCAAATTTAAAAGAAAAAGAACTTTATCAAAAATATTTATTACTATTACCAGTATATGTTCACTAGAATTCAAATAAATGAATAAATAAAGTTATTCGCTTATGAACTTCAAATAAAGATTTTACTTTAGAGATCTATAAACAGTGTTTTGGCTACAGAGGACAAAGAAAACGTCAAAGAGCTTCAAAAATGTTTTACCACATGTCTGCAGTTGCTATTATCTTTAGTAATTTTTTTCAAAAAAAAAAAAATAATAATAACTATTGAAAAATTGTGATGTTCACATGTGCCCCCATCTCCCCTATAGGTTTTTGGAACTTGATATAGATAGGTTTGCTAACTGAATTTGTTGCGACCGAATATATATGCTCCTGAAAACAGACTTTGATCTAACTCGATTAATGCTTTGAATCTAGAAAAGTAGTGTTCTCAGATTAGTAAACTTGACAAAATGTTCAAAGAGTCGTATGACTTCATAAAAAGAATGAAACTGCTATTTTATGCTCAATACTTTTTCTGATACAAAACGTGAACACAAGGTTCCCACTGACTTTTGATCAACTTTAGTAATTTGGCTAATCGGAAAAAAAACTGTAGGCAAACAAAAAAATTATTAGCAAAATTGATTCCTCGTGAAACATTGAAAAATCGACCTTCAACCTCTTAACCCTACAGTGTTGCCGATTGGCAACAAGTTAAATTTCCCCTCTTTATCATTTACCGTTGCCTCTTGGTAACTTTATGCTTTACGGATTCATTTTGACCCTATACTCAGATTTATTTCTTAAAAAATATCCCAGACGGCAATAGCTGCTTATCAATTACAAATAAAGTGCAACTTTTGAAACCTTCCATTTTGCTAGCAATAGACGAATTTCTAACTCGGATAAAAAATACAGGGTTATTACAAATGAATCATCGGGTTTTGATACGCTACTATGTGCGAACTAGAAAACGTATGTTTCCATGACAACTCAAACGAGAGGGCGTTAATTGCAGTTTTGCGCTGTGTATGTCTCATGCGCGTGTGGTTGCCATGGTTGCTGCGCGAACGTCATATTCAAAATGGCGACTGGACAGCAGAAATTTCCCATATAGTTGGCTGTGGAATGGAAAGTTCGTGGCTAGCGCGATTTGTTTGTTTCTTGGGACTACGGATGAAACTCTCTCTAACTCAGTTCACTGTTTCTTCAGTAACGCTTGGTCGGCCGGAACTTTTTGCCTTTACATAAACAACCGGTTTCTTTGAACTGTCGATACCATCGCAGAATGCTTTGTTGGGCTGGTGGTTTGCATTTGTATGTCTTCCGGAATGCTCTTTGAACGGTTATAAGCGATTCACACTTAATTCTAGTACACAAAACGCTTTCTGCTGTCCAGTCGCCATTTTGAATATGACGTTCGCGCAGCAACCATGGCAACCATATGCGCATGACACATAGGCAGCGCAAAACTGTAGTTAACGCCCTCTCGTTTGAGTTGTCCTGGAAACATAAACGTTTCCTAGTTCGCACGTAGTAACGTATCATAACCCGATGATTCATTTGTAATAACCCTGTATTTAGCGTGCAAAATTTCACTTCAATGATTTTTTTCTCAAAAGAATATACTTTTAAAAGTTATTTTAAATATTTTTCAAAAAATTTATTTTGCAACAAAAATTGTATGCATATGAATATGCATTTGTTTCCATTTGGCAACATCATGAATCGAGTTCCGCTTTTGTTTACATTTCGAGTATTCTGTTCAATGCATTTATTGATTGCTTGCTTTTTGTCCATTTTTTCACAAAATATTTATTCTGATAAGGCTTCATCATTTTCAAGCAGGGTTGGGGTTTTGGACGTCCAAAACTAGTTTTGGACAGGACATGTGGGTTTTACTGTCCAAAACTGTACTAAAGTGTCCAAAACTGTACTAAAGCGTCCAAAACTGTACTTAAGCGTCCAAAACTGTACTAAAATGTCCAAAACCTTAAAAAAAGCAACATTCCACATGTAACCACTGTACACTTATTAAACATATGAATAAATATAAATATCTCACAATATATTTTACTAGCATTACATTTGATTCTTTGGTAAATGAGAAACAAATTTTTCTAATATCTGTGTCACATAAAAAGTTCTGTTTCTGTTAAAATTGAGTTATAATAATAAGAAATTCTTTATAATACCACACATGTAGTATAGGGAGGGGAGATTTGCTTAACACTAGTGCTTTTGTTTCAATTTTTGTGCAAGAAAATGTTACAAAGAAATTTCTTTTAAATAATGTTTCATTGTAAATTATCTTTTCTAGATTATAGGATAATGAAAGAAAACACAAATATTTAATTTAAAATCTAGAAGTTATTTTTCAAAATATGTATTTTCATTATGAATTTAATCTAATTCTGGTGAACATTCTATTTCTTAAAAGTTAAATAGTGTTGTTATAATAATAGTCATATAATATAGTGTTATAATAATAGTCAATATCTAAATGTTTCATAATCAAACAAAATCAATAATTTTTATATTATTTCTTAATATACACATATACAAAGTTGCCAGCAGTAAGCTGGTTTAATCAGTATGCTGAACCTGAACTCCATTTATCAATTATTTCCAGTAACAACTCTCGGGACTTTCAGTAACAGAATCAGAATGTATTCTTCATAAAAATTGTTAGTACTTCTATTAACTACTATTATTTAAATGAATAACATTAAAATTATGATACGTAATTAAATTTAATATCTTTTTAATGTAATTACTTTGTTACGTAGGGCAATTAGGTTGTTACTACTAAATTGTTAGGTAGTATAACGTAGGGTAATTAGGTTGTTAATACTAAATTGGTATTTTTGTATTGTAATCTTTTTGCCAATTTTTTAAACTTTTAGCATTGTTCTGATAAATACAATTTTACTACAAAATATAGTTTTGGACAGTTTAAGACAGTTTTAGACAGAAGGGTTTTGGACAGTACGGTTTAAACCATGGATTTTACCGTGGTTTTTACCGTTGTGTCCAAAACCTTGCCAACCCTGTTTTCAACATATATTTTAAAGACAAAGACGCTAAGACAAAATTATTAACTGGAGAAATATGGAATGAATTGTCAAGTGGTAGTGACATTTCTGACAATGACAGCGATGACGAACCAACTGTTGATGGAAACATTTTGTTCAAAAACGATTCATATACTGATGATGAAAATGATTGTCATACACAAGCAGATGAAGCTGCTAATGAAATTGACTCGAATGTTGAAGCAAATATTATGTCAGTGAATCTATCATTTACATTAAAACAAAAGCAGCCAGGTAAACGTAAAAAGAAAAAAAAATCTTTTCTTAAAGCTTCAAACTGTTCAACCAGATCCTTCTTCGATACAGTTTACTGGCGATCTTTCCCTGCCTGAAAATGTTTTATTGTTAAAAACACCATATGATTTTTTTTTTGTATTTTTTCCTCTCCCCCCCCCCTCAAAAATTTTTAACATATCGCTGAACAAACAAGCCTGTATAGTACTCTAAAACGTATGCCGCAGTTAATCAATATACGCTCGAAGGATATAAAAAAGAATCCAGGAATTTGTATATTGCGTAGCACGGCAAACTTCAAAAAGTGAGATTGTTTTGGTACTCTGATATTGGTGTACCACTAGTTAGTCACACCATGACCTTGAATACATTTGAAAGTATATGGCAATTTTTACATCTTAACGACAGTACATTCTCTAATGTTATAAGTTATTAAAGTTGAGACCAAAAGACAATACCCTGAAAGAAAAATTCTTATCCATTCCTACGAAAGAATCGCCATGTGTTGATAAGCAAATATATGAGACAAAGGCTCGTCACCGCATGAAGCAGTATATGCCAAAAACACATAAGTGTGATTTTAAATTATTTGTTTTCGCAGGGGTATCTGGATTTGCGTACAATTTTGAGATTTATACTGGTGTGAAAAAAAAAAACACATCCAGTCTGCCAAGTGGACATGATGACTTAGGGGTTAGCGGTTCAGTTGTAGCTAAAATAACTCAACTAGTTGTTGAACACGTAAATCATAAACTGTATTTTGACAACTTTATATATCACTGAGCCTAATGACATTTTTTAAATCAAAAGGAATTTTTACCTTGGAACTTTAAGAGGAGACAGAATCCAGTGCTGCAAAATACCACCCGATAATGAATTTTAAAAAAAAGATCGGGAAAGTATAATAGAATATGTTTCCAATGTCAATGAATGTGAGGTATCAAATCTTGCATGGTAAGACAACAAAACTGTTATGACGCTTTCTACGTTTGCAGGAACAAATCCTATAAAAAATGTAAGTCGTTATGACCGAAAAGAAAAGGGCAGAAAAAATGTTCCTTGCCCTCATGTTCTACAAGTATATAATAAACACACGGATGCGGTCGATTTACATGATAGTTTTTCTTGAAAGATACAAAATCACCATGCGATCAAGGAAGTGGTATTTCAGACTATTCTGTCACCTTCTAGATCTTTCTCTCGCAAATTCTTGAATTTTGTACAAGCGTGTGCAGCCACCAGGCAGTAGACTTTTGAAATTGATGCAATTCAGACTTGAAGTAGCCGAAATATTATGCTCTTCCGATGCAATGAAAAATCTAAAGCTAGGAAGGCCAACGGGTGACGATGAGCCAACTTTGAAGCGCAAAATGCAAACTAAGTTTAATGAACCTCCTGAAGATGATTGGAAGGACAGTATTGATCACTGGCCAGAACACTTAGATACAAAACAACGGTGTAAACTTCTGGGCTGTAAAGGTTTTATTAAAGTAAAATGCATTTAGTGTTTCGTACCTCTGTTTCAACAAAAACAATAATTGTTTTATCGCTTGCTATTCATAACTACGATAAATATTATTGATAAAAAGCAACTTAAATAAAATTAGTTAATTTTTAAATTAATTATTTGTTTTTATTGAAACACATATATATTGCCAATTGGCACAGTTATTTATTTTTTTTTATTTAGGTTAACTGATGGTGTTGTCATTTGGAAGCCATTAAAAAAATCAAGAGTCAAATATATAGAGGAAAAGGTCCAAATACCGGCTACCACTTTTGTTTTCAATCTAGATCATACAATTTTCAAAATTAATAAAATAAAAAGTGACAGCAGGGTACCTTGGCATGTTGTACACCTGTTTAGAGAAAAAAAAATCAGTTTCAAAGACGTTTTTTGTTTATAAAATGGAAATTCCGAAAGTCTTTTCAAATTTTGAGTTTTTAAAATGGGGTCTAAATACCGGCTACCTAAGTTTTTTTTCCAAAATATCACACAAATAAAGCTAATGACAATTATTAAGCAATAAGAATATTATTTTAATAAATTTTATTGATTAATAACATTTCTTATGCACAGAAAAAATACGCAATTTTTAATAAACAAGTATTTTTGTCAAATTCATAAAATTCTTTACGGCTGTCTCTCACAGTCTTCTTTCCATTATGTTTCTAGTTTTGTTTTTTAACGTGTAAAACAAAAAAAAAAGCTTGCTGATTGAAATGAGAATTATTTTATTTGAAAAAGTCACAAATATAATGTCACTCTCTGCGTCGGTGCAGTCCCTATCAGCCCACATATCGTATTCTTAACACTGATCCCAGAATCCCCTTCCCCATTCTTGTCCACAGAGAAAGCACCCATTCATAAGACACAAATTGCATCATCTTCCTCTGTTGGATATTTTCCTTTTTCACTTTTTTAACCCTCTCGCTGGGTAATTGTTTTATCAAAATAGCTTCAAAAATTGCGTATTTAACCCCTTCGCGGTGAGCGTTTTAAAGAGTTTTATTCTTTTACCACCGGTTTTTCAAAACAAAACTTTTTGTATAATTTAATCGGGAAAATGCTCCGATTAAATAAGGCAAAATTTACAGTAAAAAAATAACTGGTGGGAATAATCAAGGAGGGTTAATTAGACGGAAAAATGCATCCACGAGGAAATCTCGGGTTGCGCAAATTTTGCTACTTTTACGTTGCCCCAGGAAATCTCGGGTTCCGCAGCGAGAGGGTTAAAATCCAATTTCTGTCTCTTTCGCCTGGTTTACTCCGTCATTTTTTTTCTGTCTCTTCACATTTATTACAGGCAATTTTGGAGTGTCCAACAGCGCTTTTTGGGGAAGTGATCCGGTAGCTAGTGTCGGTCCTGAAGAATTACGGCCACGGTTGCTTTTTTCATATTGCGAAATGGGACTGGAACTATTTCTGAACTATTTAAATTAATTTATTAATTATGGAACTATTTAAATTAATTTATTTTCCTCCCCTTCAGCAGAGCAACCGAGAGAAGTCCAAATACCGGCTAGCCGGTATTTAGACCACTCTAGGTAGCCGGTATTCAGACCACTGCTATGGTTAAGTTAAAACCGCTATTACTCATTCATATAATAAAATACCAATAACATAGCTGCCAACTTTTACGCTTTCTTCTTACCACTAAAATTTTATAGTAAATATTGTCTTATTTAATCGTCGAAATCTTAAGATTAGCGAAGACGTTAATCTCTATTAAATTTTAGTGGTAGGGAAAAAGCGTAAAAGTTGGCAGCTATGCTATAATGTGCGCGTGGCAATTGAGAGCTAAATATGTCTAGAAAATAACTTAATCAACAATTCAAGTCAATATACGATCAGTATCTTAAAAATGAGAAACACACATCTGAAAAACTTTTGATGCACCAGATTTGACACTTTTGCATTTACTATTTGTAAATGAGACAGACTTCAGCGACGTACTTTTCGTAACTTTTTTCTCTCAATTAAAGTTACAAACTCTGCCTATCATCGCTAGGCTGCGCTGCGCTCAGTTCTCAGAACCCCTAGTAGCCGGTATTTGGACCCTAGCCGGTATTCGGACCTTCTCCTCTATTTTTTTTAAGGAAAAATAAAAAATAATCCAAGGGTTAACGTATCCTTTATTTCAATGTTTAACTTGTCGGATGCGGCAATCGCAAAACTTTCTTCTGTTTCATACAAATTAATACTTCCTGAAAAATGCAATGCCATCGGTTAGGTGATTTACCAAAATCTAATCAGCAACAACCTATGTCAACTTCTAACTGAATCTGAAGCTTGAGGAAAATCCGTGCATTAGTTTTTGAGATAGAGCTATTGCGGAAATCGTAAAAAATTCTCTATAGTTCTCTATAGCAGCGCCACCTGTATGGCAATTTACACCAAAAACTAACCAGGACCAATTTATGTCAGGGACAAACTGAAACTGAAGTTTGATGAACATTCATGAATTAGTTCTTGAGATACAGCTATTGCGGAAATCGTGAAAAATGCAGCATAGCAGCGCCACCTGTTAGGCGATTTACATCGAAAACTAAACAGCACTAATTTGTATCAGGGACCAGCTGAATCTAAAGTTTGATGAAAATTCGTGCATTAGTTCTTGAGATAGAGCTATTGCAGAAATCGTGAAAAATTCTGTATAGCAGCGCCACCTGTTGGTCGATTCACGCCAAAAAGTAATCAGCAGCAATTTATATCAGGGACTAACTGAATCTAATTTTTTATTAAATTCCGTTCAGTAGTTCTTGAGATAGAGCGCCCACAAAATTTGTGTCACATAAAGACGGGCAGACTCACAGACACACATTTTGTAAAAGACGTGTTTTTCGGGATCTCTGACCCCTAAAACATGTAAATCTGTCGAAAACTGAAATTCGAAAATTTTCACGAATCCACTGCTTTCTTCTTGTAAAGATAGAAGAAAGTAAAAATACCTTCGGAGTCTATAAAATTAGTACCAAGCTTGCTTGGGAACTAAACACTAAGGGTTCTGCGTTAGGCTGACCAATGACAGGCAATATGCTGCTATAGGGCCCATCTTCGGGGCCCATACTCAAGAAAAGAGGGCTAAGCACTGTAGGCCATGATCCTTAATGGACTGTAGCTCTGCAAGTTTAGTTTAGTTTTTTTTTCTAAAATAACCCAATTTTTTTGTAAGCGCTTATAATAGGTTATTCATCAAAATTCAACTATCCTCTACACAAAATTAAAAAAAATATATATACATCCTAAATGTCTTGTACAATCAAGAAAACATTCCTAACCCAAATTAACTCATTAAAATGTTATAAAATAAAACTGTTCAACCAAAGTTAACTCATGATTTTATGATGTTACATTCAATGAATTCTGAAAAATTTAAAAAACAAAAAAATATATGTTGCATTAAAAAATCTTTAGTTTTCTAGAATTCTTCGGCTCTTCATTGAAGTCCATAGGTCAAAGACAGTTTCAAAATTGTACTCTTGCCTATTGGGCTCGTTAACACATACTGAAATGACATTGACATTTCTTGTATACATTCGATTTCTCAATTTAGTTTTTACCGAGTTCATTACGGTGAAGCCTCTCTCACATTCCACTGAATGTAGTGGCAAGATTGCATCAGAAAGTAGCATGTTGCATGCTATAAGTATAAAGTTGCTGCAGGTCGTTTCTTCAAAGGAAATTTATGGTACCTCCTAAATGCTTGGTTCTGCAACAAGAACTCAAGTAATGAAAATAATATAGGAATTATTTGATCTTTCAATTTATTTTTGCAGTAATGTGAGTAAGGTAGATTGTTTAACTTTATTCTGAACTTGCAGAAATATATGAGAAACATTTCTCGGAATGTAATGTAGAATTTATAGATACTTGTAGTAATTCAAACGATACACAAAATAAATAGAAGATTTCACATTTTTGATAGCTATATTGACTTCACTAAAGGATGAATAAATACGTATTTTAGAATATAATAAACAGAGCATAATGTTGCTGGCATTGCATACAGAACAGAACAGAGTATTACGTAATAAGATGTAGAAACAAAAAAAAAAAAATCAAAGCTGTTTTCCAGAAGTGGAACAGATACGACTGTCTGGCGGCAGAAATTAAAAATACAATATACGAGTCGCTATATTAATATATAAATACATGAGTATTTATAATATCCCCCCCCCCCCTTAATTTAGCGGTTCGAAAAACAAGTTAAATTTAAGTAATCCCCTAATTTTAAATGTTATGGTCTGGAAAGTGCTTTAAGATATCAGCAATAATTTCTTTGGAACTACAATAATCGAGGAACACAATATTTTGTTTCTGTAAATGTCTACTATAATGATGCTTTACACTTATGTACTTCGTTCTAGCATTGTTTCCTAGTTTGTGTCAGTACAATAGAAGATTTGCTGTCTTCATATAGCTTAATAGGTGAGGCCTGTTTGAGACCTAGTTCTTCAATTAAAGTCAGCAACCATTGTATTTATTGTGCACAGCAGAGGACAGTGCAATACAATTTTATCATTTAGAGAACCATGATATTGGGTTGTCTCCTATTAAGGTATATTTGTTCGTAGACTTTTTCGTTGCTTTGTCGACAGCCCCAGTCTACATCAGCGTAGCAGGCGAGGATGGGGTCATTTCGATAGTTTATCATAAGATTTAAGACTGTTCTCAACTGCTTTGCTCAACAAGCGCAAAACGTTTTGACACATTTACAAATTTATTTTTTAACAGAAAGATAAAATTGGAAGGCCTGACTAGGGAAGCGATTTGGAATCGAACTGTGTTTTCCCCCTTTTTTTATCAATAAATTACCTATTGAGTTATAAGCGATTTTGATCACGTGACAAAGACTCATTTTTCCCTTCGCTGACTAGTTTTTCTGCTTTCTTCGGGAACTTCTGTTCAAAACGTCAACTTTCACAATATTTTCTGAAAGATCTATTGCGTTTGCAAAAAAATGGAAAAAACAGCTCGATGACATAGTTTCTGAACAACAAAAACTTCTAGTTTCATGCATTTCCAACCAAAAATAAGTTTAAACTTATGTCATAAAGTTGCCCTTTTGGATATGAGATGGCCTTATTAAGATCGTTCCGTGAACGTCAACCCTTGTGCTCAGGCAAGATAGATATCAGTAATTCCGAGAAACCCGAAAAAATGATTGATTCTAAAAATAGACTATCCCCTATTTTTTTTTCGACCTTTGCGTTTCTCCATTCAATAGACCCCTTGCATTGACGTCACGTTGCTATTAGCAACGACTGATACTATAGCTTCTGGAGCACACACGTGGAGCACAGAACTCCCCGTTTGCCGTTAAAAGGACGTGTTATCTTTCTCTTTAATTTAGAGCTTCCTTATTTTTATTATTATAGTGTAAATAAGTCTAAAAAATCAAATGGAGAGCACCATATTCGCCTTATATTTGGGCGCCATAGGAAGCGATTTCAGACATGTGACGTCATGTGCAACCCGTCTATACTGAAAGACCAAAACGGCAAATTCTCTCTTCGAAGGATGTAATGCGTGCGCTCTTTCTCAGTTTCGTTTGCCATTTCAATTGACCACACGCACTGGGCGGAGCTCGCAATGTTTCCCACAAGCATTGCGGTATTTGTTTGGCTTTTGGTGATCGCTTGTGGGAAAAATCGAGAAGCTGATTAGCTATAATCCGTCGTGATGTTGTATGACGTCAGAAATGCTTGTCGTCCATTGGCATACTTTTGGCGAGATTTTAAGACTAAAATAATCCCCCGTAGAAAGCAGTTGCTGTTTCGCTTCACCTATCTATACTCTCACCTCAGTGTTTAGCAAACGTAAATATGATAAAACTAGCTCTCGCCGAAAGGCGACGGGCCTTCATCCGACGTTATTTTGACTCTGGGGAGTCCATAATGGACTCTATTCAGGTGACGTCAGACGCCAGAGCTGGCGGTATGATGATCTGTTATTCTAGTTACTGCACCGGCAAAATACCAGTATGCGCAGGCGCAAACACCGCTAGCAGACGACTTTAGCCTTGACCCAGGTTGAGTGCATACATTTTAACTGAAAATTTGCAAACTTAGGGAATTTTCTCGCATACAGAACAACATTTTGAATTTAGATTACAATATATTAAGTATATGCTGCTGCATCAAAGAATTCTTTTGCGGTATTTTTAACAAACAAGCATTAATAACTCACACTCCATAGACTGCTATGCTAAACACCGCCAGTAAATACCGCCAGCAGACGAATTTTAGCCTTGATCTCAGGTCGCGTGCATAAGGTCCATTGCGCAGGATGTCAGGCGGAATGGTCAGCGTGCATCCGCCGGGACTTGTGTCCCACGGACTGGCCATGTGAAGCAGCCATAACCAGGGTTGGCATTAATCGATTATTTTTTTAATCGAGTGAATAGTCGATTAAAGATTCAATCATACGAAATTGACGCCTAATTCAATTTATCATGATTGAAATTGAAAAAGTAATTGCTCTTTAAAAAGTTTTTTTATGATTTTTTCAATCCGCATGAATTTAATCTTGATTAATTTAATCGTGATTAATTTAATCATTAATTACATAGATAAAAATTAAATATGACCGCCCTGTTTACTTTCTTAAATTCGCTTTTATTGCTACGAAATTCTTTTTAAGAGTCACTATATGGTTTTCCTTATTGATTATACAGGGTCACACAAAATTATTCATATAAACCGAGGTCAATATGTTTAAATTATTTAGGGGGGATAAGGGGCAATTGAAACCCACTTAATAAAAGTGATATATTCTTTTATAATTTTTTTAGGCAAATAGGGGCAATATTATCAATCATTTGATAGTCACAAATCGATGGCGATAGTCCCTGCCCCCTCATAGACTATACTTCATGTCGGTGCCACTACCTTCAATGGATGCAGAAGCGAAAAAGTTTTGAAAACGTTTGAAAGTTCTAAGAGCGTCCTAAATTACGATTTCAATGGAATTGTTATGGATAGAAAATTTTAATTTGATGTAGATGTTACTTTTAAGACTAGTCTCACAGAACAGTTAAAAAGTTTAGATATTTAAAAGGGTGAAATGAATGACGAAATTCGTTCAAAAAAAGTTTAAAATTACGATTTTTGTGGAAATGTTAAGGATACAAACTTGAAATTATACACGGTTTCTACTTTTAAGACAAAAGTATATGCGCCTTACACTTTTTTAAATTGAAATATAAAAAGCTGTGGGAGAAAAAGCGCCTTTTAACGGGAAATATAAGAAAATTTCATAAAAATGTATTTTTTGTTCCTTCTTGAATAGCAGTAATTTTCAAGTTAAAAATAGAAAAGATTCAACTCAACTTTTTTATAAGTTTCTAGTGTAGAAACTCCTAACGGAAAAAAAAATATATATATTTAACCATACTTAATGACCCCTCCCCCTTTTTAGCGATGAGATGTCCCCTCCCGGAAGATTTGAGATTTTGTATTTACAATGGTCAAAAAGTGAAATCCCCCCCCCCCCCCCACCCCTCCTCCGGAGCCACAAAAATCTCTCAAGGAGAAAAATGCCTGAATTAAACACTGTTAATGACTAAAAATAAAATCTTAAGATTTGTGTACCAAGTGTGTTTCCTTTAATTGCAACTCATTTAAACTTTGAAACAACAACAAAAAAAAGATACATATAATTTTTTTTTGTTGGAATTTTAATCTAATTAAATATAAAGAAATGATCTATAAATATTATTTATTAAGCTTACAAATATTTTTACAGTGCACATTTACATATGTTTAGGCAATTTTTAAACAGTTTAAAGAATTGAAAGGAAAAAAAAAAAGATTCTGTATCAGATAACTGATTTGCAGCTGCAAATTGCGTTTAATAAACTTACTAAATTACGCTAATCATACGATATTACGGTAACATAAAAAATTCTGCTTATATCATAAAAATAAACTTGTAACAAACTGATGAAGAAAGTCTATCGTAAAAGCAAAATGAAACAGTTTGATGTCAGCTTCACATCATAAAAGTGTAAGAATAAATCAAAGGGGATACTTTGCATCTACACCCATTCTCGCCAAAGCAAATTTTTGTAGCATATTTAGAACAATTAATTTAATTAAAATACTCAAAAATTTTCAGGAATATTTTCACAGTACATTTACATATTTTCCGACATTTTTCAAGGATTTTAATGAATTAAAGTTAAAAAAAAAATCTGTATGGCATAACTAATTTGTTGCAGCAAATTTTGTGCAAATAACCATACTAAATTGTTGTACATCATAAGAAACTTATAACAAGCTGAAGAAAAAAGAACATTGTATAAGCAAAATTCAACAGTTCGATGTTGGCTTTACATCATAAAATTATGAAAATAAATCAGTGGATTTTCTTTTTATCCCCCCCCCCCCATTCTTTTTACCAAAAAGATCTTTCAAAATATACTGACAAACCAGTTAATTTCAATAATGTACTCATAAAATTTCATTCATGTGAAAAAAAATCGAACAATGTTTTAATTGTTCTTTAAACTAAATGCATGTTTGATAATAGTGTATTACTAATACAACTATTTATTTATTGATGGTACTAATTAACAAACGTCCTTTTATGACTTCCACACTTTAAAAATCTTTCCAAAGTACGCATTTTTTTTTTTTTTTTGACACAATAAATTAAATAAGGACCCGGCACCACTTTTTTTTACTAAAATATTTGGCTTTGTACAATCGAAAAAGGTATGCCATTTAACAAACCAACTATACTTAAAATTAAGTGGTACCCAAAAGCTTTTAGTATCGAAGATAGCAAACTCTTTTTGCCCAAGCGGTACTCGGGCAAAACAGTTAAGGGGTTAAAATAATGCCAGGATTAACAAGTTTTTGTCCAAAATTTCTCTGAAATTGTATTGCCTATATGTCTGTATTCTGTTTAAAAGGCGTTCTACTATAATTTTACCAAAATAACAGAATTTGTATAATGTAATTTTCATAATTTTCAGTTAATCTGACTTTTTAAATTTAACTCCTTACTTAAAAGGTAAAATATATATAATTAATATTATAAATGTTGTAAAAAGAGGAATACAATCTGATTCCTTTTTCCAGAAAAAATTGAAAGGGCTTAATTACACTGTACAAATGCAACACATGAAGTTGATAAGCAGCCGATATTGAATTAACCTTTAACTGGTGTCACATAAATTGTCACATAACTACTGTGAAGTTGTCTGTGAGACCGCTCTATCGAAAGATGAATAAAGGCGCGATTAAATTTCAGCATGGTGTTTTTGTACTAAACTTTTTGTGCAGTAGTGTTATAATTAACATTCCCCTATTCAAAAGTCTCTGATGACAGTATTAAAGTTCCAAACGAAGCAAAATTTCGGTGATATTTGTAGTTAAACTGAAAGTTACAAGTTAAACTATAAAAATTGAAAAAAGCAGTTGTCTGTGAGACCGGTAACATCAGTTAAACGTTAATATCTGCCTGTCCGTTTTTAGTTTTTTGTACTCCTTTGTGTACTCTTGGAATATGGAATGTTGGGTAATGTCAAAAACTTAAATTTAAGAAGTTTTTATTACTTATTATTTTTTCTGTTTTTTAATCAATGCTTAGTATTTAATTATTAATCATCTAGTATTATTTAGATAACCTTTACTCCAAGTTGTAAGTATCAACTGTTATAGAGCGCGTGTCGTGAATAAAAGTGACTCGGTCATAGAATTACGAGAGAAAATTATGATGTAGGACAACATTATTAAGACTAAATAAAATAATGACTGGCCTGCCTCGGCTTCATTGTATTTATATAGTTTTCTTCATTCGAAAAATATTCAGAACTTTAAAAAAAAAATCGAGTCATGCCGAGCCCGGCCAGAAAGAGTCAAAACCTACTCGAAACCGAACCAAATCCAAAATATTTAAAGAGAGTCCGATCCAAGACAAGACCCGATGCAAGACCCTAGCAGCGATCAAGAGTGATTAAACCAGAAGAATCTTGAAAAAAAAAGATAAAATAAAGACTCCAAAGCCAGAACAATACAGGAAGTTTTCAATCATAAATCCTTCATTAGATTGACTAATTAGATTGACTATTTAGATTAAGAATTGATTTAATCGTAAAAAAGCAAGCGATTACATCCAAATAATCATTGGTCATTAGTCTATGAGTAGGATTGAATTGATTTAATCGTAATCAAAGCATTGATTACATTAAAATAATCACTGATCGTTAGTCTATGAGTTGGATTGAAACTAAGCTTAATCGGCCAATCTTTAGTCATGATTAAAAAAACAATCGTTAACTTTCAATCCTTAATCTAATTAAAATTTTGCACAACCCTGGCCATAACCAACCACTATCGTCCAAGGCATATGCACTGCCCAACGCACGTCATATGGCCTGAGTCCCAAAATTATTGTGACACCTGGCCGTCACGAACAATACAATAGACGCTTTCAGTGTGACGTCATTCATGACGTTTTCCTTGGAAACTGACTCCAAACAAACTGTTGTTACGTTGTATTTTCTATTTCATTTGTATATTGCAGCTAAACTTTATAGCTATATCTCGCAGCTAACTGTTTTAATACTTTATAAGCAAAGGTAATATTTTCTACGATTTATATTAAATAAGAAATGCAGCATATTAACCGTTTGTTTGGAGTCAGTTTCCAAGCAAAACGTCATGACTGACGTCACGACTGAAAGCGTCTATTCCCAGCTCTAAAAGGGTTCTTACCGCCAGTTCGGGGTTCACAAACCGGTTCGCCCAAGAGCCTCAGGTTGTCCGACCATCCAAAAGGAGGCTGAGCCTGAGACCTTAACCCCAAGGTTTCCTGGGACACTTTTATTCTACTGGAGCCTTCGAAGATTGAATCCTATAATGCGATACGATATTTTTCGTCGGCAGCGGATAGTTCAAAGAGTAAGCACCACTCGCGAAGCCCTGAGGCTCATGGAAACTTTCCTATGAGACCAAAGACAGTCTCTAGCTTAGGCTACGAGCATACGTGACCTCGCTTATGGGCCTGCACCTAAATAAGATAAAGTTCATCATGTTCCATCCAGTTGAAAGAGGGGGAAAGGTTTTGAAGGGAAAAAAGTCTTTTTTTCCGAAAAAGTAATTTTTTTTTTTTTGATAAGTTGCGAAGCGGGAGAGTGCACCCGCAGTCGATCGTTATTTTAATATTAACGAGTCTACGGTGAGATGAGTTAAAAAAAACGAAAAGGCTATAAGGAATACTGTTGCAGCAAGTGCTCCGATTAGTGCGAAAACCGTATCGCAAGTACGGAACAAGCCGTTGGAAGAAACTAAAAACGCCTTATGTGTTTGATAAAAGATTTTGGATCAGAAGCAAGTCCCACTACGTTCAGCTTTAATACGAGCCAAAGCTAAAAAATATTTGATTCGATAAGAGTAAAGAATTTGAATTTATTTAACTTCCAGGCGAGTAAAGGATGGTTTGAAAATTTCAAACATAGGCACAGTTTGCACAACATTAAGTTAGGTGGCAAATCCGCATCCGCGGATCATGTAAGTGCTCAAAACTTTCCTGAAGAATTTACAAAAATTATTGAAAGAGGATGATATGTTCCAGAACAAGTGTTTAACTCCTTCGCGACGGGCATCTTTTACAGAATTGTTAATCTTTTATCACCGGTTTTTCAAAACAGTTTTTGCCTAATTGAACCGGGGAAAGTGCCCTGATTAAATAAGGCAAATTTTGCAATAAAAAATTACTGGTCGGTATAATAGAGGATTGCGAGCACCTTATGCATCACCTATACGTGACGATCGTCCCAAAGGGGTTAACGCCGACGAAACAGACTTGTTCTGGAAGAAAATGCCAAAGAGAACTTTTCTTGCCAAAACATAATGCACAGCTCCAGGTTTTAAGGCAGCAAAAGATAGGGTATCTCTGCAGTTGTGCTACAAGCGATTTTAACCTCTTAATTCTCGCTCCCGTCTTATTCACGGGCTGTGTCTTTTATTCACATTATTTGATTGTCACCAGTTTTATAAAATAGTGTAATTGGCTTTATTATGGCATAATTTTACGCGTCATTAAATAAGGTGAAAATTTCTTTTTCATAAAAGTGGTGCCAATAAGCAATTTGAATTTTTAAACCGTAATTTAATGCGACCGTTAAGGGGCTAAAGTAAAGCCGATATGAATTTATAGATCGCAAAACCATCCTGCCCTTAAAGGAAAAAATAAAAACAAGTTCATAAAAAGTGGAAAAGGATTGTACTTAGTGCCAATATATTGGGTGTAGTAAGAAGTTTTAAAGCGTTTTTCAGAGAAATGAATATGCAATTAAGAGCTGAGAATAATACCTTTATTCATCAAAATAATCTGCATCATTATCTAACACCTTCCGCCATCGGTAGGGTAGTTGACGGATGCCAACAGCGTAGAACGATTCGTCTTTTGACATGATAAAGTCGTCGACCCAATTTCGCACTTCGTCCACTGTTCGGAAGCCTACAGAAGACAAGACATTCTACATCGACCGAAACAAATGATAGTCTGAAGGGGCTATGTCGATACTATACGCCGGGTGTTCCAAAACTTCCCAGCCAAGAGTTACTAACGTGTCATTGACTGGTTTTGCAACACGAGGCCTGTCGTTGTCATGGAGCAATTTCACGGGGCGCAAACCTTTGCCAGTAAATGGACGTTTTCAACCTATTTCCTGGTTCAGTTGAAGCAATTGTTGCTTGTAGCGTTCAGCAGTTACACTTACACCAGGTTCCAACATTTCGTAATAGAACATACCCTTCATATACCACCAGATGCAGAGAAGAACTTTTTTGCAGTGAATGTCTCATTTCGGCGTTGATCTCGTTGCTCCGCCGGGATTCAACCAATATTTTTTGCGTTTTGGATTGTCATAATGTATCCATTTTTCATCTTCCGTCACGATTTTCCCAATAAAGATTTTTTCTGTTGCTTGTTTAGCAGATTCATGCACTTCGAGGCACGCTCATCCTTGTTCCTTTGGCTGAATGCATGTGCACCGATCTTCCTGCCTTCTGAATCTTTCCCATTACGTGTAAACGATTACAAATCGTTTTTTGTGATACTCCTAATTGTTCGGCAAGCTCTGTCTGCGTTAGAGATGCATCTTCATCAAGCAGTGCTTGCAAATCCTCATGACTAGCCTTCAGTGGAGCGCCGCTACGTTCTCGATCGCTACCATCAAAATCGCCATCTTTAAAACGTCGAAACCGAAATTCGCATGTGCTTTTCGATACGATTCCCTCTCTAAGAACAGAACAGATTGATTGATATGCTTTTGCAACACCTTTTCCTCGGTAAAATTCGTAACGAATGCAGTGAGGAATAAATGACTTATGGTATGACATCTTTCACCTTCAAAATTTCAACTTTACTTCCACTTTTCTCCCAACTTCTGCGTCGATATGAAAACACTGAACTGTTTCTTGTCACATGACACAAACTCGGTCTACTGATTGGTGTGCTATTTCGCAGTAAACGTCAGACAAAATTTGCTTTAAAACTTCTTACTACACCCAATATTAAGAAAGAGAAACAACGTATAAAGACACAAATATAAATATGTATAAAAAGCATACAGCTGTTTCGAAACCGCTACTGTTTCATCATCAGTGCTTAAAAATCAAAGGTAAAATTAAAACTCTGGGTAAAAAAAAAGGGAGGGGGGGGGGAGATAGAGAGCCAGAAAGGCGAACCTTACAGCTCTACTCTCAACGGCGAAATGCGACATACGGCTGACAAACAGCCGCGGAGTCGATCTCACATGCACACACAGGGAGGCCAAGAGGTTTCGAAACAGCTGTATGCTTTTTATACATATTTATATTTGTGTCTTTATACGTTGTTTCTCTTTCGTAATAAAAACAAGTTGTCTGTTTTCTGGCGAGCAAGTAACAAAGCATGGGTAACTAGTGTTGTGTTTCTGGAATGTTTTAATGATTGTTTTATTCGTGAGGCAAAGAAATACCTTTCCTCTAAAAATCTTGCTTTTAAACTTCTACTTCTCATTGGCAACGCGTCTGAACATCCACTTAGTTTAAAAGAGGCCCATCCCGACGTTGAAGTGTTTTTTTTCCTTAATACGACTTCGCTGATCCAAACATTAGACCAAGGAATCATAGCTGCGTTCAAAGCTTACTAGACTAGATCTTTGAAACGAATTTTGAAATCCATTGAAGAAAATTCAGAAGCCACGGTGACATCGAGTTGCAAAAAATTTCACATAGCTGACTGTATTGCCGAAATTGATGCAACTTAATGAAAGTTCAACCAATGCTTGTTGTCGAAGTATTTGTGTCCCCAAGTGGTACAAAAAGAAAACCAAATGACTTCAATTTCCGAACCTCTTTAAGAAATTATAGAACTGGCTCATCAGGTCGAAAGTGATGGTTCCGACAACATAAGTCGAGAAGACATGGAAGATTTGATAACATCTCAACATCTCCTACTACTATCTCAAGACAACGGACTTACTGAAGAACTTCTAGAAATACGAGAAGAAAAAAATACAGAACCAGACAACTAAATTGAAAATGAGAGCAGGAATTCTGAAACTGCAGGTAAACGTTTTTATTTCCTTTTTATGTAGATTTTTTTTTTTTTTATCTCCTATATTTCCTAAAATTCAAAATTTTTATTGCAGGTGAAATATGTTCTGCAAAAGCAGCCTGGGAAATTTTAAAAAACTTCAAGAACTTGAGAAAGGAATAGAATGCGATCCTTCACTCATGAGGAGTCTTAAATTTAAGAGAAATCAAGGCCGCAACTTTTCTTTACATGGAAATTCCTAAACAAAAGACCTGTTCTGCCAAACAATCGCATACTAAATTTTTTTTTTGCCATCAACTAGCAAATAAACATTGTATAATATGTTTATAATTATTCAAATTTATTTACAGCATGTACTTTTTAATGCTTAATAAATATACTTTTTATGTTTCAATTGCTTTTTTTCCATTTTAAAAAAATCGTAAAACCTAACCCTCTTTTATGCACGGGAAGATAGTATCAACATTCGCGGAGGTTTCCGTGAACCTAACCCTCACGGATGTTAAAGGGTTAACCTACTTTAAAATCATCAAAATCAGTGAATACCATGTTTGGTGTTAACCTTGTAAGCTTGGTTTTTCTCCCTCTGTGCTCTATTGTTAAATTTTATTTTTCCAAGTTGTTTCTTACCCTTTTTCGTAAGGTAAGTGTAGGATAGAGTGCATTCGGTTCCTTTTCTCTGCCCCATGCATCTTAGTACGAAATCTAAATTGTGTGTTGGGAGTATTTTGGAGTTAAACATATTCCAGTGAGATATGTATTTGCTCACGCAAATTGCAGCGCATCAAGGTCATCGGCCAACCTATCCTCGAGGGACTATATATGCGTCCGCGTGTATATTGGAATACTGAAAAGTATTTATATTAGGACGAATATATACGTCCTAAGCGGCAACTGCAGGAGAAATTAAAAGACAGTCATTTTGTTTAATGAGACTAATGTATTCTTTTGAGTCAGTACTAACTATAATTTCTGAATATCTTTTAATTATTAAACTTACTTCTTAAATTATAAAGTCTAAAAGTATTGGGACCATTCTTCTTATTTTCATCTCGGACAGTGCACTGAACGCTTTCTGCATGAAGATTTTCTGCCGCTGCTATCCAACCTGCAGGTTTTCCTGGGAAGCCTTGAATGAGTTTGAGGTCACCAATTCTATAAAAAATGAACATTTTAGCATAACAACTGTAATAAATAATACCTAATCAGTGAAGATAAATATGACGCTCTCAGAACGATAGAAGGGATGGGAATGCAATGTCCTTAAACTAAATAGTGACTTTTTTAATGCGATATTTTCGTATAATAACCAAAGATATAGTATATACACTATATAGCCAAAAATCATCAGGCATGTTTGATTTTACACCTTTTGTCAAATAGCTAGAGAAATACTTAGCGAACTCTTCTGGAATTACGGAACTATAAAGAAAATGTTTGAATTCATAGAATTCACCGAAAGTTTGATCACGAGGGAAATTGGGGAAGTAAGAACAAATTGAAGAAAGAAATATTTGGATCACTCTGTAAAATAAAACGCTCGTATCATCAGCAAATGACTATGTGAATATTGTATAGCATTTGTGTTCATTTGTGTAGAAACAACATAGTACTATTGTAATGTAAATATATTAAGTATTTGATGAAATATGAGAATTTGTATTAAATGTTTTTAACTGCGCACGCGCGAACGACACCAAAGCGTTATTTCATGTTTGAGTAGTAAACTCTATCCTCTTCGCCGCCGAATATTAAGAGGATTCTATATATATATATATATATTTAGCAATTTTGATATTATATATATATATGTATATTATATTATGTGATAAGGGGCTAACAATTTTAGGTACACATATATGTATCTGAGTTTTCAATTACACAAAATAGCGCGATTTTCTCAATTGATAAAATGCATATAAATAATTACTAATCTACATATCGTAATGTTATTGTATTTTTAAATAAAATTTGATTATTAATTAAAGATAAGGAAATACAAATGTAATTTATTCAACATTAATTTTTGTAATTATAGACAATATTTATTTTGAATTAAATTTCTCAAATCAATTATTTTTTAAGATAAACAAGTAGATTTTACATTTTGTACATTATTATTACACTGGTTACATTAGTCAGGTTCTGGAGTTTCATCCTAATAAACGACATTTCGAAGCATTTTTCATCCATTACTTTGGTCATTACCTACATTATCAGACTGTATACTTCTTTTATAGGCCGGTTAACAACTTTGCATTGTTTTGTGAGTAATTCTTCTTTGTCTGAATTTGAAATATAGAGAGGTCTTCCCCTACGTGAAATACCAGATCTACTCTCTTTATACTTTAAAAGTGCTAAAGCAATATTCATTCTATATTCCATAAGGACTTTGATTTTTTTAAAGCATTGGCTTTATGGTAACGCACTTAGTAAATTCAAGTAACTCGAAGTTACAAGATTAACAAAATGTGGTAACATGCCCACAGTTCATTTGTTAGTTCTTACTGAACGACGGTAACAAACTAAATATCGATAGCAAAGGCCCTTCCCCATATAAGTATTATGCACACGAGCTTTTTAGTTCGTGTGCATAATACTGAAGACTGAGGAATGCTATTTTTACCCGGCTGCCAAGAAGGGTTATGTGTTTGGCGCGTATCTGGGTATGTGGATTTCTTTATACCCTCGAAACATCCCAACGGCTGGATGGATTTTAATGAATGAGGTCTCTATCGATTCGTCTTAACCGACCAATGGTTATAGGCTAGGTTTTGTTTTTATAAATTCAAAATGGGGGTAGACACGAAAAAATGTTTATGCACCATATTGAGTGGCATATCATTGGATAGGTTTTTCAAAATGAAGACGATGTTTCATTGACTATTTTACAGTCAGAAGCTCCGTTTAAATATTACACAACCTGGAAGTTGTGTAGGTAGGATCTGTAGCTTTACTGCAACTCTAACCATCATAGACATCTATAGGCGTCATCAAAACAGTGTTTATAGATAGGAACTAACAATTAAACACAACTGAAAAGTCATCAATACAAGTAAATAAAAAAATAGGTAAGTAATATAAAAAATAGTTTAACATTGATGAGAAATAATTAGTTTGCTCTTTACGCAGTCGGGTTTTTTGATTTTTTAAATTTACTTTTTACTTGTTTCCTTCGCTTCTTTACATCACCTTATGCAAAATGCATTTGGTTCACTTCCTACATATTATGTAGATAAAAATGCAACACGCTTGTTGCCCTTATATTTTAATACGTATATTTTGTCATCGTCTGGTACATCCTTATAACATTCACTAATATTTATCTGATAAATTTGAAAATTATGTCATATTTAAGTTTATATATTATAAATCATTTAAGAAGTTTAATCTTTTTGCACTCCACTGACACCTATACGGTGACAGTGGATTTGTGGTTAAACTTACAGGACTACACAGGCGACGGTTTTTGTATTCTATTCGCACCACTATTTTAAATAAGCAGATTTTGTAGTATATTTCTCTTGCATATGTTCTCAAACAGTATGTCAATAATTTTTTTTTGAAAAAGCAGTGTGAGGTAGAATTAAAAAATAGTCGCCTGTGACAGCCCTGAACTTAGTATGTCGCCGTCAGTGGAGTGAAAAAGGTTCATCCATTGAGTAATTAAATTATTGTAAAAAATTTTTAAATAGTTTTTGAAGTTAGCTAATAAAGTAGAAAACAAACTCTGAAAACGTCTGTGTCTTTAAATCACAATTACTTACTATACAACTGGATAAACACACTTCTAACATGTTACACTAAATTCAGTAAAATGGACGAAGGTACACATATATCTTAGGTGTACATTCAGTTTTTGTATAAAATTATTTTACAAACAAAACTATTCTTAACAGATACTGAAATATCAACTTTTTAGAAAGTAATTTTATTGTATCTGTAAATGAGATTTAAAATAGCGAAAATTTACTTACGTTTCCGAACACGCCGAATTACCATTTCTTTGGAAACTCATTTCTTTAACCGTTTCAGGAGCAAGTCACTTCTATTCGCAAAATGCTGAAGTGAGTGACTGACACCAGAATTTACAAACAAAGTTATTTCAAAATAAGTAAAAGCTTTTGTTCACGTACTTAATAAAAGGAAATTTTTCATTTCAATATTCTGGTGCCAACGTGGCATTTAGTATTAAAATTAGGTGGTCCAAAAATGAACCACCGCACGGTGGATGATTTATCGATTCTAGCTGGCCAAATGTCGATTTTTAAAAGTTTATCGTAGCGTAAATTATTTTTTGCCTGTTATAGCTCAATAGTTAGAGCGCTGTACCATGCTATTAGTTTTGATATAAATATAATTATATGGTCCATAGACTAGCGCAATGTTGGTGCTTCTTAGTTGGGAATGAATCAATAAATTTGAGTATAGTTCTTTAATTTGTTACTTGACGTGGAATAATATATACTGCTCGATTATGGACGCTTCCAAACAAAATATGGACTTTATTTTATCGGATTTATGTGCATAAAGTTTGCACGTATCAGCTGTTATTTCATATTTAATGTCGCAAAAAACTCTGTATTTTTTTTACAATTTTTCAGTTTTAATATCGGAAAAAGTTATATGATTAAGCACGATTAAGCTCAACTTTTGATATGACTAAATAGTTTAGATTATTACCTTTTCGTTCCAATTTAATTTGTCTGCCCGTAGGTGCCCTCCCAGTTTTTAGAATTGTTTTTAGCTTATTAAGTCTAAATAAATTCTTTTGAAATTTTAGTTCAAGTACCATTTTCTTTTTGTCAAAGACAGCAGAATTTAATTTAGAAACGTAAATAAACTTTTGCACCATTATGCAACGGCAACAAGTTTTAAAATTTAACGAAAATTTGTGAATTTGGTTTTGTGAAAATTTGTGAATTTAATTTGTGAATTTGGTTGAAAATATTTTGTTTAAAGAGGAAAATTACAATGAAGAGCACATGAAGTTTTGCAGAGCAAAATCTTTAAATTTATGACCAAATTTGGACAAAAATTGCCAGTTGTATGTAGATATTGCAGGACAAAATAATTTAAAATATATTACTTGGCTGCAAATTTCGAGTGGTCGCAAAATTTATCCAGACAAATTCTCCAAATTCAGATTTGATACTTTGCAAAACATAATGTAGGCATTTTCTTATATCTTATGATTCCCATTCTTTACATAAGGTTCCTCTGTGCAGAAACAAATATAAATATACAACAGAATGTACAATACAGCAATTTTCATTAAAGCTGTCGAATGTTTGCCCCGTATCTTAAATTTTAGAAAAAGAAATTTTAGGATTTGTTATAATTCAAAAATAGTTTTATCACTTTGGCTTCCATGCCGTTAAGAAAGTATGATTAAAATTATCAAGAAGAACGTAAAATAACGCGTCAATCAGATTATGAAACATTTTTCAACGCATTTGAACTACTATAATAAAACTCCATAGCTTAATAACGTGAAATACGATGTGTAAGTAATAATTTCTAAAACATATAACACGTTTGAAAACACAATTTTAACCAAAGTCGAAAAAATAGCTGAAAATTTTGTACATCCCTGTATAAGAACTATAGATTTATAATATAATTCACAATATGTTAAAATTTAGAACAGTTAGTGAACGCATAGCACAGTTGAAAATTCCTCGTTAGCAATTTCAATCAATAAACGGAAATGTACTTCAGATGATTTGTGCAGCCCTGTATATGATTTGTAGAATTTATACACACTAAATAGTATGCAATTTTTATAATTTAAAAAAGTGTTTCACAACTGAAAACACATTTCTATCAATTATTGTTCATACAAAGAAAAATATAACTGATTTATTTTGTGTGCCCTTGTATATGAAAGATGAATGGAACATCATATTCAATAGTAAGCATCTTATAGAGCACCTCAGATATATAATATCAATTTAAATACTTTTGATATAGTGTAACATGAACAAAATACACCACAAACATTTCTTGTCCATAGACCGTAATGTAACATAATTATTTTTAGTGTCCCTGTAAATGATCGATAAATGCTATCCATGCCATATTTTATAGCAATCATCTTCATAGATGTGTATATAAATTCCAAAGTGTTTGAAATTATGAAATCTCATTAAAACCACCACAAACGATTTTCCTCCATAAGCCGTAATGTAATGAAATACTTTTCAATGTCCCTGTATCAAAATTATGACTGCTACATGCTATATTTTATAATATCTAACATTCAATAGTGAATATCAATAACTTTTTCAATTTCATGGTGATGCGACTATACTGACGGCAAAAATAATTTTGGCCAGCAAGAATCGGTAAATCACCTACCGTGTACCGACCTTCAAGGGGTTAAGCAAACATTTCATGAGGAATTAGATTTTTGTGTTGCGATCTATGGGATTCTTTATAAAGTTTAAAGGTCCACGAGCGTGGATATAAAATGGGAATTACAAATATTCCTAGTATGAAATTTTAGAAATAGATATTGCGAAATCCATATATGTAAACCTACGTAATGAAAAGGCTATATGAGCAACTCATATAATATTTGTTCTGAAATTAAGTGGAAATTTGAGTCCCAATCAGTTTTTAGCTCACAGGCTATCAAAGCCTGAGAGCTTATGTGTCCGCCGGTTCTGTATGTACGTATGTATGTACGTACGTATGTACGTAACGCGATAACTCTTGATAGAAACATCCTATTTGCTTCAATTTTTTTTCTAGTTTCATTCTGATAAGGCGCTTCCCTGATTAGTTTTGAGGGTTCATTGGTTAAGAATAAAGGGGGTTTAGTCCCCCCCCTTAATTCAGATAAATGGGTTTTACATGCAGAATTATTCGATTTGCTCCAAATTTGGTATACCGGTTTATTATGTTAAGGAGTTTCCTTGATTAGTTTTGGGGGTTCATTGGTTAAGGATAAAGGGGGAAAAGGGGGGGCTAGTCCACCCCCCTTAATTTAGATAAACATGTTTTTCATGCAGAATTATTTGATTTGCTCCAAATTGGTATACCGGTTTATTATGTTAAGGAGCTTCCCTGATTAGATTTGGAGGTTCATTGGTTAAATATAAAGGGGGGAAACGGGGGCTAATCCCCCTTCACTTATTTTTTTGAGCGGTATTATTCTGAGAGTATAATGTACGATTAGTGTGAATAGCCTGTGAGCTCAATGCCATCAGTTTAGCTGGGCACTTTTCTTTTTTATTTTGTACTTTTATGCAAATATTTGCCCAATTAATTAGTTTATCTATGAAAGCACATTTAAAAATCCTTTAGAATAAATTTGAAATTTAAAAGTATTTTAATTAAATTAAAATCTTACTAAATATCACCTCCATGGCATGGCCTTCATGCCTGTTTTCACTTTGCAATATAACTGTGTTCCATAAGATGAAAGAAAAGAACCGAACAAAATATATGAAGTTAAAAATGGATGTACTTTCTTTACTTAAAAAAAACTTTGAATATACATATGATGGATTTTTTTCTAGAAAACTTCGCATGCCTATTAATTTTTTCAAATTTTAAATGCTGAAATTTATTAAACTTGGCTTAAAGCCGTTAAACTAATAAAGCGGAAAAAGTGTCCAATCCTGGACTCGAATCAGGGTGATTGGCATTACGAGCCAATACTCTACCACTGAGCTACCTGGACGGATAACTACTTTGAAAAAAAAAATATATATATATATAAATACATCCCAAGGCATACATCCCCTAGAATTATAGCCACTTCATGAAATATTAGTTATAGTTATATAAAAATTTACTATATTGCTACATGTTCTAGAACTTGGAATACAAATTAAATATAGAAGGCCAATTGTTGTATGGAACATTTCTGAAGCATGGTAAGTCTTCATTTCATGTGGTTTTAATTTAAAACTTTTAATTACAATAGTGTATTTCTATAGGATGTCAGTTTTAAAAATAGAACTCTGTTGATAAGTATCTTTAAATTGCTCTATTTAATTTTATATCTAAGCAGCATATGTGAATGCTGAGCACAGTTTAGAAAATATAATGCCTGGTTTCTGATATGTCACCCCCATGGATCTCTATGCCATTATTGTAGCATGGAAGGTGACATTGATCCATGGATGTGACATTTATTGATTTAAACAATATGTTAAAGGTGCTTAAAGTATTTTTTATAATTATAGAAGTCGTAATTCTATTTTAGGATAATTTTATATTAAAATTTATATCCTTATAATATTATAAATGCGAATGTGTGTCCGAAAGTTTGAATGAAGTCAGCGTCTAAACAGATGAATTAATACTTTTGTATCTTTGGATATAGAGGGATTACAGTCCAGAAATGAACATAGGATATGTTTAATTTATTTTATTCAAATATTTTGCTTAATAATCCAAAATTTCATTTTTTTTCATACACAATGAATTGACAATTTTCCTGTAACATTTAACCATATTTCTTTAACGTTGCCAAGAAAATAAAAACCCGGAATAATACCTTCTCTTCGACAATTAATTTCTGAACAATTTCCACGCGAAAAATTTAAATACAAAGTATTCAAAAGAAAATAAATATCACGTCATATTTGAAACAAAAAAAAAGGAATATTTTTTATTATACTTGAAGCATGAATATATGTTACGTTAGTAAGAGGTTTTCTGTCAAAAATGGCGTAATTGTTAGAAGGAATAATAATGAAAAAGACTTATATTATTCAGAAAATATTTCGTTTGGAAAAATCATACTGACGTCATATTTGAAATAAAACATGTCTTTTCAAGTATATGATAAAAATACAAGGGGCATGAATATCAGTAACTAATGAAAATGGATAAATAATGACGTCATATTTAAAATGAACAACAGAAATACTTTTTACTAATACTGATTAAAAAGTGTGAATATAATAAGTTACACACAAATGAGAGTTTTCATTCAAAATTCACTGTATGATTATCAGGAGAAGACATTTTTTGTGGAAAAAAGGGGAAATAAAACGGATTAATATCTTTTTTGAGGCTATTTTCTCTTTAAAATTAGTAATTTTTCTAAAAACTAAAATCTTATTTTCACACATTGAAGCTTCATGGATGAATTTATTCCGCAGAGACAAAAGCGAAAATCCTTTGTCAACATATTGACATTTACAACCAAGGATTTAAATATAACTTCCGTGCATAGAAGTGGATAGTTATTGTCCCCTATTCACACGATTTGAATTTTAAAAAAGCATATAATATTTTAATTAATTATTTTTAAATGTTGGCAGATTAAACGTTTCACAAAGGCGTTTTTAGTAAAAAGGTTTATCGGGCAAAAATGATGTAATATTCTTTCATGTAAAGTATTCATTTTAATCAGAAAATATTAAAATATTTATTTTAATTTCGTCAAAGTAATGTCATTTTCATTTTACCAGCTTCGAAATCTTATATTTTAAATACAATTTCTTACTTGAAATTTAGTATTTAATAAAATTAATGTTTGAATGTTTATCTAAATGCACAATAATATTAGATTTCCTTAAGCGATTTCATGTTTTAAATAAACCAAATTACTTATTTTTACATGGTTCATGCAGTGAAATATTTTTTTTCATCTAGACAAGTATTATTCCGTAGGAAAAACTAACCTGGTGAAAGCGTCGTCATATTTTAAATCATTAACCTGTTTTCTTTCAGAAAATATTAGCTTTTTATAGCAATTATACAAAGTGGCGTGATTTTCATAGACTTTATCATTCGCAAATACATAAGTTTAACTTTCTTTTACCGTACAATTTCCTATAATGCTGCTTTCAATAAAATTTAATAAATGGTATATGAAAGTCGATGTAAAAAAGTTTAGCAAGCAGTTTTAATTGGAGATTAGGCTTTACATGTGACATAGTTTCGTGTAAAGAAGTGCCGATACCACAAATTGAGCAATAAATTCGCCTTTCACCTCATGTCCACTTTAATTTTTAAAGGCACCATGATTATCGACAACACAAGATAAATGGCAATAAAAAATCCCGTTAATAATCCGTTATTATTTTCTGAAATTTTCTTTCGATTTTAAAATATCTAAATCTACAGTTAAAAATATCTCTGAAAGATAATCGTTGTCCCCCATTGGAGCATAGTCCTGCAAATTTCGAAGCTTCCATAATCCTAAATTACAACACAACAATCAATATGAAAATGTTTATCCATAATTGGGGTGCTTTTTCCATAAATAGATTTTTTTCTGCGATTGAAAGCAATAAGCAACTCTATTCCTTCAATAATTAGCATTTCAATTTCGAGAGTCTTTGGAGCAGCATGATAAACATTTTGATATTATTCCTAGATCCACAGCTGTTAAAAGTGTGGCACTGTGAAATAAAAATGTAATAAATATTTGAAAGTTAAAGTTTTTTGTACTTTTATTATCTATTTTTGAACTTTTATGGTTCACCACGTTTGATATTTTTTAATACCATTTTTTTTTCCAGGATGTGATTTTTTGGAATAGAAACATAATGTTGTATGTTGATTTTTTGATTATTCTAATCAAAACAAATTCATGTCCGAAGTGACCGGTTAATAACCATTTTCCTTTAAAAATATTTACTAACATACCTCTTTAAATAACATTCTTTGTCACGAAAACATAAATTAAATCAATATCCATGAACGGAATAAATATCTACAGGGTGCATAGGAAAGTCCCTTTAACTTGAAAATACTTGTGAACGGAGAGAGCTACAGCTATGCAAGTGAGGTAACGGTATAGTAAAGCAACTACGCCCGATTTAATGCAAATGACAGCAGCGCCCCTAGTGGCGAAATTTAGAAGATAGCCATTGCAAATCGAAAACGATAAAGGATAGAGCAAAATTTCCAATTAGAGAGTTTTAGAGCATCAATTAATTAGTACGAAACGACATTTGGTTTACATGGATAAGATAAATCTTTGCCTGTATACCCAAAGATCTCCGAAATCGATGCACTCCATTTTGTGTAAACGTTTGAATGGAATAGCCAGAAGTATGAAGAAATACGCACAATTTATTGCATAAATACGTACTTACTTCAATACATTTTGACAACATCACACACAAAAAAAAAGACAAACTATCTCACAGTGATAAAAAGTTAATATTCAGTATGTTCGAAAAGTTCGCCATTGCTCACGATACACTTTTGTATTCGTGAGAGTAATTCTGCATGCACATGCAGATTTCTCAGCGTGGAACGTCTATTGTAAGCCTCTTCAGTACGACGACATAGATTAAATCCGTTTCAAGGACGGAGGCCAGATGGTCTAGCCACCTAATTTTAATTCCAAAACTGACATATGGCACCAAGAATATTTTAATAAAATTTTGCTTTTGTAATGAAAGTGCAAATTAGCGGGTTTTTATTTTCTAAGAAATTCGTTTGAATATTCTGGTATCAGTCAATTATTTCATCATTTTACGAACAGAATTCTTCCTCTAAAAAGGTTAAACTGAAATTTTAAATGCATTAGAAATAAAATTTTTACAGACATTAGAGTACAGTACAATATCACAATCTGCAATTGCGCACTGCTACATTTTCAAAATATGAATATGCAAAGCAGAATCGTCGCTCATCGATTTCGAACATTTTTGGGTATACAGGCGATGTTTTCTCTTATCGGTGTGAATCACATGTTGTTTCGTACTAATTAATTGATGCTCTAAAACTTTCTAATTGGAAATTTTGCTCTATCTCTTTTCGTTTTCGATTTGCAATGGCTATCTTCCAAATTTCGCCAGTAGGGGCGCTGCTGTCGTTTCTAGTCATTAGGTCGGGTCTAGTCGCTTTACTATACCATTACCTCACTTGCATAGCTGTAGCTCTCTCCGTTCGCAAGTATTTTCAGGTTAAAGGGACTTTCCTATGCACCTTGTATAAAAGACAAGACTGTTTTTTAGTCATCTGGCCTGAGCATTCTACGCAACCGATTTTGAAAATTATTTTTTTAAACGAAAGCAGTTTATTTGTATATGTGCCCGCACTTAATATTTTAAAAAATAATTCATTTTTTATATTTTAATTTTAATTTTAAAAGTCTTTTAGGAAATTTCTTCACAGTGCTGGCAACTGGGTTACTTCCATCGTTACAGAGTAAAAGGAAACAATCGGAATTACTATATCATTACGGATACCATTTTTTCATTGCAGTTAAAAATAACTGTTTTTTTTAAAATAGAAAAAGACTTCAAGTTAAAAAAAAAAACAACTCTTTTTACTCATAAAGCTGTTATTTACTGCTTATTTATGCTGCCATTACTATATTTTTTACATTACGATGATGCTGGGATTGAGACGTTAATCTCAAAGAGCTTCAATGACCTAAAATGACCTCATAGTAAAAAAGACATGAATATTTTCTTTCATAAAACTAAATATTTTACTACCAAGGCATCAAAAAGAATAAATTTCTGGATTTCGCTGGGACCGAGATTAGAGCATCAAGTCAAGAGTGCGAATGTCCACATGCAAAATTGTAACTGGCAACAGTGACGTTATTTTTGAAAAAAATATTTATTAATAATCTATTGCATGTGAAAATGTTTTTAAAATGGTGAATATGAATATGAAAAGTACGCATGTAAATTTTGCGACGGTGAAAATGACGTTATTTTTAGATTTTGTTGTATAAAAAAAATATGATTGTGTCATAGTGGCGCAATTTTCGTCGATTTTTTATTTCGTAATACCAAAGATCAAAGCCTCAATTTATAACTTCATAATTTATTATCTGAATATCAGGTTACTGATTACATATAGTAATTTTTCAATAATTTGAATATTTAAAGTTAAACTTCAGTTATAAATAACATTTGTTTTATGCGTTAGGCTAGCTAACTCATAATATTGATTGTTTATTGTAAATATTTTTGTAGGTTGTTTTATAACTTCAATCTAACAGTTCTTTTAAACATCTTTTTTCTTCGAATTCGACGGGTTCCGACTCGTAAAATATAATAAATATAAATGATAAAATAGAATAACAGAGATGTAAATTTATGCCTCATTTAATCTTAGAAAAGTAGTATGAAATTTCAAGCTTACGAAAGAAATTTAAAGGATCCTATATAGATAAACAAAAGTATGCAAATTGGGACCATTACAAGTTTTCTACTATAAAATGTGATAAATGGTTAATTGTATATGCTTTTAATTATCGATATTTTTTGATTAATTGATGCATTTATTCTTCTTTAAGTGTTACGGGATAGAAGTCACGGGTAACAGCTAGTACAGTATAATGTGTCCCCTACATGTTTATATGAAAAACATGTTGTTAAACTTTATTTAAAAAAATAAAATAAAATAAACCTTGACCTCGCATCATGTTTTTTTTTTTTTTTTTTTTTTTTTTTTTTTTTTTTTTTTTTTTTTTTAATCTTTAAAACTTTAAAAAAATGTTGAAAACTCAACTTAAACACAACAGTTTGAATTTTTATTTTATTTTTTTTAATTACCAAACTGAGCGTTCCACTTAATTTCAGAAGAAGCCATAAAAAGTCGAGTTGAATATCAAGAAAATTAAGAAAGATATTGGCGACAGAGTGAGCTGAATTTCGGTTGTGTTCTAAAAATACCTGGAGGTTAAGGTGTTTCCCCCAAATTACAATTTTATTATTTTTTTAATTTTAATGTTTTATTGATGCTTTGTTTCTTCTTGGAAAACCACTGAAATGAACCTATTCCAACAAAAACAGAATTAAAAATCGAAGCATCCGTCCCAAAGACACTTGTCGACATACATTAAATACTAACTCCTTTCTTTTAAAAAATGACAATTTGTGGAAAATACTTTATCCGGCTACGTTTCGAAGGCAACCGTGATTTCAGCTTACTACATCTCCATTATTTTGGTGAATTTTCAAGATACTCGGTTGGTCTTTTTATATTAGTTGCTCTATAGAGTTGACTTCCGAATCATCATAAAAACCTTTGGTATAGTTCGTGCATAAGCAGTTTAAAATTATTTCAAACTGCCCATTATTTTATTAAATATTTAATATATTTATATTCTATTTGTACTACACTGGGTTTCAAAATAGTTGTTAAACCAGTAATTTTGTGATATCATGGCAAAAATTCATAAATAATTATCAGAAAACGCCGTTCTGGTGACAAGTACAATAATCTTACATGATACATAACGATAAAATAAATATCAAACTTTTAAATTCATTGGAAATATAAATTATTAAAAAAATGGTGTTGCAAAATGATACAAACACTGACTGAAATTACCACTAAACGGGAAGCTTTTTCAAGAAGGCTCACGTTTTGAGCACTTTATCGCCAAAGTAACGGTTGGCGCGGGGATGAATTCAATGCTGCGCACCCTTTCTTGTTCCTGACGTCTTACGAGTAACGAACAGCAACCCCATTCCTTTGCTGAGAGCTTTTTGCTTAGAAGAGCTTTTTCGCATTAAAATGCTTTTAATTGCACAATATATATAATTCAAACGTAAGTTATGTTTTTCAGTTCAGTAATATTCCTTTATTTAATTAATTCGCTATGTTCGAAGAAATTGAGAACGTATTTTATTTTTTAGGAAAAATAAAAACAGACGTAAAGATTTTTTTTGTAATAAATACAATTCTATTGATCATGTTTTTATGACACAATTGAACTTAGTTTTATTAGCATTACTACTGAATTTAGTTTTTTTTTTTAAATTAAGCGGCATAATTGTATGACGTGTTGATTGCATTAATAAAACATATTTTTACTGAAATAATTCATTAAAAATTAAGTGTTCTTAATTTAATTGCGTTTAGACGTTAATAGGAAGTTGAAACTAAAATCAATTCGATTATAATTAGATTTAACGATAAATCATAAATTATTTAGCTGTATCCTGCAATTAAATCAATCAGTTAAAATAATTGCAAGTTGATGCATGCTATTAAATCAATTACTATTACATTTTAATGCTGTTAAATCTTTATCATTATTTGAGTTTTTATGAAAAAAACATTGGTCTGCCCCTAGTGCACAAAATTGAAAATCTTTAAAATTCTTCAGTTTTTTATTTTAAAATTTTTGCCACATTTTAAAATATTATTTCGTCTTAGTTGTTTTATTTGTTATTTTAAAATAGTCATTCGTCATATTTGAAATAATCATCTAAATTCTCTCGGGTGAAATCCCCCCCCCCCCCCTACACACACACACACTCCATTTTTCGTCATTCTGCACACATATTGCACTATTTATTAAGTTGAAGTGGCAATAAATTAATGATCAATCGTCTGAAGCAACCTCCCATTTAAAATTTTCTCTTCTCTCCCCTCCCCCCACCCTCTCCTCCAGCACACTATTTTTTGACCATTTAAAATTCATTGTTGAAAATTCATTGTGGCGTTGCAGAAAAGATTAGTTAAAATTGTGTTTTGCTCTATCTGTTGATTTTTAAGTAACAAATAAATAATTTACCATAAAAAAAGAGAAGGAAAGAAATTGAATGAAATATTAAAAAAAAAAAAAAAAAAAAAATCAAGATTAACCTTTTGTGGACACGCTTTCATTTTTTTTTAATTCATTACATTTTTTTAAATTTTTCTGTCCTATTTATTATTTTGAAGTAACCATAAGTAAAGGACCCATTATTCAAATTCTGCCCCCCCCCTCCCCCCCAAAAAAGAAAAGCTTGTTTTTCTTTCACCCCCCCCCCCCCCCAAAAAAAAAAAAAAGTTAAATATTCCAAGTTTTTAATTTTTTGGTTTATTTTTCTATTTGTTAATTGATAAATTTAACTATTTAAATCTACAGCCTCTCACTATCATACATAGTTAAAAAATTTCTCCAGTGATTTTATTTGTTATTTTGAAGTAACAAAAGATAGTCATTCAATATTCCTTCTCCTCCACCTCCCCTTAAGAATTTCATCTCACATTAAAAAGGCAATTTCTAAACATCCTGGTTGGGTGTGTGGTTGGGTTTTTTCCCCTGGTTTAGCCTATTTTCACTGGACTTTGGGTACTGTTTCTGCAGAATGATTTGGTATTAAATTAATTATACAAGTTCAACACAGAAATTATAGTAATTTTCTGCCACAGGTATGTTTTTTAATCTGTGCTTATATACGTCAAAATGCACTGAAACTGCATAAAATCATCATCCCCATAAATACATCTTTATATATAATCAAATATCTAGATTTATGAAGGAAATGAGTTTTTGTTTAACAGGTATTGAATTAATAATACTCAATTGAATGAAAATGTAGATTTTGGGAGGGATCGAGTAATCAAAATTTTAGTCTATATCATCAGTAATAAAGGCCTTTGATAAAACAGGGTATAAGAGTTCGTAATACAATTTCTTTCGAAGAAGACTTCTTTCTAGAACACATAATTGAAAATATTTCTTTAATTTAGGTAGGACTATTATTCTAAAATACGCTAGTTCGTCTTCCGCCATTTCGGTTCAAAACAAAGCACAAGACGACGATTGGCGTTAGAGCTGGCTGAACGTTCTCGCTATCGCCAACTCGCCAAGGCTGGTGCTGAAAACGTGAGCCTTCCCGAAAAAGCAAATGGGAATCTAAACTTTATAGGAATACCGAATGCCACTTCGAGAAGAAACCGAACTGTGGAAATATGTTTAGCGTATAAAGATACTTCGCAGGCTTGGAATTTTCAAACGCGAGTTCTAGATGTATGGGTTGGATTGATTTTTGACGGTTAATTATCTACTTTAGGGATATAGGCCCAGGATGGGGAGTGCCCTTCGTGGGGGTCTTTCTAAGGGAACCTAACCCGTATTTACGCATGGAAACCCATGGTTCGAAGAAAACCACAGAAAACTCCGAATGATTTGGCCGACGGGCACGATTGTGTTCGAACCCAGCACCTCCTGTCTATCAGCTTCGAGAGCAGAACCTCTCGGCCACTGGTGGGGTTCTAGATATATGGATCGTAAAAGCGATTTAAGCGATTTTGAGAAAGGAAAAATTGTGACTTTTCAGGATCAAGGACTTTCAACAAGACCTATCGCAAAAAAATTGAAAAGATCTCCAGGAGAAATATTAAAATTTCTTGGATAACAAGAGGATTATGGAGCAAAGAAATCTCCAGGACATCTGCTAAAGCTGTCTAAAAGAGAAAAAAGGAGCCATTATAAAAAGAATGAGCAATAGGAAAATAACTTTAAGCGAACTTGCAGGAGATCCACTGATAGCGGTGTCAAAAAAATACTTTGTCTAGAGTAGTCAATAGCTCTCTAACTAGGGAACATCCCAAACTGTCAGTTCTGAATTTTGACGAGAGTGGTATCGTTCAAAAGTCTGGTCACAAAGATCAAGGTATGTATAGTACAAGCACGAGGAACCTTTTCACGTGCGCGTGCCAAAAATTCACGAACAATATCTATTAACAATGTGACGGGCCAAACTTATACAAAAATTATTTTGAAGAGTGCGATTTTTTATACGGAACACTGGTTATAAAAGCAATTGCTTTCATGCATTAGTAATTAAAAAATATTAAAAACCAAAATGCGATTTATTTGTATATTGGAATTTGCCATTAAATGAATGAATTTTTAATTCGTAATTAAGATTCATTTATGCGTACCGTAATAAGGGGTGAAAAAATACAAAACTTTATTTTAGTAATTTTTAACTTATTATTAATGCAACATCTGGGTTAAAAATTTCCAAATTGCATTAAACAATGTATTAATAATCTATATTGATGAGATTTTTACTAATGTACGTTCGATAAAAAATGTTTATACCACGTTCATATTTTGTTACTTTTACAAATATACATAGCTGAATTCGGTTAATTTGCAATTTTATTGCAGTGACTGTCAAACGAAATTCATTTGAAAATTACAGCTTTTTATATTCATATAGAAAGCAAAATACATGGTCGAAAACGCTGCATAGCATCACTGGAAAAGAAAGTTGTTTTGATGTGTTAATTCGTCGAAAAAAATTGCATTATTTGCGTTTGTATGTTTGTATGAAAAAAAATTATTTATATAACAGAAATAAAAATGGATTTTATCTGTACAATGATTTCTAATTTAAATTTTTCGCGTGCCAGAGAAATTGATTTACGTGTCAACTCTGGCACGCGTGCCATAGGTTTGCCAACTCTGGTATAGGAACTATACTCCCGAATCCAAAGCCACGAGATATGGACCCTTTCCTGTTTCGGAAAAAGAGAAATAAAGAAGGGAAAACAGCATGTGATTCCTTCAAAAGATATCAAAAGGCAGGAATTTTGTCTTATAATTAACCATGCTAGTGTTTTTTAGAAATTTGATAAAACGTCTAAAATCAAAAGTGTTTTGTGATTTTTAGCTATATCGTATATGTTGACGACTTTCACGTTTCGTGTTTGCTCCACTGCTACCAAAAAAGGAAAATAAAAGAGTTTTAGATGACTCTTTAAATGCAAATTAATAACAATCTGTAATGAGTTTTCTGTAATAATTTATGAGCAATTGTGTTTAAGAAAAATGTTAATTACATTTTATTGTTCGTATTATGAAAAAAATTTTAATGACTGAAAATGTATCTAGCAAAAGACGTTTCTGAGCAAGTAAAAGCAAATTTGAGTGAAAGATTATTTAAAAAAAGGGTTGTCAGAAAGTACTTTATATCATTATTTTATCATAAAAGAAAAGTGGAGGATCCAGGAGTAACACCACTTCAGTTCCCTTTTTCATGAAATTCCGTTTTGGAAGTCAGGTTTTTGATCAGGAGATAATATTTGACGGAATGCTATCATTTATTGTGTGAAACAACGTTGATCTACATAAGATTAGCCAGAAGTAATGCATTGCCGCGCATGAAGCACGCCAGCCCAAACTTTAATTTTCATTTTTTTCTAAATTTATTTCTGTTGACTGAAGTGTTTTTCTCACGGACCCTTCATATACGATCAACTGTACACCGATAAACGATGAATAATCCTTTCAAGGTTTTGCTTTAAGAAATATCAGCTAAATTCTTGTTAATTTTAAGTTTCTTTACATATTTATTTACAAAAGTCACATTGAGATTGAGCAGCTTATCATTAACTGTACTAAAACTTTTTTTTTCGTGTTAATTATTTTTATGCATTCGAATGTAACAGTTCGTTAGTAATAGTATTTTTGAAAACAAAAATTCGCCATTTATATCTTCAAATGATTTTATAGTGTTGTTTAATCTAAGATTCCAGAATATATGAAATAATTTGAATATTTCATGTTTATATTCGGAAAATAATGCTCTACCTTATAGCTCCTCTCGGTGAATCTAAGTCATAAATGTTATAAATCATTTCTTTCCTGATTCCATCACCGTCTTCATTGATTGTTTTCCATTGATCAAGACCATCGATATCTGAAACTAAAGGAAAAGAAAGTTGTGTTATAGGTAATTTTAAATAATTATATCATTATATTGGTCTTTAAAATGTGTTTTTCAAAACAATTTCTCTGGACTGCACCATATTATTTTTTTGGCATGAAACCGCACAAAGCACGCGGGAAATGTAGGGCTGGGCAGGTGTGGGGAGCAGTGGCGTACCCAGGATTTTATTTCGGGGGGGGGGGGACTGACTTAAATTTCCATAATGTTCTAAATCTTACGAAACACGTTGAATTGTGTTATAAACAGAAATCATTTTTGCCAATAAGGCCGTAGCCAGGGGGTGGCGGAAGGGGGAGGGACAGGGGTGACTTTGTTCCCAATTTTCCGAAAATTCGGACTTGAAAAATATCGCGATTTTTGACATGGTCGCCCAAAAAACACGATTTCATCAATCGTTCGCAGAAAAAAAAATCTCAAATTTTTTTAAAGGACCCGAAAAGGAAAAAAACCGAAATTTTGTCATAGGGCCACGGATAAAAGGCGAAGTTTGTCAAAGGATTGCGAAAAAAAAGTCAAATTTCGTCAAATGATCAGGGGGAAAACGCGAATTACGTCAAATGCTCGAGGAGGAAACGCTAATTTTGTCAAATGAGCACAGAAAAAACCCGAATTTCGTCATAAGGCCGCAGAAAAAACACGAATTTCATCAAAAGTTTCCGGAAAAAATACGAATTTCAAAAAAAGATCGCTAAAACACGCATTCCATCAAAGGGCTGCGAAAAAAAAAGGCTAATTTCGTAAAGGATCGCAAAAAAGCTTATTTCGTCAAAGGGACAAGGAAAAACGTAAATTTCGTCAAAAGGGCACAGAAAAGCGCAAATTTCATCAAAAAGACAAGAAAAAAACGATAATTTTGTCAAAAAGCCGCGGGAAAAAACGCGAATTTCGTCAAATGGCCACCAAAAAAGCGCGAATTTCGTCAAATGGCCACCGAAAAAATGCGAATTTCGTCAAATGACCACAGAAAAAACGCGAATTTTGTCAAAGGGCCGCAGAAAAAACGCAAATTTCGACAAAGAATCGCTAAAAAATACACATTCCGTCAAAGGGAAGCGGCAAAAAAGCGAATTTCGTCAAAGGGGCACTAAAAGCGTGAATTTCGTCAAAAGGCCGCAGAAAAAGGCAAATTTCATCAAAAAAACGAGAAAAAAAGCAAATTTCGTCAAAAAGACGCGGAAAAAATGTAAATTTCGACGAAGGATTGCCTAAAAATACGTGAATTTCGGCAAATGGCTACAGAAAAAACGCGAATTTCGTCAAAGGGCCGCAGAAAAAACGCGAATTTCATCAAAAAGTCGTGGGAAAAACGCGAATTTCGAAAAAAAGATCTCCTAAAACATGCATTCCGTCAAAGGGCTGCGAAAAAAAAAGCTAATTTCGTAAAGGATCGGATAAAAACGCGAATTTCATCGAAAAGACGGGAAAAAACGCAAATTTCGTCAAAAATTCGCAAATTTCGACGAAGAATTGCGTAAAAAAACGCGAATTTCGGTAAATGACCTCCGAAAAAACGCGAATTTCGTCAGAGGGCCGCAGAAAAAATGCAAATTTTGACAAAGAATCGCTAAAATAACACGCATTCCTTCAAAAGAAAGCTGAAAAGTGCGAATTTCGTCAAAGGGACAGAGAAAAACGCAAATTTCATCAAAAAAGACCAGGAAAAAGTGCAAATTTCGTCAAAAAGCCGCGGACAAAACGCAAATTTCGACGAAGGATTGCATAAAAAAACGCTAATTTCAGCAAATGGCCACAAAAAAAACCGCAGTCAAAAAGCCGCGGGAAAAAACGCGAATTTCGTCAAATGGCCACCGAAAAGCGCGAATTTCGTCAAATGACCACAGAAAAGACGCAAATTTCGACAAATGATCGCTAAAAAAACACGCATTCCGTCAAAGGGAAGCAGAAAAAACGCGAATTTCGTTAAAGGATCGCAAAAAGAAGAAAAAGCAGGGTAACAAAGAAGGGCCACAGTAAAACGTGAATTTCGTCAAAAAGCCGCGGACAAAAGACAAATTCGACAAAGGATTAAAAAAAAAAACTCAAATGTTGTCAAAGGGCCGCCGAAAAAACGCGAATTTCATCAAAAGGTCGCAGAAAAAACGAGAATTTCGAAAAAAAAGATCGCTTAAAACACGCATTCCGTCAAAGGGCGGTAAAAAAAATGCTAATTTAGTAAAGGATAGCAAAAAAAAAACTTGAATTTCATCAAAAAGACGAGAAAAAAACGCAAATTTCGACGAAGGATTGCGTAAAAAAACAACTCGTATTTCGGCAAATGACCTCGGAAAAACGCGAATTTCGTCAATTGGCTGCAGAAAAGGCGCAAATTTCGAGAAAGCATCGCTAAAAAAACACGCATTCCGTCAAAGGGAAACGGAAAAAATGAGAATTTCGTCAAAGGATCGCAAAAAAGGAAAAGCAGGGTCACAAAGAAACGCGATTTTCGTCAAAGAGCCGCAGAAAAAAAGCGAATTTCATCAAATGACGAGAAAAAACGCGAATTTCGTCAAAAAAGCCACGGAAAAAAGCAAATTTCTACGAAGTATTTCGTAAAAAACTTGAATTTCGGCAAAAATCCGCGAAAAAAAACTTGAATTTCATCAAAAACCCGACGAAAAACGCGGAAAAACACAAATTTCAACATGATCACGAGAAAAAAAGCAAATTTCGTCACAGATCCGTGGAAAAAACGCAAATTTCGACGAAGGAGTGTGCAAAAAACCCGCGAATTTCGGCAAAAAGCCGCAGAAAAAGCGATTTTTTTCAAAGGACTGCTGAGGAAACGCAAATTTTGTCATAAAACCGTGAAACAAACACAAATTTTTGGCATGGAGATGCGACAGAAAAATGAAAGTTACTAAGCTACTTTTACAGCCACTCTTCCGCACCTCCGGTTTTCCAATTTACCCGAAATCGATTTGTGATTAGCTGTAGTGTTACTGTGCATTAACATACTACCGCATTGACAATCTTGGTGCCCGCCGACTATGAGAGAAATTAAAAATCCCCTTAAATTAAACTACTTTTAGATTTGTCGAATTTACTTGTAGGTCTCTTGAACTGACCATATACGTTTTCATTTATCCCGTAAAACAGGCATGGAGCTATTTTTCAGTCATTTGAAAATTTATTTTGTGGTTTCAAGTAAATTTGGTCGCAGGACTGAGGAGGATTTTGGATTAACACGAAAAACAATTTCGTGGCATGCCAAAAAATAAAACAAATTTACCTGAAAAAGAAGGAATATTAACCCTTTTTTCATTTCACTGCGATCTAGTCGGAAGTGGAATGGAGCTGTAACCTCATATCCCCCGTCGCCATCGACTTCTTTGGGTGTATGCTGTAGCATCACTGTGCACTAGTATATGGGACTAACCAGAATAGCTGCGTCGCACAAAAAATATTTAAATTTATCTCAAAAGAAAGAAAAAAAGAGAGTTTTTTTTTCATTTTTGATTACTTCGAAAGGGGGCCCTATAAACCCATTAGCCTCCTTCCCCTCATTGGGTATACAGTGGTGTAACTGTGCGCTGATATGACACTAGCCAGAAAGTCTAGTTCGTTGTATTGCAGAAAACAATTGCATTACAAATTTATCTCAAACAAAAAGAAAAGAAAATCACCACTTTTTTTATTTCATTTTCAACTATTTTGGGAGAGGTCTGTAAGCCCATCACCCCCTATCTACTTCTTTGGGTATAATGTGGTGTCACTGTGCACTAATATGGAACTAAACAGAAGAGTGTGGCTAGTCTGTTGAATAATAGGAGATAAAAATGTAAATTTATATCAAACAGAAAGAAAAAAAGCAATATTTTTTCGACTATTTCGGGAGGAGGGGGCTGTAAGCTCATCAGCCGCCTCCTCTTGTTTCAGTATGCTGTGATGTCAATGTGGACTAATATGGATTTAACGAGAATGGCTATTTCGCTGTATGGCAGAAGAAAAATTACAAATTTATCTGAAACAAGAAGAAAAAAATCAGCCTTTATTTCATTTCATTTTCGACTATTAAGGAAGGGGGCACCCCATTAGCCCCTTTCACTTCTTTGGGTATAATGTGGGCCCACTGTGCACAAGTATGGAACTAAAGAGAAGAGAGCGGCCAGTCTGTTGAATGATAGGGGGAAAATACAAATTTATCTCAAAAAAAAAAAATATATATATCAACACTTTTTCATTTCATGTTCGACTTTTTGGGGAGAGGGCAGTAACCCCATTAGCCCCCTTCTACCTCTTTTGGTATTACGTGGTGTCACTGTACACTAATATGGAACTACAGCGAAGGGAGTGGCTAGTCTGTTGAATGATAGGGGAGACAATGCAAATTTATCTCAAACAGACAGAAAAAAAAATTCAGCACTATTTTTTCATTTCATTTCCTACTATTTCGAGAGGAGGAGGATCTGTAATTCCAACAGCCCCCTATCCATCTTTGGGTGTGCTGTGATGCCAATGTGGATTAATATGGAGTTAACGAGAATGGCTATTTTGCTGTATGACAGAAGAAAAAATTACAGATTTATCTTAAAAAAGTAAGGAAAAACACTTTTTTCATTTAATTTTTCGACTATTTCTGGTTTGGGGGGAGGGGGGGGGGCTGTAACCTCGTTATCCACCTTTCTCTTCTTTGGTGTCAATATGGACTACTATAGAACTACGCGAAGGAAGCTCATAGTCTGTTGAACGATAGTGGAAAAAATGCAAATTTATCTTAAACAGGCAGAAAAAATTTAGCACTATTTTATCATCTCATTTTCGACCATTTCGAGAGGAAGGGGATGAAATTCCATCAGCCCCCTCCCCATCTTTGGGTATACTGTGATGTCAATGTGGACTGATATGGTGTTAACGAGAATGTCTATTTTGCTATATGACAGAAGAAAAAATTACAGATTTACCTTAAAAAAGTAAGAAAAAGTTACTTTTTCATTTCATTTTTCGACTGTTTCGGCAGGAGGGGGGGGGGTCTGTAACCCTGTCTGACCCTTTCTCTTCCTTGTTGTCAATGTGGACTAATATGGGACTAATGAAAATGGCTAGTCCGCTGTATGATTGAAAAAAATTAAAATTTTTTCCAAAAAAGAAAGACGAAAAAGCAGCACTTTTTCATATTACTTTCAAAAATTTCGGGGGGGGGGCTGTAGCCCCATCAGCCCCCTCTCCCTGGGTATGCCCATGGTGGGGAGAGCCGAATGGAACCCGAGCGACACATTTTCCTCCAAATTACCCATCGCAACCAACTCCTACATCTTTTGCATTCTTCTGGCAGGGGCGTTAGCAAAGAAGGCTCTCCACGACCTGCGGCAAGAGCGCCACTGACTCCGTTGTGCCGGTTGCGCAACTGCCCACCATTATCAATTTTTCTACTTAATCGGGGAGTGAAAAGTATTAAGCCAGGGGAGGAGAAGATAAGATATTCAGCTTGATGTACAAAGGGGCAGTATCCGCCAAGGAACATCAATATCCAGCATTTAATCAACTTCCCAACCTTGAGATGGTACCGTCTTCGTTTAGCCCTCTAATAGTTTAATTAAATTCTTTAAAAAAAAAAAACTTGTTCCCATTCCTCCTCATTCTCTTCACTTAGGTATTATTGAATGCTGCAGAGTTCTACAGACAAGGTGCTTATGTCAGGTGGATCAACATCATGCGGTGATCAGGCGAATTTCTCCGTCGGCCAGGTACACAACCCATTAAGCTAAACATTCTGTCCGGCAAGTTGGAGCATGGTCAGTGGGAAAAAAAAGCATAAAACTTCACATCTTCTCCCGACATCGAAATGCACTCTTCGGAACCCTTCCCGAATTCAAACACTGCCTCCCTCTTTCAAAATAAAATCCTACTGGCAGCAATACACCCTTTTCGTCAAGCATCGCTGAAGCAACTTCTGTTACTCTCTTCAGGTGGTGTTTTTTTTTTTTTTTATCTTTTATTAGATCTAATTACACAGGTGAACAAAATTTAAAAAAAAAATTGCCTTTTAAAAAAATGACATATTTTTATGCTAACTTGAGGGCACAGAATATGAATTAACCATTGAAATTTTAATGTTAGCTCTCGGTGTAAAAGTATGGCTGGTATGAAAAATTACGATTTTAAGTGAAATTTAAAAGAACATAAACTATTTATTTTAAAAAAAGCCAACAAATTATTTATTTACTTTTATTTTTTTACATGATATTAAGAATTTATGAACAATATAAAAAAGCATTAACCTTGTGGCATCAATCAAGAAGTCCTTCTTTTTCGCTTGTCTTTTGTGTTCAGTTTCAGGGGCATCTCTACTCAAGTTTCAGCAGTTAACATTGACGCATTCCATCGCCCCTGGTATTTTTTTTTCATTGTCGATATGTTTTGGTGAAATCGTTCGCCATGTTCGTCACTCACATCACCGCAGTTTGCAGGAAAGAAATCAAGATGAGAGTGAATAAAGGGAACTTTTAGGGACATACTGCAACCCAGCTGCTGATACTTTTGCAAGAGATTGTTTAGGAGCACATCATAGTTCTAAAATCTGCTTTTGCCCCAAAATCCATAAAATCCATATTGCAAACAGGAAATCATTTGGTGAGGTAGTTTAGGATATATACTAGCAGGGATGACCGAGCTAAGCTCGGTTAAAATTACCCTTGTGTTCAATTCGATATTTTATTTTCATTGTATCATTCTTGTTGTTTAGATACAATTGGCATGATCCTGAGACATTGTGACCCAAAATGACCAACTAACCGAATTTTTTCGAACATGCTACGTAACCAATGCTCTTCTCGAACCCGAAAACGATATAATACAAAATTTTGTCAACATGTTTTGAGTCGTTTTTTAGATACAATTAGCTTGATCCACAGTGACCCAAAAATGACCCACTAATAGAATTTTTTCTCGAACATGCGACTTAGCCCAATCGCTTTCTCATGCCCAGAGACAGTATAATGCAAATTTTTGTCAAAATTGTTTGAGTCGTTTTTTAGATACAATTAGCTTGACCCACAGTGACCCAAAAAAGACCCAGTAATCGAATATTCTCGAACATGTGACTTAGGCCAATGGTCTTCTCATGCTCAAAAACGGTATAATGCAAAATTTTGTCAAAATCGTTTGGTTCGTTTTTAGATACAATTAGCTTGACCCACAGTGACCCAAAATGACCCACTAATCGATTTTTTCGAACATGCGACTTAGCCCAATGGTCATCTCATGCCCAGAACCTGTATATTACAAAATTTTGTCAAAAAATTCAAAATCTAATGTCAAAATCTAATTTTCTTGAACATGCAACCTAGCCCAATGGTATTCTCGTCGAAAATGATAGAATACAAAATTTCGTCAAAATCGTTTGAGCCGTTTTCTAGTAAACTTAGCTTGGCCCATATTGACTCAAAAATGACCCACTAATCGAATTTTCTCCAACATGTGACTTAGCCCATTAGTTTTCTCGTAATCCAAAAGAGTAGATTACAAAATTTAGTCAAAATCGTCAGAGCCGTTTTTCAGATAAAATTAGCTTGACCCGAAGTGACCCAAAGGTGACCCACTAATCGAAATTTTTTGAACATGTGACCTATCCCAATAGTTTTCTCATGCCCCAAAACGGTTGGATATAAAATTTAGTCATAATCGATGGAGCCGTTTTTTAGATATAATTAGCTTGACCCTGACCCATTATGGCCCAAAATGACCCACTAATCGAATTTTCTCGAACACATGACCTAGCCCAATGGTCTTCTCGTGCCCGAAAATGGTAAAATAGAAATTTTAGTCAAAATCGTTACAGCCGTTTTTAAGATAAATTTTACATACACGACACACACACAATTTTTGCTCGTATTATAGTATAAAGTACAAATGTAACGTTTATAATTCCTAATGTTAAATGTCTTTTTAATATTATTTCAAAACAATCTGCAATGCGAGTAATTTTTTAAGCATAATAACTTAACTACTTGATGGAAGGAGCTCTAATTTTAGATTCACATATTTGAATTTTCTAGAAATAGATTTCTGTTAAAAAAATTATAGGTTACATTTCATATATGTTTTAAATAATAATTTTAAAATACATATTTTTGGGAAAAATCTTATTTTTGTATATGTGTATTTCAAAAACAGAGCCAATGAAGAGCTTTCATGGTGATATCCGTGTTGAGTGGATTAATTTCATATCCATAGTTGCCAACTTCCCGATTTTTCTAATACCAATATTTTTATGCAGAAATTCTTGTTTTATACATCGCACAATTTCTACAATTAAATAAAGTGAACGTTTTTGTAAGAATTTACTGATATTGAAAAAATCGGGAGGTTGGCACCTATACATATCGAATTGTACATTTTCGCTTCAGAAGCAATTTCATTGTTGTACAGTGTTATGTTATTAGAAGTCGGATTTTTTCAAAATTCTCAATATCTCACATAAGGATACAGTTGACATAAGACCTATGCACAAATTCTGAAACTTTCATAAGTCATAAAAAGCAGTTAGAACCTTATATTTTTTAAGATTTAAAATAAAAAGGCTGAGTCAAATAATCCGGTTATTAAACAATATTCACCAGTCATTCAAGTATGTGGCTGAAATTTTCAATACTTTTTAAAGGAAAATCTGCTGTCAGCTAAATTCATGACTTATTTTTCCTGAAATTAACGCAATTGGCGGTTTTTGACCTCCTACAGTGCCAAAATGATTTCTAACAGAGACTTCAGGTACCATCTTGTTTTTTATAGAATTAATTTGTCCATATCTTCAAAAATCTCAAAAGAAAATTTGGTCTTAATCTAAATTTAAGCAGTTTTCTGTTATAAAAAAATATTTTTTTTTCATCAAAGTAGTAATGCATTTTGGACAAACAGAGTAAGTTTGAAATAATAAAATTGTACCTGGGTTTGCTCCAGCAACGTTCAGTATTGTAGGAAACCAGTCTACAGCATGGAAAAGCCTGTTCAAAATGAAAGAATTAAGACTATTCAAATAGCGAATCTGGTTCCCATTTCTTTAAAATGTTAAGCAATTATATTTAAATATAGTACAATTTATTATTTTATTAATATATTTTTAACGTAAATCAGTTTATTTGAAGCAACATTTCTGAGAATTTTATTTGGTATAACATTTTCTTATAAATAGAACCATAATTTGATCTCTATACCTCAAGCTTATTTTCTTCATAAAGAATTTTGGAAAACTTAATTCTTAATTGAATGGTACTTTTACCTTTTTATTATAATTTGGTCTTCAGATAGTATGGAATGTTCTTTCTCTCTTCCCTTTTCTTCATTTTTTGTAGGATAGGTGACTGTCAGTTAGGGTTGCCAGAGTAAGGTTATTGTATATTTAATATGTTCAAACTTTTACTTACGACAATTTCATCCTTTTTAAAAACTTTTCAAAATAGTTGAAAAGTGTTTGACTTCAATTTGTCTGGCCGTGCTCTAACTCGAATATACTCGAACTGCCATGTAATTCATACATGGTAGTGAGGTTTACTATGGCATGCTTGTTATTGAAAAGGAAGTGTGTAGCATTTACAATTCATTTACAGGTACGCTCAAAAGAAATCTGTTACGTTATGGTCTATGGGGAGAAATCTCTTGCTGCTTATTTTAATGACGTTACGCTAGTTAAAGAATATTGAAAATGTTATAGGGGAATGAATGATAAAGGGGCCATTTGAATTTTTTCCGCTGTATAGTGCCCCCGCCACGCCGGAACTGGGTGAAACAGTCGTCACAGATGCTGGTAGTATTGTCTGTGACTTTGAAGCGAAAGGCTACATTTTTCTAGTTCTGAACTCATTTTATTGTTTTTCGCATTTTTGATTTTAGGCAAGTGGTACAATTTCTTGATTATAGCTAAGTAATATGTAGTGTTATAATTATTTGCTCTTATGTTGTTTGATCAGTGTGAAGTAAACTTTTAAATGATGTGTGTTTGAAAACGTTAAGTTATGTAGATTAGATGCTAGGCTACAGTTTTTGTAATGTTGTCATTCCGTGCAAAATGGTCACAAAGAGATTCGAAAAAATAGTCAGATGGCAACTTTGCTCGGAAACTATATTTTATTCATTGTTCATAACAAAATACTGTCCAAAAGTATTTTCTTTGAAAGAAAGAAGACAGGTCGTGGCAATAACTTCTGCAGAGAAAGGCTTACTCTCGACATTTGCAGTCTGCATGTCTGCTGGGGGCACTTGTATTCCGCCATTCGTCATATTGATACTCATTACTGATTATTTTATCTTGTAACAATTTAATACCTAAAATATTACAAAACATAACACTTATTCTCAACTTACTCAACACTCTGTGTTATTTTAACTTGTGTTGATTAAGAAATATACATCCTGAATTAATGTGATTTGTTCATTTACCTATGCTAGCCACTTGACCCTACCTAGGAGGTCAAAGTGATCATTTTGTAATTTTTCTTTTAAAATAACGTGTACATTTTAAAATAAATTTAAAAAAAATGTAAAATAGCAATTGAAACTAAAATTATTATAGTTACTATTTGTACTTGTTTCTAGAACTTTACCGAGTTAAAAGGTATCATAAAAATTCATCAAACCTTAGAGTGGCCACTTTACCCTTCCTTCCCCTATACATGAGATGCTCTACAAAATACTTACTGTAGAGTATAGTGTGTTAAATAGCGTTTATCTTTCATTTACAGGGGCATACAAAAGAACACGATTACAACCCTGTCTGCAAGTGAAAATTGCTGGAAGTGCGTTTTCAGTTGTGGTATGCGTTTTTAAGATTAACTAAGTTTTTGCATATTATTTGATCTGTATAAATTCTATACATGATATAAATGACTGCACAAAAGCATTAGATTTCTGTTTATTGATAGATAGGGGAATTTTTCTTTCTGTTATGCGTTTCCTAACAGACCTAAATTTTAGCATACTCTGTAGTAAATATACAAATGTATAGATCATATACATGGATGGCAATTGCTGATATTGGGTTTTCACATGTATTTTGAGTTTTCTAAATTATGGACTTGGATATCATATTTCACGTTATTAAACTGTGAAGTTTCGTTACAGTATTCTGAATGCGTTGGAAAGAGTTTCATAATCTGTGCACGAAGCATGATTTTTCTTTCTTGTTCTACTAAATAATTTATCTTATAAAATCAGAATTATATAGTAGTACTTCACTGAGATGACGACATGAACTAAGACTGATTTTCACTTTATTGTCTTGTTGGCACCTAAACTTGATATAACTTTCGTAAAAAATTACTAGTTGTCACGAAATTTTAATATGGCGTTAAAGTACACAATACTACTTTACATTTTTATAATAGTTTTTGTAACAAATATACTTTTATTACATGTATACCTCAAAAGTTTTGTTGTCTGTTGCACGTCAAAATAAGCGACAATAAAAACAATAAGATTTCAAATGAATGTAGATTAATCCTGCATTAAGTCGGGTAACCGGATTTTACCTTCCGGTTGGCATTTGGCAATATTTTTTTTATCACGCAGGTTGGGTTGATTCTAATTGTTTCAAGTTTGCATTGGATTTTCGCTCTTGTGGGTGGTTTTACTAACCCCTGTTTTTAAAAGAATGTTCAGAAATTGTTTAAGATGAAAAAACTACATATTTGAATATGAATGTGCATATATATAACTTTTATCTCAGCATGCAATATATTGGAATTAAACTTACAAAGTAACTTCATTAAAGTATGGATTAATGCATTAAAATCTTTGGTCAAAGTATGCGGAGGCCATGTACCCCAGTTCTATTTTGACATTTTGATCTTTCATTTAATAAAAATTAATAAATAATAAAATATAAAGTTATTTGCTAATTATTTATGATGTTCTGCTTTCCTCATAATTTTCTTGAACTCCAAATATTGGGCCATCATAGTTTTTCTTTTAATTAAAAAAATAGTAATCTTAGAACCAAAGTACAATGCCCATGTTGTACTTTGTCCTTAGGCATGTTGTACCATGGACCATTCATCATTTTTCTATGAAAAATAAAATTAACGAAACTTTTTAAAAATTTATTTGAAATAAATTTTAAAAGTATATGTTTAATAACAGATTTGTCATAGAAGCCTATTTAAGGTTGTTTTAAATTAATACAGAACAGGAGGTGTAATTAGAAGGAGGAGAAGGATAATTCCAACTACAATAGACATCAATTGCATTTTAACTGTTTTATTGTATTTTTATATATTTTTTATGCATGCTTGTTTTATCACAATGCAAAATCACCAAAAACAGTCGCATAAAAAGTTAATATTATTTTTCAAAAACTGATACTGTATCAGGGAATGCATAAAGAATTTCTTCTGTCTCTTTCAATAAGACTAGGTTCCGGCAAAATGCTAATGATTTGTTCACAACAGACAGAAAAACATCCTTTTTCTCAAGTATGAATTCGATTCCAATGCTATTAAAACGTTTCATGGACACAACAATAATCTCTTCTTCGTCATTGTCATCATCTATGCATATTTTTTATACACAAGTGGTGTATGCATATAGAGTTGAGTTTTGAATTCCTTACATTAATGATACAAGGCCAAATTTTCTGATATCACATTTTTATTTGTTGGCTTTTTAACAGAATAATATGTAATTGTGTTGTACTTTGGACCTGTTAGAGGTACAACACTATTTCTAGGTTCAAGGTACAACACTATTGCTAGGTTCAAGGTACAAAACTTGATGATTTGAAAAGTAATAACTTCTTACCAGGGGCGTCATTTGGGGGAGACTAGGGGGGGGGGCAATGACCCCCCTCAAGGAATTTGATATTTCAAAATGTATCAGTCATCACGTCACGTGTTGCTAAAAAAAAAATTGAAATTGCACAAAAGCCAAAATAACGTCAGATTTTACGAAAATAAAAAGTTCTCCTTAAAAAAGTACTTTAAGCACAGAAATTGACACTTATCAATATTTTCTAAAACCTTGCTATTGGAAGATTCTCAAAGTGAGATGCACTTATTATTAATGAGTACTTTGGCTAATTTTTAAAAGGTGTGTGATAATCAAACGGTATCAATAATGCTTCGCTTAAATAATGCAATGTATAGTGCTCCTCAGATATACTCAACAAAATCCAAAGAAATGTTTGTCCCCCTCAAGAAATTTCTGAAATGTCGCCCCTGCTTCTTACTATTTTCTAATTAGGCTTAACATGATTTGAAACTCATGTTCATAATGCACAATGAATATTCTTTTATGTATAACTTTGAATTTAAAACAAATAACTGTTGTTAACGCGATATAATAAAAAGTTACAGCTTTAAAAAAATTATATTTGATGATCAAATATATATATTTTTTTAACAATTCTCCACAACATGTGCTGATTATATTGAAGAGGCCAAATGCTAAGTGACATCGAGTGGCATAGCTCAAAACTACATTGGTTACTTTTATGCAAATCCAATAGATAGAGCTAAAACCTGTGTGGGTCCAAAGTACATATAAGTTCAAGGTACAGTCGTGGGGAAAAAAGTAAAAACCCCTATTAATTCTGCAACTAATTATGATAGAAGAAAGTTACTGGTACCAAACGATTGAAAATAAAGTCTACTTTTAAATGATTTAGTATATAAAATTTGCTTAGGGGCCATCCACAAATCAAAACCAGACCAAACTTTGTTTTTTTTCAATGGCAACACACAATTTTGACACTATATTTTAAATCTTCGGTTCAAAATATGCCTAGAAACAAAATTTTAAGTCATTTGGATGATAAGTTTTTGAATTATAAACATTCAAAATTTAGAGCTTCTAATGTTAAATTACATTTTCATATTTTTATTAATATCTCCTGAAATTGCAATCCTAATGTGATAATTTTTTTGTGTGGTTATAATAATAAAAAGCCCAAAAATAAATAAATTGACTTTGTAATTTAAAAAAATTTATAATAAGAATTATGAATTATGAAATTAATATTCGAAAAAAAATATTAATGGTAACCTACAATTTTTTTGATAGATTTATATTTATTATGTCCTGCTTGATGCGAATTCTCAATTTCAATTTTTTTTTTTAATTAGTTTTCGAATTATGATGAAAAAACGTCAAAATGATGGTTTAAGGGTCCGTCTACGATGTGCAGAAAATCATAATTTGGAAAAAAAAAAAAAAAAAAAAAAAAAAAAAATTCTCATTTTATTGAAATATTTGGGCTGGCAATAGTCGAAACATATTAAGCGAGTGAAATGGCCATATTGCCAAGAAATAATACATTAATAGAAGTTACATAATCATTACCTAGCTATTCAACAATCGAGTACCGAACTCCAATTTGAATACAGCCCCTAAAATACGCTCATTTTAAAATAATTAATTTCTCTGAAACTAATCGTACGAATTTCATAAAAATTTGTTTTTAGGTTAATTGAATGGTGTAGAATTTATTTATCGTATCAAACTTGCGTATTTCTATTGAAAAAAAAAATTATTTCGTTTTGATATGTAGATGATCCCTAAGCAATTTTTATATACATCATTTAAAAGTAGACTTTATTTCCAATCGCTCAGTACCAATAACTTTCTTCTACAATAATTTGTTGCAAAGTTAGTAAGGGGTGTTTGCCTTTTTCCCCACGACGGTATAACTCTTTCCTTTATTTGGGTCGGGCTTCGAGTTGGCTTCAAGTAGAATTTTCGGGTTCGAGTTGGCACAACCTGACACGTGAAGGACTCTGATTACTAAAATGTTTATGACCATTAGTGAATATTAGAATGTTTTGATTCGTTTCTCTTGATACAATTGATTTTTGATCCATATTGTGAAATAATACTGCAAAATCAGTTACACCGTGTTGTTATAATAATCTAATACAAATACAGTTGAAAAATAATAATAACTATTAGTTAATGAATTGTTTTTAAGAAAGATTCTATAAAGCATTAGATTACTCTCGCATTGAACGTAGTTTATTAGGATATGAAAAACAATGGCAGTGCAATAAAACAAACTATAAATATGCAAAAAAAATGTCTTTTTTTTAGACAGAGAAATCTGGCAACACTCGTCAGTGGAGAGAGGTGGATCACATAGAGTAAAGAGAAAGAATAGAGATGAAGTGTGGTGGCTGAGGGTAACCCTAAAATCCGCTACGTTCGGCCCAAACACAACTACGTGCTTTCGCAAAAAAAGAAGAAAACTTTTAGTTTAAACAGTTTTTAATTCATAATAGAATGAAATGCTACTTTAGAATGCTTAAATATAAGCAGATGATTTTCCTTTAGAGAAAAAAATGCGCGGGTGATATCAGATAAATCGGTCCTTGTTGTACGTACTTGATTTGTTTGTGTAGAATGATTGCATTAAAATTTGAGTGATAACGCGTGTCATATTGCAAACCGTTTTTACGGCATACTGCATCTCCATCTGACTCTTTCCTCCATGGGTGGATCACAATAAGCGACTGAATTGGAAGCCGCTGGAATCAGCACTTATAGCCGCCACTTCCGGAACTTCCAGCGGCCTTGCTGCTGTCTTTCAGAAGCGCCTATTCCAATTTAGTCACGGTTCTGTTATCCACACCTCGCCAATGGTGTCTAAATAACAAAATTGTAGGTATATTTACTTATCGTTTGTGTAACCACTTTTCTTTAGAAGATTTCCATGTACGAATGTCACAGCTCTTGTTCCCCCTTCGAACATGGTACCTTTATTTCCCCTTAGGGGCCAATTATTGCCTCCTGCTATAGTCTGACCTCCATTCTGCAAATGCAAAGTTATATGTTATAGCAATGTGTAAATTATTAGTAATAAGCGATTAAGGATAGTTACTTACATCTGTAGTAAATATTAGAAGTGTGTTTTCCCAATATCCGTAGGCTTTCAACGATTCTATAATTTTGCCTACAGCTTCATCCATTGCTGTCACCATTCCTGGTTTAAAAGAAATCATTTCATTGAGATTCGCTCTAAAAATATATAGATTGAAAGATAGATTAAAAATTGCTACAATATTTGGGCAAGTTTAAGCCGTATCTATTTTGTGTTACGTTGGCATATTTTTTTTTTACATTAAAACCCGTGGAAACAGAATATATCTATAAAGACATACTGTCTTGCACGATAATGTATATGATGGTAGATGATAAAGTATGGAGGAGGGGTGGAGTTGCATGAAAAATTAATACGCAATAGTTTATTTACTATTTAAACAAAACAATAACGACGACAACAAAATCTCGAGAGACAGAAAAGGCTATTGATCCATAGTACACCAATTCATTACCTATTATTCTTTAGTTGATTTAGCACACTTCCATTCTATTTAACAGAATATATTTAATATCATTTACTTTACGCAGTTTTAATTTCATTTATTAATATTTAATTAACTTCTCTACTTTTTGTGGACAATGGGATTTCTAAATCACTTCATCATTTATTTTCCTTTGATATAAATAAATATATTTTGTCTTATTTTATTATTTTTAATTTAATACTATTCTGTACTGTCATAGTATTAAATCGTTTATTTATTTTATAATTTTTATAAGTAATTTTAATTAATCTTTCACTTAACTAATACATTTTCTTACTCCTTAACTAATTATTCATTATACAGGGTGTATGGTCTCAACGGCGTCCAATGGCTAATTCCTAAACCGTTAGTCATAGACATATAGTTCCAATTACAAAAATGTTTAAAATCAGGTAAAGAAATATTTTAAAAGCGATTTGGGTCAATAAAGACATTTCTTTAAAAATTACGAAATTAAAATTTTTATACGGTCCCCCGGTTCTATAAGTTATATTTAGTAAAATTTTCCTTTTACACTGACAAGTAATACACAAAAAGTCCCGTTATTCTACGATTAAAATTGACCGAGTAATAGCTGTTTAAAGTTGGAGCATATTTTTTGCTGCAAATTGGGGGTCATTCACAAATTTAGTCGAAATATAATTTCGTCAGATATATTAAAAAATGATTGAGAGTAAAATTAACATTGCAATATAAATTTGAAATATTTAATCATTCTGACATATTAATGCAAAATATACAATTTGTAATAAACATTTAAGGTGAAAGAAAAAACAGAATTTTTGTTAAATAAAATAATGCTAAATTAACAGCCTCAATTCTTTACAAAATGATACGTATTTTAAAATATTATTTGATTACCCTAGCCTGCAAAAGTTGGGTTATGTCATGTTTTTTAGCTTTTGATAATTGATTCTTATGTATTCTGTACCGCTGAATTTGAAATTGACCTTCATTTTTAACCATCACATCAGAATTTTTCACAAATTTCAAAGTTAAAATTGAATCTCCTCTCTCATCTCATCGGACCACTCAGCTATTTAGCTGTAAGTTTCCAAGGATAAGCAAAAATATCGAATAAATTATTGAATAAAATAAAATAAAACAAAACAAGTTTTACATATGTTTTATAGTATGAGATTTTGCTATATTTTAACTTACGCATTTACGATTTGCAAAAAAATTCTAACGTGATGGTTAAAAATGAAGATTCAGTGCTAAAAAGTACGTAAAAATCAATTATCAAAAGTTAAAAAACACAACCATCTCCTCTACTTTATAGTATCCGATTTTTGTTATTCTTTAAATTTGACAATTTATGATTTGCGAAATATCCTGACATGATGGTTAAAAATTAATGTAATTTTCGGATTCAGTGCTAAAAAATACATAAAAGTTAAAAAAACCCAACAATCGCAGTCTTGTATTATCAAATCTAAAACTTTTTCTTAAACTTCTTGGCGGTAATCTATCCGAAATGTTTTGTGTTATCCTGTAAAATAAGTGTAAATGGTAACCACCAAAAATCATAATAATATTAGATTGTTATTGGATTTGCGCCAGTATGTAAAATGTAATCCCGATCGGATATTTAAAAGGGAGTTAAACTTCGAGTACAAATTTTCAACTGGAAAAACATACACTCATTGCCATAAAATTTGGCGCACCAAGAAAAAGACGTCCAAATGAAACGAAATTTTACACGCATAAGTACTACTGTGATATAAGTAAGTGAGTAGAAAACCAAAGAAAAAGATCATTTATTGCAGAAAAAAGTACAAATAAACGGAAATTTTAGTACTCTGTTGGACCCCCTCTAGCGCGAATGCACGATGCGATGCGAGCGGGCATTGAGGCATACAAGTTCCGTATGATGTCCTGAGACATCTCGTTCCACAGTTGCTGTAAATCCGCCTCGAGTTCAACCAAACTCGTAGGGCGTCTAACTTGCCGTCCCAAATGATCCCAGGTATGCTCGATTGGTGACAAATCTGGGGATCCAGCAGGCCAGGGAAGGGTGGTAATGTGGCGGAGGCAGGCTTGTGACATCCTTGCTGTGTGTGGCCGAGCATTGTCTTGCTGAAAAATGGCTCCTGGGAGCCCTGCCACGAGTGGCAACACATGTGGCTGAAGGATGTCCTGGACGTACCGCTGTGCTGTCATTGTGCCACGGACCAATATTAGGGGTGACCGTGTATCGTAAGCAATGGCACCCCATACCATCACACCAGCTGTGGAAGCGGTGTGTCGCTGTAAAGCGAAGGCAGGATTGAGGCGTTCACCACGGGGCCTCCACACACGAACACGATTGTCATCGCTGCTCAAATTGAATCTAGACTCGTCGCTGAAGACGACCTGGTTCCATTCCGTTGCAGTCCAATCCCGTCGTGCGCAACACCACTTCAAACGGAGGCGTCGGTGGGTGGGTGTCATTGGAAGCACACGTAATGGGCGCCGTGATACCAGATGCCCTTCAGCCAGGCGCCTTGCGATGGTTCGGGAAGACACAGGGGTCCGTAGTGAAGGTTCTGCCTGTGTCTGGATAGCGGCCAATGAGGCAGTTGGCTCTACGCGTGCGTTTCGTATGATGTGACGGTCTTCTCGACGACTGGTCTGTCGAGGGCGTCCCGAGCCTGGTCGCCGTGTAAATGACGTCTCTTCAGTCCACTGGTCCCAACACCTCCTCACTGTAAAATCAGAACGGCCTATTCGACGAGCTACTCGCCGAGCTGACCACCCAGCTTCCATCATCCCGATGATTCTTCTCCTCTCGAACTCTGAGAGCTGCTCATATTGCTTCGATGGCTGCGTAACGGCATGTCTGCCTCAGCGTTTCCTTTGCAAAAGAAAAGGTACACTCAGACAAGTTCTGCTTACCAGTTTTATACTCCAAGAAGGACGAAGTTCAACGCCCTCTAGTGGCATTACACAATTCGCAATCACGCTGCATTTCTAATCATTTGCATATCTGCCTGATATGTACCTTCATGCCAAGTTTCGTTACGATCCCACAATTATTTCTTGGTGCGCAAATTTTTATGGCAATGAGTGTATATACGATCGTTGAAGTAACATAACTTATAGAAATAACATAGTTTTTGTTAAAAGAAATCATAAAAGAAACAGTCTCAAATCCTGACAAAATAAAACATATGTTATTTTAGCCAATCTGAAACTTAATAGATGTTAACTTAATCGTAATACTTGTACGATTTTTTTCAAAGCGCAGATACACATGAAATAAGATCTTTGAATACTTTAAGCACTTGGTATGTGATCCTTCGAAGCCAAGCCGAACTCATTTCTTTTCAGAGCAGAAAAGTCATGCATTTTTAAAGTTTCATAACTCGCTCAATTTTAGTGTTATATGAATGGGAATTTCTTTTGTCTTACTTGTCAGTGTAATAGGAAAATTTTACTAAATATAACTTATAGGACCGTATAAAAATTTAAATTTCGTAATTTTTTAAGAAATGTTTTTATTGGCTCAAATCACTTTTAAAATATTTCTTTACCTGATTTAAAACATTTTTGTAATTGGAATTATATGCCTATGACTAACGGTTTAGGAATTAGCCATTGAACACTGTTGAAACCGGACACCCTGCTGTATACATTAATTTTCTTAATTTATTACTTAATTTAATAACTTAATTTAGATTCCTTATTTAAACTAAGAGTTTTTTCCACATTATATGAATAATTCTGTTTTTTTTTTCTTTTTTTCATAGAGTATTAATAGCTACTTGATGGCAGCACTGCTAATCAGTGTTAAATTCAGACAATTTTCTCCGGGAGAGATTTCTGAAGCTCCGTGGGGACATTATAGAGTTCCGGGGGCGAAATTGCACTTTTTAGCCATTGAAAACACAAAATCTGAAATCTTCCGGGGGTGGAACATATCATTGCTCCGGAGGGGAATGACCCCTCGAATCACCCCCTGAATTCAACACTGCTGCTAATTGTTTTTCTTGCTTTATCTCGGAATTTAAACTTCTCCAACTCTGTGGTTTGCTCTCTCTGAGGTTGTCATCTCTGAATGTTTTGGTCCAATAGCCGACAGCACAAAAACCTATGTTATCAAGCACAAGAAATAACCTTTATTTTATGGAAAAGTGGAAGTACGAGCTGCCGTAAGTGAAGCGGTGCATAAGCCAAAAATTAACCTTCCGTCTACCAGACGGGTCCATTGGACCCGACATGTACATTCAAAATATTTATTCAAACCAGAAATTTCTTCAAAACAAACTAAATGTATAAATCAGACAATAATAAGTTAAATAAACAAATTAAATAGTTTTAAGTAAAAATTCTGGTGTAGAATGTTTTTATAAAACTTGAGTAAAATTTCCGGTAGTTCTAGGGTTAATATCGCCAGTAGTTGACTCGTAGGTTTATCACTGTGTTTGTCCTACAACTATTCTCCATGTTTTCATACCTTTGTTTGTAGGACAAACACAATGATAAACCTACGAGTCAACCACTGGTGGTACTAATTTTTGGCTTATGCATCACTTCACTTCCGGCAGACATGGATCATTAGATTCCCCTACTTCTACTCTCCCATAAAATAAATGTGTTTTTCTTGTGCTTGATAACATAGGTTTTTGTGCTTTCGGCTCTTGGACTATTTGGTTTGAATATTTCGCGAGTCGATCTTTTCTATTTTATTACATGTACAGAATTTGTCAATGTCTTTTGGCAACATGTGCAGTTTCTCAAATCATACATTTTTCTAGGATTTTATGAGGAAATGCTTCCTCATTTGAATTATTTAATCTCTTATATATTAATTCATTCATTATCTAGGTTTTTTTTTTAATGTACGATTACCCGAATCTTGTATTATTTTAGCTTATTATAGTTTGTACAAGGATGAAAACGTACATTTTTTGTGGTATATGTGGTAATTTGTGCTTGAAAATTCTGCCATAGATCCAAAAAAATTTTAAGATTCACTATCTTCCATTTTAATTTATCTTTTCTTTGTTATATATTTTTATTTATTTTATTTCTGGATATTATTCAAAACAGGTATGAGTTCATATTTCAATTCATGATATTCCCCCATTTGTGCATATATATATATATATGAGGACGTGCGTTTCAAAGCTCGCCTTATGCCGGAAATAAAATTTTGGTAAACTATAGTATAATTCCTAGTATATAAGGTGAGTTTTGAAAGTAAACAAAGATTTTACAATGCCAGAACTAGTCGATAAAAGTAGTTTTTTTGCAGATTGTATTATTTTTTCCTGTGCTAACAAAGTAAATGAATATAGAAAGGACGATTATTTATTAATTTATTTTTAGAATTTCGTTCATCTGACGAAACCCTATTCGTCTCACTCCTCTGTCTGTCTGTCTGTCCGTCCGTCTGTCACAGAGCCCGTTCTCAGAAACTATATATATTGGAGACTTGAAATTTTGCATACTTATAGCTGAACACCTCACATCAAACGACAAATCATGACATTTTGAAAAAGTCATAATTAACGGACGTTATTAATTAATCCCCCCCCCCCTAATTACGAGATCGGAAAGGCATTCATAGTTCAACAAAAGCATGGAATTTTTATCAAATTACTAAAACGATCTCTTCAACGGATTAAAAACAGGTGTCATTTTACCGGCAGATAAGGACTTGAGATTTCTTTAAGGCGCGATTACTTTTTTCCTACGTATGGCAGAAATTCGAAAGTAGTACCACAAGACGGGCAAAATAAATCAGCTTTCAGAAATTCTGAAAATTATCTCGATCGTTCCATAAAAACTCGAAAAGTCGTTAAAAATCGAGAAAAAAATCTTTTATTTTCCTTTATTTGTGAAGGCGACAGATGTCTGATGGTATTGAATTTTCAGTGATAAACAAGATAATATAAAACAGGTGCGTCGTGTGTGTCAGAAACGAACACAAAATGTTTATACAGGACCTACATTCTTTTAAATATCGATTTTTGAGCTACGATTTTTACGCAATCCGACGTAAAATTTCATTCTTTTTCAGAATATGTCTTTATTTTTTAATTTCGACAATCGGAAGGGAAGATAATTAATTTTTTGGTAATTAATTCCAGAATTGCATTTTTTGCACAGCAGGGAAAGAAAAAGAGATAATTTTATACTAGGGTTTGATAATCGCAGTACAAATTTTTTTAACTATTGATTTTGAAATTTGGTTTTTCGCATCCGAATGCTATTTCATATGCTGATTGATAAAATCTAAATGTAAAAAAAATCGGACCACAACTTTCCGATTTATGAAAAAATCGATTTTTAAACTTATAAAAGAGATGCTTTTTCGCACAATTGACGGTAATTTGTTACAATTAGGAAAACTAAAGGTAAAGAACCGATCGCTTTTAAAGCATTGTTCAGAACGATGTCACATTTTTAAAAATACAGCATAAATTTTACTTATTCAATATAAAAATTTCATAAGTGTTGATACCACTGTTTTCAAATAGTAATTTCAGCAAATATCTTAAATTCTTGCTTAAGACCATTTTTAAACTGCAGCGTTCTGTACTGTTTTGCGTGCGGATTTTTGACGGCGTGATGAGATAAATATTAGTTATTCAATATAAAAAAATTCATAAGTGTTGATACCACTATCTTAGAATAGTAATTTAGCAAATATCTTAAATTGGTGTTTAAGACCGCCACCCCCTCAACTAATGTATCTACGGATAAGTTGTAGAAAGGAGTTTCGTTCAGAGGCACTTTTGTTAAGAATACAGTGCGTTCCCTGGTAGTGAAATGTGGAACTAACAGACCGCGATTTTATTTAAATTATGAAATCTAACAAGGCAACTGTTTGAAACTTTAAGATAGTTTATAACACATAATAAAAAGTTTTAAAAATAATGGCGCGAGAAATTTCCGGAAGAGGTGGGGAGGGGCGTCAAAAATTTGTTTTAAACATTAGCGTTTTTTACTGTTTTACGTGCGGTTTTTTGACGGAGTCCTGAGATAAATGCTACTTGTTCAATATAAAAAAATTCATAAGTGTCGATACCACTATTTTAGAATAGTAATTTCAGCAAATATCTTAAATTTGTGTTTAAGACCGCCACCTCCTCGCCTAACGCATCTACGGATAAGTTGTAGAAAGGAGTTTCGTTCAGATACAGATTTGTTTAGAACAGTGTGCACTCCCTGGTGGTGGAATGTGGAATTAAAATAACGCGATTTTATTTAAATTAGGAAATCTAACACGGCGATCTGTTTAAAACTTTAAGATAGTTTATAACGCATAATAAAAAGGTTTTCAAAAGAATGGCGCGAAAATTTTCGTGGGGGGGGGGGGGCGCAAATTTTTTTTTGAAAGCCTTAGCGCTTTTTTCATTTTTATGTGCAGTTTTTAAGGATTTAATAATTATAAATTCTATCAATTTGGCTTTATTAATTAAAAAATAAAGTGTTTTGAAAGCAATATTAAACGAAGCCCTCTGTGATCACACCACTTGTTATTTTATTTTTATTTCATTTTTATTTATTTTCTTTTTTTTTGGGGGGGGGGGGGGTAAGACGAGTTTTGAACTCACGTACTTATATATCGCTCACTCACAAGAAAAGTGACACGACTCTAAAATATTCATTTTGAGCATTATTTCATTCATTTATTCATATATTTTCCTTAGGTGCATCTTGCTAAAGGAAAAGTGTCATTATCATATAAGTATAAGTATATTTATTTGGAAAACCACTAGGTAATGCTAAGTGTCACTTCGCCACCACAGAAGGAGGAGCACATTGTGTGAGCGGATAAGTTTACTCAATCTTCTCTATCCCTTCCACGTCTTGATTCTTAAAGTTTTTACGCTTGTATGTATATTTTTACAGCTGCATACTGAACTAAGTGCTATATAATTTTATGTTACAGAAGAGAATATACAAAATTTCTTTTGCCTCTCCTGTGAAATGAAGTATTTTTGAATTGCATCACGTTTCTTGCGACTGACCGATATATAAATTAACTTCTTCAACTATATGCTGTAATCCGTGTATGTCCTGATGTTATGGTAGATCTAAAATCTGGAGGTGCAGGGCCTCAAGGATAAATCTTTTCCATATCTAATAAATGTTTTTTGAACAAGACATTTTACTCAAATGGATACCGCTTAAGAAAGGAGTTACATTTCAGTGAAACAAAGTTCTGGTTTAAAATATTTTTATTTTGACCAGAATGAAATTGACGGCTGTGGTCATTCTAGTGTCAAGAATATTTTTAGTAAAAAAGAAAACCTGAACACTGAAGTTGCGTTTATCTGAGTTCTGGTTTATCTGAGCTAGTTCTTTTAAAACACTGCCTTAAAATTCGTGAACAATATGCGGATGCTCAAGCAAACGACTTGCTGTAATTTAAGAAGTAGAAAAGAAAATTAAACTGTCATAAAGAATCGTAAGAAATTATGTCCCTTTTGACCCTTTGGAGATTAGGAGGAAATAGACTACAAATCGAAAAAGAGTGCTTAAGTTAAGTGCACATTTTCTAAGCATTATTTTTCTGCGCGTACTCTTTTTTTTTTAAATACACTGTAATAATTTAATAAAGCATTAATCTTTTCATTGTTCAACCGTACATGCATAATAGAGGAAAGTAGGGTAATGACGCTCAGAAGGGTAATCCCGCTCACCCAATATCTCTAAACAGAATAGAATTGAAAACGTGCGATCGGTACCGGCACCTAGCGAACTTCATCGTAAGTTCCCAGTAAGGATATAGTGACCGTCGGAAAGAAGGTATTTTTGTGTCCTCACGTTATTATTTTGCAGTTGTTTTATTATAAAATTCTACAACATCTAACTTGAAGGTAAGTGTACACTCTTATTGTCAAATATTAATTTACTCATTATGTCTACAAAATATATACATTTAGCTGTACTTTCTTGCTTTTATTTATTTTTGTAGTGCTTTGTTACGCCAATTATAATGCATTAAAACCCAACATGGCGATAACGGATAATGGCGCTCGCATGGAATTCCAGAAGAAGTGTTGCTACTGGGCAATTTTTTTAAAATTCAAATTTATTGATTAACACTACTTTTTTGATATGGTAAAATTTCCCTCTTTTCGCCTTAATTAATATGTCATTAAACAAGGAGAATTTTACGATTTCAAAAAAGTGGTGAAAAAAAAAACTGAATTAAAAAAAAGTAGCCCACTATATGTGTAACACAATACAGTGCGTGTAAAAACTATAAGGACAGCAAAAATTTTGATAAATTGAAAATGCTACAAGTAAAATGGTAATTTAATGTTGATCATAAAGTGGAAATACTAATATAAAAGTCAACAGAATGTATCTGTGTCCTTTTTATTGCGAAAAAATCATAATTATGCAAAAAAACGCTACCTTTGACTGTGTAAAAACTTTAAGGACACCAGTATTTTTTTTGTAGAAATGTTATATAAAATTATTATTAAGGATCGACCGAAACTGGTTTTTAAGGCCGAAACCGAATTTTGGCGATCTTCCTATTTTCGACCGAAAACGAAAACGAAAATGTCCAAAAACATTTTAAAGCTGTATTGCATATTATTATGCATATTTAATAAATACGTATAATTAATTAATAATATATTTATGTATTTATTAATTACTATAATACATACAATTTAAGTACTTTAAAACAGTTTTTGGACATATTCGTTTACGTTTTCGGCCGAAAATAGGAAGATCTCCGGAATTCGGTTTCGGTTTCGGCATTAAAAACCTGTTTCGGCCGATCCTTAATAATAATTATATATACCATTTCTATAAAAAAAAATACAGGTGTCCTTAAAGTTTTTACACGGGCAAAAATAGCGTTTTTTTTTGCATAATTATGATTTTTTTGCAATAAAAAGGACACAGATACATTCTGTTGACTTTTATATTAGCATTTCTACTTTACGATCAACATTAAATTACCATTTCACTTGTCGCATTTAAAATTTATCAAAATTTTTACAATATTTTGCTGTCTTTATAGTTTTTACACGCACTGTATGTGTCCACAATATGTGTAAAGTGGTCGCAAAAGGTCTGCAGTGGTGTGAACAGCCCACACAACTACATATGTGACTTTTGTCTTACTTAATTGTTGTATTCAAACTCTGAGCGCAATTACCCTACCATGTCAGGCATTACCGCTCAATCGATGGCTATTTAAATAAAACGATTAAAAAAAAATTCCTTAAACTTTTATGCAAATTAGTTGATTGCAAACTGTTCCTTATGCTTTAGAGTAGGGATGCACAACCTGTGGCCCGCGGGCCAAAAGTGGCCCGCAATGGGGTAACGTGTGGCCCGCGAACTTCGTCAATTTATAACTGGAAAAAATTGCAATTTTTGTCGAAAAGTCGCAGAATCGTGAATTTCGTTAATTTGCATTGGAAAATTTTGAAAATTATGTTGGTCAAATAAGAATCGCGAATTTCGTTGATCGGGTGCAGGAAAATGGCGAATTTTGTCGATGATGCTCGGAAAAATCGCCAATATCTTTGATCGGGCTCAGAAAAATCGCAAATTTCCTTGATCGGGCACGGAAAAATCGCGAATTTGGTCGATGAAGCACGGAAAAAACCGCAAATTTTGCTGATCGGGGACGAAAAAATCATAAATTTTGTTGATGATGCGAGGAAAAATTGCAAATTTTCTTGATCGACTGCGGAAAAATAGTGAGTTTCGTCAGTCACGAGAAAATAACGCGAATTTCGTCAATTTGCAGCTGGAAAAAATTGCCAATTTCATCAGTGAGTTAAGATTTGGGAATTTCGTAGATCGGGCGAGAAAAAATCTCAAATTTCGTTGATCGGATGCGGAAGAATAGCAAATTTTGTCGATAAGGCTTGGAAAAATCGCGAATTTCATTGATCGGACACGGAAAAATCGCGAATTTTGCCGGTCAGGCGCAGAAAAATCGCAAATTTCTTGATCGGTCACCGAAAAATCGCGAATTTTGTGGTTGAAGCGTGGAAAAAATTCGCAAATTTTGTCGATCGGGCTAGGAAAAAAAGTCGGGCTAGGAAAAATCGCGAGTTTTGGCGAACGGGATCGGAAAAATCGCGAATTTCATTGATCGGGCACGGAAAAGTCGCGAATTTTGTCGATCAAGCGCGGAAAAATCGCAAATTTCGTTGATCGGACACTAAAAAATCGTCAATTTTGTTGATGATGTGCGAAAAAATTGCGAATTTTCTTGGTCGACTGCGAAAAAAATATCGAGTTTCGTAAGTCGCGCGAAAAAATCACGAATTTCGTCAATTTGCCGCGGGAAAGAATTGAAAATTTCGTCAGTCAGTTAGGAATCGTGAATTTCGTCTATCGGGTGTGGAAAAATCGCAAATTTTGTCAATCAGGTGCGGAAAAATCGCATGTTTCGTCTGTTTATCTTGAATTTCGTCAATTTGCCGCGGGAAAAATTGCGAATTTCGTCAGTCAGTTAAGAATCGCGAATTTCATTGATCGGGCTCGGAAAAATCGCAAGCTTCGTCGAACGGACACGAAAAAATCGCGAGTTTTGTCAATCGGGGTCGGAAAAATCGCAAATTTCGTTGGTTTGGCACGATAAAATAGCGAATTTGTCGATCTGGCCCGAAAAAAATTGCAAATTTCGTTGTCAGGCACATAAAAAAGGCGACTTTTCGCGATAATGTGCGGAAAAATTGGAAATTTCATTGATTGGCTGCGGGAAAATTGCGACTTCCGTCAGATTATTGCGAGAACAAATCGCAAATTTCGTCAATTTATCGTTTGAACAAATCGCAAATTTCGTCAAAGTCATTTAAGAATGCCGAATTTCGTTGATCGTTCGCGGAAAAATCGCGAATCTCGTCGGTCAGAGGTGGAAAAATCGGAAATTTCGTCGTTCTTGCACGAAAAAAATCGTGAGTTTTTGTCGATCGGGATCCGAAAAATCGCAAATATCGCCGATCAGGTGCAGATTAATAGGAATTTCGTCGACCAGGTGCGGTAAGATAGGGAATTTCGTCGATCCGGTGCGGAAAAATCGCTAATTTTGTCGATCAAGCGCGGGAAAATCACAAATTTCGTTGATCAGGCCCGTAAAAATCTCAAATCGGCTGTTGATCGGCTCTTCCTGCCCCCTTCGTTCATAAAGTTCGCATTTTTTTTCGGCACCAGCCATTTTCATGCCTATGTTTGTTTTTTAGCACTTTTAATAAAATAAAATTTACTCCCCCGAATAAAGTACAGGAATATTATCACTCTTTAAAATTAATCCTTGTTATATATATACAAACGTAAACTGTTGATATATCCTTGCCAACTGAATTGGACATGTTGTCTGGGTAGAGGAACCTAACCCCCCCCCCCCCCACCACCACACACACACACACCTCCCCAAAATAGAATTCTCTTCGTGTGACTGATGTGGCCCTCGACAACCCAGACATTTTTGAAAGTGGCCCTTCTCTTAAAAAGGTTGTGCACCCCTACTTTAGAGTTATACTTCGTTAATAAAATATGGATTTTTTTTTTGTCTAAATTTGACTAGCTATTCATGTTTTCCCTTAAGTGAGCGCCATTCCCCTACTTTTCCCTATATATCTTTTGAAGTGTTAAATTATCGGTTATATTTTAAGTAATCTAAATTCAACCCGCCTTTATGTATTTAAAAGTTTTATTTATGAAATAAACTAAAAATATTAATAACTTTCATTTTTATACTTAAAATGATTATTATGAGAGAGTTTTGAATCTGTATGTAAAAATGGAATGCGCATGGAGACTGCTAATTATGCAGGTTTTACAACATTAAATCTTGATTATCTCAAAAACAAGAACCGCTAAACATATTTTAACCACAATTTATATACTGATATCTAATAAGACGTTTAACATTTGCTGTACATTTAAAAATAATGGTAAATAAAAATGATTAAATTTTATGGTCCATTCAAGGCCTGATTAACACCGGGGAAAACTTCCACCAGTAAAGTTTAGTTGAAAATTTTGCCTTATTCGTGCAAAATTTGTCATGAATAAGGCAAAAATTTCTATTGCTTTTTACTGGCGGATGTTTGTCCCGGTGTTAATCAGGCCGTGGGTCCAGTGACTCTTAACATTTGACATTTAAATATTTACAATCTTACTATCGAAGGAAAGTTTATTATAGTTTATATCTTGTATTATTCAAGTATGACTTGTGGATTGTGTGTGTACTTAATATTACTTTAATTGTATCTGTATAAATGCAATTTTAAATACTAATCACTTTGAGCCTTTGCTGTAGAAAAAGTTATCTTCACATTATGGGAAGAAAAAGTCAAATGATGGATTTCACTGGCGGAATTGTTTTAGATAAATTATACAGAAATCAATTATTTATAAATAAATATAAAACCATGTTTTATAGATTTTTCCTTGTTCATAGACGCTGTTTTTATCATTATGTCGTTTGAGAACCTCTTATGAATACTTGCCATTGTATCGTTTTCTTTTTTCGTCTTTTATGTGACTGTACATATCTTCATACAGTTTAGGCACCTTAGGAAAAGATATATATTATAGATGAAATAATGTAGCATATATAACCTATTAAAAATTATTAAATATAACACAAAACACAAACAACATAATCGTGCAGGATGTATTATACAGGACGTATTAACTTTAAAATTGAATAATTCATTAACAACAATGAACATAAAGATGAAATAATTGATATTTTTATCAAGAAGCTCATAAATTTTGCATATATTAATTTAAAACTAGTTCATATTTTCGTCAACAGATGGCTCTATGGTGTCTCAGACTGTACGAATGCTTAAACTAACTTGTTAAAAATGCATAAAAATTTTAATCATCAATTTTTAATCAGTTTATATTCTGTTTAATTATTGAAACACGAAAAAGAAAAGTGTATTATTTACAATTTTGAAGTTAGTTCGAGCATTCTTACAGTTTGAGATAGCACAGCGCCATCTATTAATGAATTTTTGAAATATTTTTTAAATTACTCTATACAAAATTTATGAGCTTCCTTTTAAACATGTCTTTTATTTATCTTTATTGTAGTTAATGATTTATTGAATTTTAAATTTAAGGAGTCCTTTATGAAACACCATATACACTACAAGTATATGTATTGCGCATGAGCACCGCGAGATGCTAAAACAAGAATTACCTGTAAGGGGCCGTGAACAGATTGAAAAGAAAGAAAAAGGAACATGGGTTCTTCTGGAGAAAATGAAGCAATCAAGTTCTGTGTCACATTTGTGAGCAGAATCTGCAAAACATATATAAGATTTGCTTTAAAACTTTCTTTATTATTATTATGCAAAACAAGTAATTACTATGAAGGATTTTCTCTGCAATAAATATTGAAATAGTTTGCGGTTTTAAAAGGGTTCTACCAGAAAATAGGTTTAATTTTAGTTTAATATTTGAAATATTTTCAGCAGCCTTCAGTGCAGCTATTTCTTTTTTGAATATTTGAATGACTCATTTTATATTATTTTTAGGACCTTTCTACATCTTGAATCTTAAAAAGAAAATATTTATACTAAAATGTTTAGACTAAACTATGATATAGCCCGTATGTTAATTTGCCAAGTGCTTTGGGTGGAAGATTGTGGATTGAATATTTAAGAATCTATGAAGTAAAATGGTCAGATATCTGTAGTTCCAGATTGACTTAGCTTCGCTGAAATATAACGTATTCCTGTATATTTTTGTAGCAGTAGCGTGGCGTGGATAACGGAGCTGTGATTGAAAGACAAGCGGTTCCAAGCAGCACTTTTAACCACCGCTTCTGGACGCATATTGGCACTACAACCGTAACCTGCACTGCACTTTCAACAGTCTTTGAAAATCTAGAGGGGATGCTTTCAGCCCGTTTCCCTTTTAATCACAGTTCCGTGATCTACTCATTGCCACTGTACTGTAGTTATTACTTATTTTTATTTTACAATTAATGTGTATACTTCTTGTTATATATGTGCAATTCACATGTTTATTGCAAAATTATGCAATGCAGCCATGTGATTGATTTATAATTTGTCACGTGACATAGGCGTAACCAGCCTTTTGAACGGGGGGGTGCCCAGACTTTTTAACCTGAACATGTTGGATACAAACAACATCTTATATAGTATAACCTACTAAAACGAATCCCATAAAACCGATCGAATTTCCGTTTTAGACAGTTTTTCATCTTAGAAGGTATAATTGTGTCGTGTTTCTTTTAAAAAGGGCACAAACGCAATTTTTGTTTGCGTGAGGAGGGTTGAGAAGGGGTTCAAAACATTAAAACTAAATCTCATGGAAAAAAAAAAATAAATAAAATAAAAGATATGTAAATGTCCTTGCAGCAGTGATATAAGACAGTGACCAAGTGTGGTCACAACTGTAAAACCTTTTGGCACCCTAACTTCTTATAAAGATTAAAAAAGGCCTTTAATCATGCTGGAAACTTCTATAGGTACAGGGGAACACTGCATGAGAACTAAAATTATCTCAAAGTCTTGTAGATGAACTTTTGCCGGATGATAAATCTCAGATAATACATGCGGTACATCAGTACCTGCGCACGAAATCTTTTCAGAATATGACTCCATGACTTCTTAGGGATCACCGGAAGGATCCAAGAAATTTTGGAGGAAAGTCTATATAAATAATTTTTATAATATTATAAATAATTATAATATTCATTAATAGCGTAATTTCCTGCCTATAATCTGCGGCTCAAATAATCATGTTTCGACCCAGAAATTTTATTTCATTATTTAAGTTAAATATTTATCGCGATTTAATAAGTTACGCTTTATGAAACAAGATTTCTGGGTCTGAACCTAATTGTTTGATCCGCAGATTATAGGCCGGAAATTACGGTAATTCATGTTTTTACCTCAGAGTCGAATATATTAGGTAAAGCAGGTCATGCTAATATACACTAAATTTTATCAAGATGATAAAAATTATACTATCATGATGTGACTGTAATAAAAAAGATAGGCGCTTGTCTGTCTCTTTGTGTGTGTGTGTACGCGCGCGCGCGCGCGCTGAGCTCTACCCCGTAAGATTTGACAGGACCTGTATGCCTGAACTCATGCATATGGAAGACAATTTCTGGAATTTTTCAATTAATTTTTTATGCGAATTTTTTCGCATTTTGCGGCAATTTTTTCAAATAAGTAAAAAAGAATCCGATTTCAATATTTTACCCAGTAAACTTTGTCTTCTTTTCAATAAAGTGTTTTCGAGATTCTTACAGCGATTTTTCAATTTTTAACAATTTTTTAATGTTATCTTTAGAGGGGTTTTTTTTTCGCATTTCGCAGTGATTTTTTTTTTCGACATTCCTAAAACGAATCCGGTTTAAATCTTTTACCCAATTAGTTAATTTCGTTCCCTGTGGTTTTTTAATCTTTTCCGAATTTTTAATGCGCTTTCTAGCGGGGGTTTTTGTGTTTTGAGGCGATTTTTTGACATTTTTTGAAACAGAAAATACTCTCTGGTAATTTTTGCAATTGCCATGATTAAATTCGAATTGGAATAATGTCAAATCAGCTCTTATAAGAAAGCTGAAAATTCAATTTTGCTCGAAATAAAAAACGCAATAATTCAAGATTAGCTTGTTTCAAGACAGAAGAGGTCGTAGCTTGCTGGGGAGTACGTTGAAGGCAGTCCCCCCACCCCACCCCAATCCTAGATTTGTTTAATTCTATGTTCGTTTAAAAAAAAACCAACACTTCTGTAGTAATGAAGTTTTCTTTCACGGACAGGGTTTGAAATAACGCGCGGGATCGCGCGATTTGTGCACAGCAGGGGCGGCGCCAGAACTTGCGCGACGGGGGGGGGGGCATGGTATCCCCGATAGATGGAGCCGAATTCGTCCCTGCGCACCCGACCCGAATCCGAAAATTACATTTGAAGTCAACCCGCAACCCGACCCGAACCCGACATATTTCAATCTGAATCCGGCCCGAACCCGAAATACTTTAACCCGCAACCCGAACAGAATCCGTAATGAAAGGAAAGTAAATAAAGTTTTAATGCAAATGTGAAAAGTAATCTATAATTAAATTTCTAATACCAATTTTATGTTTTCCATAGAAAAATGGACAAATCTGTATTCTTTAATATTCGAATATATGTAGTAAAATGAATAGCAGACACCTTGTTAGATGGAGTAGTGCATCGGGTCGGTGTCGGGCTGTACTTAATTTTCCTTTTTCGGGTCGGGATGACTCCATCTTTCTTTCTGCTGGTCGGGTTCATCCTAGAATATTTCTTGCTGGTCATATTTATGCTTTTTGCAAGTTGGGTTTTTGGAATTTTCAGGGAGAAAAAAAAAAAAAAAGTTTGAGCAGAACTGTGTTTTAAATGAAAATAAATATCTATATGAACATGGATGAATATATATTCAATTTACTGCATCAGATATAAAATGTATATAAGAAATGTGATCATAGATTATTCTCTCTTTAAGAACCATTTTTTTTTCGTGCTCCGGAATATGAAAAATATTACTAACATTTCTTTTCTGATAAACAGAAATATATATGTATCGTATTTGTGATAGTTTTTGCACACATACACATGTTACATGTATGTAGATTGGGAGGTGACCACTATTCAAAAGTATAAGCGTACGAATATATAAGTGTTAGGAATTGAAAAACTGTTCACTAAATAGACGTGTCCGCTTTTTCGGGAGTGTCCATTGTGGAAATCTTATTATATATAGATTTTTAACCCGAAAAAATATTTTGGAGATTATTTTGAAAATTCAGATCAACCCGAACCGGACCCGCAAGAGTCAAAACCCAACCCTAACCCGACCCACAACAAAAAATATAGCTCGAACCCGGGGTCGGGTCGGGTCGGGTCGGATGCGAGTAAAAGCGGGTAACCCGACCCGATGCAGAACTCTAGGCCGATTTCGTAATATATATTAAAAAAGTGTCCCCGAGCCCGGGCCTGTCTTGAAGCCCGAGTTCGGTAAAATTTTCGTTCATTAAGCTCGGTCAGGGCTTAATTTTTATCTCAAGACTTGGGTCGGGCTGAGACTAAATTTTATTTTTTTTAATGTTGGGCCGGGTAGGAATTTCATTCTTCCAGGGACAAGTCTGGGTCTTGAATTTTTTCTGTAGATTCGGGCCAGACCGGGACTGTATTTTATTCTTTCGGGGCCGTATAAGATGATAATTTTTTTCTCACGAGTAATGTCCCGGTAACGTTCCTCCTTTATTAGTAGAGAAAATGGACGATAAAACAGCATATCTTTGTTTGTTTCTTCTTCTTTCTTTTTTGTTTGCGTTTTTTAAATAAAAGGGGAAGTATTTGGTTAATTTCTAGAGAAATTAATCAAATCCCGGCAATTTCTGAAGAAATTAATCAAATCCCCCTGGGCCAAAAATGCGAAAAAGCAGACAGACCGTGCCGGCATGGTATGCTTGTAACAGGAAATGCGCAAGTGTTTAGCTTTTATAACGGGCCGGGCAAACAATAGTTCAGCATGATACTATGTTAATTTAAACAATAACATAAAAAACACTTTGTTTACCCATTCAATTTTTAAAAATACTCGCCAAACACTTTTTAATAAAGGTTAAAGTGAGCAGATGTATTTTACCATGTCTTATCTTTATCTCTTCTTGAACCTTATTTCGTATAGGCGCCTGAAGATTGCGGTCAATCGAATAAACATTAAACAGAAGAGCAAATGAGTTCTAAGACAATATATAAGGTATTCGGTAACATCCGGCCGTTCTGACGACTGTGGCTGACTTGTGATTGAATTCTCTCGTCTCAGACTAAAGAATAAAATTTTAATTTAGAGTAAAGGCCGAAACTAGCCTTTTTTGCACCCGGGGCAAGCATGGATTTTGCCCTCCCCCCCTCTTCCGCAAAGTATATTTACAAAGAGAATTTTACTAATTTTCTAATAGCCGATTTATTTTAAAATTTAAAATATGTAATACTGAACCATGTAATCTACAATGGCGGATCCAAGGGGGAGGTCACGGGGGTCATTACTCCCCTCTGAACACCAACAAAAATATTCTAAAGATCATTTTTAATATGAAATATACAGTAGAGTCCCGATTATCCGCATCCCGCTTAACCAAGTCCTGCTTAACCGAGTTTCCGCTTTCACCGAGTTATTTTCTTCTGATGGACTGATGGCTTCTATTAGTATGAAACAGCCATTATAAATGAAGTGTTAGGTGAAGATGAAAGAGCAGCTGTAAAAAGTTAGAACTCTGATTTTTCTGGTCAAAATGGGAAGAAAAAAAATGGCCATAAATTTTTTTGACAAAAAAAAGTTATGGCCATTATTTTTCTTTCCATTCTCTTCCATTTTCGAATAATCTTTTAAGATTACGGAAAGAAAAAGCTTATTTCATCAAAAGATCGTGGAAAGAAAACGCGAATTTCATCGAAGGATCGCGTGCTAAAGAAATGCCAGTTGCGTCAAAATATTGTGGTAAAAAATGCGAATTTTGTCAAAGGATAGCGGTAAAAAACACGAATTTTGTCAAAGGTAAGTGGTGAAAAGTGCGGATTTCGACAAAAAATTGCGTAGAAAGACGTGAATTTCGTCACACGATTTTGGGGGAAAACTGTAAATATCACGAAATGATCACAGAATAAAATCGCGAATTTGTCAAAATTTACTGCACTGGGCTAAAAGGTGGAAACGGGGTTCCTTTTCCTACTTTCAAAAGAACGCCGCGAAACGAGAAAAAACTCTAAAAATCGTATACAAATTTTCAGAGAAAAAAAATTACCACATTGACTTGAAAGACTGCAACCATATTCCTTTCAAGAATGTCAAAAAATGTCCACGAAACACTAAATTCAACCAACCAACCAACCTGCAGATTAATTTGAATTTTTTGTGATATTATTTTTCATTTACAAAGGAGGCAGTGTATGTGTCGTCGTCCCCCCCCCCCCCCCCCCACCCTTTTACCTCGGCTAATCGAAATTTTGAATTGTCGTTTCACATTTGCATCCCCTTTCACATTTTTTTTTTTTTTTTTTTTTTTTGCTTCTTTCTAGACTTTAAACTGCCAAAGCAAAGAGACAAATGGTTTCTATCCTCGTCAAGAACTTGCGTTAATTTCTCATGAAATTGCAGAAACATGCCATGCAATAGAAATAACTGCGTTAAAAACATCTCCCACAGACAAAGGACGTCAAAGTGGGATTATAAAGCCACCTTTTTGAATTACTATGACTAATACAGATTCTTGCAAATATTCTAGTTTTAAAAAAGATAAACAACATAATTCTCTTTAAAAAAAAAAAAAAGAAAGAAAAAAAAAAGAACGTGGGGGCAAAACTTAGCCGTTTAGTTTTCTGAACTAAACTAATTGAACTCTGCTTTCACTTCTTCTTTTTTCTTTTGTAGATTTCGATTTTTTTAAATAACTGTGCTCGAGTCTGCGGAAACGGGGGGGGGGGGGGGGTGCCCGGGCACCCAGGGCACCCCCCCCCCCTGGTTACGCCTATGCGTGATTTGGTATTTGTTTTAAACATTTATCTACAAGGTGTTCATTTTATACCCATTTTTTTCTTTCGGTTTTCAGAAATTTATTGAAATTTTGCTCTTTCGAACTTTAAGTCTCCCTCTCGAAATGAGAGTGAAAATTATCTGCTATAACGCTACCTGCAATAGAGCTACCATGAACGCTACCTGAAATAGGTTTTAAAATTTTAACATACCTTAAAATTTTCCACTGCGGTTTTTCTTGACTATCGACAATGAAAACAGGTGTTCTCAAAGCCGACATAGTGTCCTTCTGCAAACAAAAAGTAATTCGTTTCATTAAACAGATTTTATTTAATATCTCCGGAAGTTGCCGATCAAATTGCTTGATTTTTAGAATTTATGAAATGAAATATCATTCTGCATCTGTGTACAAAATTTCAGATTTCTATAGCAAGTGGTTCTTGAAATTTTAATGTCGCTTAAAAATTTCTAGTGTCCTTTTGAATGTGGTAACCCGGTGAACTATGGCAACCGTTTCACTTTCTTTTATCTATAATAAAAGAAAGTATTGTGATCGAAATTTTTTTTTACGACTTCCGGTTTTCGACGGATTTACACGTTTTAAGAGCCAGAGATCCCAAGAAACATGTTTATACAAAATGTCCGTCTGTCTGTCCGTGTGTCGAACATTGTATCATCGAGAAATGTATGAAGTTATGCATGGACTTGAACCAAATTTCATATATATGTTTTCAGCTATGGCAAGCAGGTCCTCCTTGAATTTCGAAATATTCCGCTAAAAGTGGGCGCTGTAATAGCGATTTTGTGTCATTTTCATTATTGTACCATCGAAAAGTGTATCAAGTTATGCATGGAATTGGACCAAATTTCATGTATATGTTTTCGGCTATAACAAGCAGGTCCTCCTTGAATTTGGAAATATTCCGCCTGAAGGAGGCGCTGTAATTGCGATTTTTGCGCCATTTTCGTTGCAGTTTTCTCGATTTTTTGTAGTTCTGTTGTACATAAATGGCTCATGCGGCGACGAGAACTTTGCATCCTGCTAAACCGGCGGTTCTCGCAAGTAACCAAGTAACCTCTCGGACTGAGGAAATTACACATGTAAGGAAATATGTAAATGGTCAATTAAGTTATAGAATTTTTATATTTATGAATTAGTAGAACTAAATTAAATTAATAATGCCAAACTTGACATTTAAATAAAAAAAATAATTCTAAATTTAAAAATATGTAAAGTCCTATAAAGTAATTGAAGAAATCAGACTTACCATTTACTTATTTATTTAAAGAAGTTTTTAAAAATATTTTCTCCATAAGAGTTTTTCTTTCTTTTATTCTCTATATTTTTTTTTTTTTTTTTTTTGCCACATTCTTTATGTTTTATTTCGTTTTTTCAATTAATTCTTAGATTTCAAAAAGTCAAAAAGTATTATCATTTGTTTATTTTGTTGAAAATAAGTTAAGGTATTTAAGAGGGATAGTTGTATGAAGGACAATATTTTCATTGTGCTTGCACACTATTTCGTAAAAAGTTTAGAACACCCATGAAAAGACACATTTGGTTTAGAGCAGGTGACGGAAATCGGTAGTTTTTTTTATTTTGAGAAAGTTTTGCTCACTATATCCGAGTTTGATTATATGATTTGAGGACTAAAAATGGAAAATGCTGAAAGTACTAAAAAATCGAAAATCTTTTTTTTTTTTTACGACAAATGTCTTAAGGGGGCTGGTCACTCAGCTTTGGAATTCTCCTCCGTAATGTTAAGTCTATGGACTTTTGATGCATTCTAATATTTAAAATATCTTCTCGCGAAATTCATATTTTTAACATCTTTTTTCTGTGTACTCTTTTTAAAGGATGTCTCTTTTTTTCTTAGTTTTCAAAATATTTCTAAAATCTATGCTGAATTTAATATTTTATGTGTTAAAAGCGCGGGCGAGCTGTGAATAAGATTTTAACACTTCCTATAAAATTAAATCTATCCTTTAGAAATATTTTGAGAACTAAGAAAAAAAGAGACATCTTTTAGGAAGTGTTGCACAAAAAATAGAAGTTAAAAATATTAATTTCCCGAGGAGATATTTTAAATATACGACTTTATACCCATAGACTTTACATTAGTGAGGGGAAATCGGAAGCTGAGTGACCAGCCCCCCTTAAGTACCAAGCTTAACAAACAGGAGAACGCTTGAAGTGCTAACCCTAGTAGTAATAGTTCAAACAAGTCGGAAATCGTACATCAAACGTGGCAAATGAGTGCTTTCGCCTTCTGTTTTTCGCTCTCTTGAAAAATTTCCTCTTTTGGACTTTCAGCGTTTTCCATTTTTAGTCCTCATTTTATGTTATTTCCTGCTTTTTTATCACCTTGGGAGGTCTATAACGCATAGATAAGTTGGATGTGGCATTCTGATCTACATCTAATAATTTGATTAAAATACATTTGCTGTGTAATATTCCAGTTTCTAATATACCACATAAATACTACAAGATTTCTTTGCCAAAATTAAAATTGAAACTTACCAAGTATGATTACTAATTTATAGTTTTAAAAAGAAATGAGGCAACGGGAAATATTTCTTTCCTACACCTAGATAGAGTCCAGTTGCCCAGAGAGATTTAACAGATTAAGAAGGAATTATAGACCGGGAGCCGGCAGCACAGACACATGGTTCTTAGGGATACCGTTATTTCGCCAGGAAAACTACCAGTATCTTTTTATAGAGAAATAAATGTAGGTTAAACGCGCAGAATTTCGCCTTCTTTTAAAAAGAGATTTTCTATAAGATAATACTGGTGCAGAAAAATTTTCTGGTTTGCAAAATTCAAGGAGGCGTACGAACCGTGAGACAGCCACCTCATCGAGTTGGAGGCTGAATTTCCAGAATTAGTTAAAACTCGATTCCCATATTAAAACGCAATCGGTCTGCCAAGTCATATCTTGGCGGAAAACACCTAAAAACGCGATTTTAGCGGTTGGCTCGTAGGTTTACCATTGTGTTTTCCTACTCCTAATCCGCCATGGTTTCATATCTTTGGGTGCAGGAAAACGCAATGGTAAACCTACGAGTCGACCGCTAAAATCGGGTTTTTAGGCATTTTCCACCAAGATATGACTTGGCAGACTGATTGCGTTTTAATATGGGAATCGAGTTTTAGCTAATTCTGGGATTTCAGCCTCCAAGTCGATGAGGCGGTTGTCTGTGCTGCCGACTCCCGGTCTATCAGGGAGAGAACAATGCTCGTCAAATAAAAATATTTGAATGGGGATAGCAGTCTGACCTACAGAAAATATAGAAAAAAGTTGAGGAGCTGCAAAACCCCCTTTAAGAGAAACAATATCTTTTAACTCAAGATGCAATTTATTTATCGAAAAATGGGAAAACAAAGAAAAACTATTAGATTCCAAATAATTTATAAAGTCGTACTTTTATGTTTGGAAATGAGTCCGGAAGTGTGTCAGAAAGTTTTGTGAAGAATTAGAATACGCTGAAAGGAATGCTATTTTTAAATAGTTTATTTGCACTGTGGCTACAAGGGAAGTACTCCAGTTTGGAGGGATAGATATTATAAAACTACCTACATTCAAATCAATTCATAATCCTGGGATCTTGAATTTATTTTAATCGAAATCTTCGCTTAACAGAACTTTTGACCCAGCTTAAATGAACAAAATTTATAAAATTATTATGCATTAAAAAAAAAAAATAGTGGATGACCTGGTAGTTTAGATAACAAAAGTGACATTTATTGAAACTGTTTATTGCTTGACCCCTAAATGTTCTGTTCTCCTTGCATTATTACTTTCCCCCATCATTACAAGAAGAAAGTATTAAATTCGTGAAAATTTTCGTATTTCGGTTTTTGACGCATTTACACGTTTTAAGGGTCAGAGATTCTAAAAAGCATGTTTTTACAAAATATCTGTCTGTCTGTATGTGACACAAATTTTGTGGGCGCTCTATTTCAATAACTAATGCACGGAATTTAATAAAAATTTATATTCGATTTGTCACTGATATAAAATGATGTTGATTAGTTTTTGGTGCAAATCGCTCTACAGGTGGCGCTGCTATGCTGCATTTTTTAAAGATTTCCTCAACAGTTCTATCTCAAGAACTAATGCACAGATTTTCATCAAACTTCACAGATTCAGTTAGTCCTTGACATAAATTGATGCTGTTTATAGTTTGGTGTAAATCGCCCAACAGGTGCCACTACTATGCTACATTTTCACAATATCTCAAGAATTAATGCACGGATTTTCATCAAACTTCAGATTCATTCGGTTAATCCTTGATATGAATTGGTTCTGTTTATATGTTTTGGTGTCAATCGCTCTTTAGGTGGCGCTGAATTTTTCCCGATTTCCGTAATAGGGAGATCTTAGAGAGATCTGAAGAATTAATGCACGAATTTTCATCAAATTTCAGATTCAAATATACCTTGATAAATACTATTGCTGATTATGATTTGGTGTAAATCGCCCAACAAGTGGCGCTATTATGCTGCATTTTTTTACGATTTCCGCAATAGTATCCTATTTCAGGTATCAATAGTATCCTATTTCAGGAACTAATGCATGGAATTTCATACCTTTGGAATCCTCACGATGGCCATATATTGCCATTTAATTTTGACTCTTGTGATAGCGAATTCTGAAGTAGTAATATGTATGAGATAGAAGAAAGTTTTGGGATTGCCACATCCGACTAGTTTTTTCTGTAAAGATAGGTCATAATAAAAAGTTACCGTAGAATAAACTCCATTATATTTTTTAGCTAGCCTTGTGTTATTTCTTAGGTCGAATCCTATGTCAATATCAGCTTCGTTCCCTGAAATGAAGAAAATATTGGAAAACATTTATATACATATATATGTAATTTTCCAATCAGAATTTTAAACTTACATGCATTGGTTACTTACATTTCGCATGAGGTCCTCTTCGTTTTGCACTTCTTGTATGGCTAAAATAATCTAAAGCTCCGTTGTAGAATCCAAAAAATGTGTCAAAACCTCTCATTGTTGGTGTATACGAAAGATTGCAATAACCTAAATGCCACCTGTTCAGAAAAAAAGTAGGGTAAGTTCTAATTGAAATTCTGTTTCATTAAAGTTGAAACTGAAGTATCGAATATGTGATATTCTTTAAAAAGCATCATCAAATGTTAAGGAAAAAGTCGCCATATATTCAGTCTTTTTTCTCATTTCCCATCTATGTTTCATACTTAACTTGCTTCATCGATGTGGGGAAAAGAAATTATTATTTTTTACTTTCACTAAGTTAAATTGATGTTATTATGCATATACTAATTTTATTATACAAAATTTCATAACTAAATAATGATACTGAATAAAAAATGAAGTATTTAAGTTGATACACATAGCAAAAAGCTACAGGCATATAAATGCATATCCTTAAAAGTTATTTTGGTATGTAAATTAAAGAAATGGTGTAATGAGGTAAAAAGATATTTTGACATTACTTTTACAGCTTTTTAAATGGGAAGCAATATTATAGATTTTTAATCATATCAAATTAAAAAAAGAATAAAAATATTATTTTCACTTACCTTTAGAAACCTTTGTAAACACGCAAAACTTGTGTATTAGAAACTTCAAAGTATAAACTTCAAAGACAATAGATTTCCAAAATTAATTGAACACGTCTTTCTGAAATTTACGAACTGTAAAAGGCGCTTTTTATAGAATTGTTTTCATAAACTTCGGAAACCTACCATTTTCTGAGATTTCTGATTGGCCTTCTTTACATGGTTTCTGGAAATTTCAGAATCGAGGTTATATAGAATTTTTTTAATGTTTCTGTTACACTAAGAAAATGTTTTGAATCTTTATGATGGTATATACATAATGTATTATGCAGACATGCATATAAATGCATTTAACAAAGAATAAACGGTCAAGTGCGAGCATTACTTGCGTTGCGTACAGAGGGTTCCGTAGAATAAATATATGAATTTGTAATTGTCCTTCTATATATAAAAAAAGGTTTGATTTGGAAATGGACCAATGAAAATCTGCGTAGATATTCCCGGTAGATCGGCATCCAATTTAAATGCTTAAGCATGGCCTTTCTTCGTTAATATTAAAAAAACTGTTGCATACAAAAATATGAAAATCAGTGGTATTATAGAGAAATGTTTGATAAACACGCTGATGCAGACAGTTTTCAAATCGAAGAATTATTTTAAGAGACATTTAATGCTAAAATTGGACAAAATCGTTCCATAAAAAAGTTTTATTGGAGCAAAAACTATACATGAGAATTTAATCATTTTTAGATCATTTTATACGTTATAAGTTCCCGGTGTGCAGATTGCATTTATTTTCTTTAAATGACTCATTTTTTGAGGTTTTATTTCTATTTTAAATTCAAATTTTCAGCATTTCGAGAGATATTTTTTATATATTTTAGAAAATCTTATTAATTTAAACTGTTTCCAATTGTATAAACAGCGCAAACAATAATGTTTACTTCAAATTAAAAATTTATTTACACATGACTATTCAAAGAGATATGGAACCGAAATAATATCAAATATAGCTATTCGTATAACTCTTTTTTTTAATATTATTCTAATCTGTTTATGATGAACTTAATTCGGTACTGACATTAAAAGCAGCGCATAGTTAAACTTCATTTGGCATTTCATGAAACTAAATTCAGCGTAGTAATAACCTTTATTTCTACAGTGTAGCTAAAACAAAACCTTTGTTCAAAGTTTAAATTTGGCATTGTGCTAAGCGCGCTTTGAATTGAGGTCTCAAAGTTGCAACGCCGCCTTTGTCAGTACCGCGTTTTTCCAGATAGGTGTTTAATTAACTTTTAAAGTCACTCGAGGCGTATTGAGAGATACAATCAATGCAAACTATCGCGAATCCCACAGTACTTATGCGATTCATTCTAATTAAATCTTTCGAGGGCGATGCCCTTAAAAAACGGACACCTAATTTTAATTCCAAAACAGACAAACGGCACCAAGAATATTTAGTTAATTTTTTTTTTATCATGTACGTGAAAATAAGCAAGTTCGCATTTTCTAATAAATTCGTTTATAAATTCTGGTGTCAGTTCATTATTTATTAAAGTTTATAAATAGAATTACTCCGTGCCGGAAAGGATTAAGTGGTCGCAGGATACTTAAAGCTCCAAAATTTAAGAAATTTTAATTTTTTTAGATGTTAAACTCCTATCTTTTCTGAATATTTTGATATAATTGTTTCCTTGAAATTCCCATTAGAACAGAAGTTTTGGCTTTTAGAATTATACCCGCTCAATAGCTGAAGCGGCGATTCCGAAACTTTAAAGTCATTATTTTCCAAATGGCGTTTTTGGGGCATAACGCGCAGGATACCTCAAAAACTTCTGAATATTTTTCATGAAATTTTCAAAACATATATTTCATGTTAGTCTGTATAAACGGAACCTAAAATTTCTTTTTATTGTTCAAAAAAATATTTTTTTAGGTGATTTTACTGTTGAAATTTTCAAAATTTTGTATTAGCTAAATGCAACATTGCATTAAAAATATAAAAATGCTTTAAATACAAATTTATTTAAGTTCAGGGAAATTATTACAATCTGAAGTATAAGTAAGCACCAAAATTTTCATTCTAGTTGCAATATTTATTTTTAATCCTGCGCGTAAACTGCTATGCAATTTTTTTGTTTGACAAATGTCTAACAGTTTCGAGCCCCCTATAAATACTAATTCTGTATCTTGCAATTTTTTAAATACATGAAACGAAAGAACGTACATATATCTTTCATCCCAATTAAAATTGTGTTTTAAGATCATATACATTTTAAGACATTAAATGTTGAAAATGGTCTTTTTTTCATTTTTTTCACTTTTTAGAGTCCCGAGACCCCTTAAATTAGTATGTTTTTAACAATTTGACGTTTATTGCTTTTATACTGTTACTGGACATTACATTACACATATATATCATTAAAAGTTGTTAACTAGGCATAGAGTACGCCGCCCCTGTCCTTGTATATGTCCAAACTGACCGTACCTTTAAGGGTTAATATCTCGGCTAATTACCGATGACTTTATTCGAAAATCATTATCAACAATGTTTTTATTCTTCTGCAACGATAGGTATATTCAGCGATGCTCAACAATTTTTCTGAATGCCCGTAAATCGAAATTTGTGTATAACAGAAAAATGCTAATTACTCAAAAACTATGTGACCTAGGGTAATCGCTATAATTTTCTGGCAAGGTTTATATTAACGTCTACTACCTCTAATTTTTTCATAATTTTAGTTTCAGTAGATTCGGAATTAGAGGGGGGGGGGGGGACATATTTTTGCGCTACATTTTCAACAATATCTTTGAAAATATGATACCTAAAATTAAAAGGAATGTATTTTTGAGTTCAGCGTTACAAAAGCTTTCACAGGATACCCCACATGATATACAAAGAAAAGATTTTTTTTTTCAAGTAGCATAATTAGCCCCTCTGTTTTTTTACTAAATATATTTATGAATGTTTATTAATCTGAAAATATGTGGGTCAATGGACTTTATTACTTCCCCGAATTTGAACTTTCCAGGTTCCATAGTTTACGAGTAAAATGGCTGTGACAGACAGACAGACAGACAGACAGACGGACAGACACAGGAGTGATCTTATAATGGTTCCGTTTTTACTTTTTAAGTACGGAACCCTAAAAATGTAATTGTCGGTTTTAAAGAGGAGCTTAAAGTACATTTTTAAATTATTTCTATTATATAATTTCATTTTCTTTTAAGGTATATATATATATATATATAGGGTGTTTCACTACCAGACCGACAAATTTTGAGGGGTGATAGTAGACATGAAGACAAACATTATTAAATAGGAAACCATGGAGCGCAAACGTCTTCTGTAGTAGCTAGGGGCCATTCAAGTTTAAGGTCCAAAATTTCAAATGATGATAAAAAACGGAAAAATGGGTCGATTCGTTTGCGGTTTTCGCTAAAATCATTCTTTATATCATGATTTTCTTTTTAAAAAATTGTAAAGCAAAATTCTCGATAGAGGGCGCTTTAGACTTTAGAGTAACGAACAACTACTTTTTACCGTTATATTTTGTATGGGGTTAAAATTATTCCAAAGTTTAGACTTTAACTTAAATTTTAAGCCTAAAATCGAAAACATTGACATCGGGTAACTAGCGAAAATTGAACTGTGAACAGAGGAAGGGGGGGGGGGGATTTTAAGCGCTCATAAACATTGAAGAAACTAATCGATTTTGTTGCGGTTTGCGTATAGGTCATTCCCTTGGTAATTATTTTATTCAAAATGACGTACAGCTTTGATGTCCTCATTTTTTTGATAGAGGGCGCTTCCGACACATCTCCGACCTTTCAATGACATTACTCCTGGGTGTTTTACTACCAGACTTACATACTTCCAGGAAGTGTTAGGGATGCAAAGACGACTCAGAATCACTTAGGAATGTAACGTTGGAAATGCCTTTTTTGCGAGTTATGGTTAAAAGAAGCAGAGAAAAAAGCAACAGAAAGAAGCAGAGAAACAGCAACACGCTAATGTGACAGAAAACAGTTTATTTAAAGGTTTTACTACAAAAGGTGTTCGAACTTATGACCAGAAGTAGTCCGGCAAGCTTGACAGCAACGGTAGATGGCACTGCGAAGACCTCGCGGCTCATATTTCTGTAGCTGCCAGAAAGCTATCAGAGATGCCAGGAATCTTCCAGAGCTTGACGAATTCCATGCGACGCCGTTGTCAAGCTTACTGAACTACTTCTGGTCGTAATTTCCAACACTTTTTGTAGTAAAACCTTTAAATAAACTGTTTTCTGTCACATTAACGTGTTGCTGTTTCTCTGCTTCTTTCTGTTGCTTTTTTCTTTGCTTATTTTAACCATAATTCGCAAAAAAGACATTTCCAACGTTACATTCCTACGTGATTCCGAGCAGGGACGTAGCTACAGGGGGGGGGGGGTGCGACACCCCCCCCCCCACATTTGGTAAACTCGTATACATTCGGTAATTTCACTTTTGCTCAATCATTACATCATTTGGCTCTGATTTTTTTTTTTTTTTTTTTTTTTTTTAAGAATTTTTAAAAACATATTACAAAATTTATTACAAAACAGAAAACAATGTCAAAGCATGCTTAAAATTATTAAATATTTTCTAATTAGAAACTTCCTTTCTCATTGCATTATGTAAGTTTTTTTTTCGCTCGAAGTCTATTGCAATTTCACTTTTTAACTATTTTATGGGCGCAAGAAGTGGAGGGAGGGGGGGGGGGGGTCCATGATACAGTATCCCTTGGGAGAAGAAATATACCTTCTTCTTATTTCTATGCAGTATCCCTGTAAGCTAGGAGATTGGGGTAGAGAATATCTTCCCTTCATTCAAGAAAGGAACCAAGAGAAAAAGGCCTTGAGGGTAAATGGTACACGTATAGTACACTCCTTGACCAATGCAAATGAAATTAGAAGGACAGATTTCTGGTTCGTTAAAATTCGTTTTGCTGGACTCTGAAAGCTATGAAGGGGGGGGGGGGGATATTTCGCAGTCTTTTCGGGGGACAGAATCTCGCCAGATGTTTACTGTTCTATCGTCTGTTTTTCAAAGCAAAATATAAGAGAGAACTGGGAATTTTTTCTTATCAAAGAACGGTGTAATAACATTACATCAGCTACTAGGGATGTACCGAAAGGTGATTTTAACCGAATACCGAATATTCGGCCTAGAGGCGAACTGGATACTGAATATTCGGCAAGCCGAATTAACTGTTAGGCCGAATATTAACTATTTGGCCGAATAGTAACTATTTGGCCAAACACCAAATATTCGGCTGGTCGAATATTTTAAAATTTTATTAATTAAAAAAGTTTCATATTTCATGGCTTCTTCTGGAGAATTAAACCAAGTGAATAACTTGTCTTTTTAAATTCTAAAACAGACAACTCAGCAAAAAATAACTTTTGTACCGAATATTCGGCCTACAGGCGAGCCGGATACCGAATATTCGGCTAGTCGAATTAACTGTTAGGCTGAATACCAAATATTCGGCCAGCCGAGTAGTAACTATTCGACCAAATACCAAGTATTCGGCTGCTCGAATACTTTTATATTTCAAAGATTAAAGGCATTAAAATGTTAAATTTTAAAACAATTTTACGTAATATTTAATGCAGAAACTTACATATTGATACACAAGAACTTTTTAAAGTAAACTTTATGCATGAAAAAAATCTGCTTTGAGTTATTTAAGAAGATAATTTTAAAATTTTATTAATTAAAAAAGTTTTATATTTCCTGGTGAATTAAACCAAGTGAATATATATATATTTTAAACTAGCAAAAATAACTTTTGTACCAAATATTCGGCCTGCAAGGCGAGCCGGATACCGAATATTCGGCTAGTCGGATTAACTGTTAGGCTGAATACCGAATATTCGGCCAGCCGAGTAGTAACTATTCGGCCAAATACCAAATTCGGCTGGTCAAATACTTTTATATTTCAAAGATTAAAGGCATTAAAATGTTAAATTTTAAAACAATTTTACATAATATTTAAGGCAGAAACTTACATATTGATACACAAGAACTGTTTACAAGTAAACTTTATGCATGAAAAAAAATATGTTTTGAGTTATTTAAGAAGAGAATTTTAAAATTTTATTAATTAAAAAAGTTTTATATTTCATAGCTTCTTCTGGTGAATTAAACCAAGTGAATATATATTTTTTTTAATTCTAAAACAAACAATTCAGTAAAAATAACTTTTGTACCGAATATTCGGCCTACAGGCGAGCCGGATACCGAATATTCGGCTAGTCGAATTAACTGTTAGGCCAAATACCGAATATTCGGCCAGCCGAGTAGTAACTATTCGGCCAAATACCAAGTATTATGGTAAATGATACACAAGAACTTTTTAAAGTAAACTTTTGCATGAAAAAAATCTGCTTTGAGTTATTTAAGAAGAGAATTTTAACATTTTATTAATAAAAAAAGTATTATATTTCACACTGTAAAAAAATACGACGTTTTCCTGTAGGAATCGGAAAAATAGTTGCCCTTATCGTACCGGAAAAAATTCCGACACAGATCGGAATAAAATCCGTAAAATACCGTTTTATTGACTATTTCCTTTTTTTTTTTACGGATTTTATTCCAAGCTGGGTCGGAAAATTTTCCGGTACGATAAGAGCAGCTATTTTTCCGATTCCTACAGGAAAACTGGTTGGATTTTTTTTTACAGTGCATGGCATCTTTTGGTGAATTAAACCAAGTGAAAAATATTTTTTTTTAATTCTAAAACAAACAATTCGGCAAAAATAAATTTTTTTATCGAATATTCGACTCGTCGAACTAACTGTTAGGCAGAATTCCGAATATTCGGCCAGTCGAGTAGTAACTATTCGGCCAAATACCAAGTATTCGGCTGTTCGAATACTTTTATATTTCAAAGATTAAAGGCATTAAAATGTTAAATTTAAAAACAATTTTACATAATATTTAATGCAAAAACTTACATATTGATATGCAAGAACTTTTTACAGGTAAACTTTATATATTAAAAAAATCTGCTTTGAGTTATTTAAGAAGAGAATTTAAAAATTTTATTAATTAAAAAGTTATATATTTCATGGATTTTCTGGTGCATTAAAGCAAGTGAATATATATTTTTTTTAATTCTGAAACAAACAACTCGGGAAAAATAACTTTTCTATTGACTTTGATTTAGCAAGGAAGTTTTTAAAAGCATCTTAGATCAGTGTTTCCAATGGGCGATTATTTTCATAGATTGTAAACATACACATTGTTCCTAAAAAATTGTAATAAACTTTCAACAGAGATGTGGTCAAATGTGGTCAAGACAAAAAAATTTTGAACAAGAAACAACACATCACTCCATTTATTCCATCAAAATTACAATACATTCAGTCAAAAATTCTGGGTGTGCAACTACAAGCCGAAACTGAATTTTCCTTCACAACTTTATCAGTAAATGAAGATATTTTAGCAAGATTTGTTTCATATTAATTTAGTTTGTACTAAATGTTATGATATCATTGAAAATGACTGAATTTTGGCCAGTGAAGCAGTATAAATACTGTAAATTGCAATCTGAATAAAGGAATGCCTGCCTCATAGTTGTTTAAATATGAAAAGTGGCAATTTCCAGCACTTCTCATCATGATATTATATTTCACAGAAATCAAAGCAAGTTTGTTAAAAATATAGCTATGATATCTTCGTTAGGGTTAACAAATGAAAATCTAAGTTTGACCTCGAATGAGATGAGATACGCTTTATTTATAACTGAATAAGTGGATTGCGATTATGGTTTTCTGAACAAAAATTGTCCTTTTTGCTGTGTATTATCAACCCTGAAAGTTTTTCTGTTTGATTAGAAACGCCCTTTTTGTGAAAAAGCAAGAAACAGATTATTTACTAGAAAAGGTTCAGGAACTTGCATTTTTACATTGTTAATTTCTATGAAAATCCCCATTAATGGTTAATTTTCTTAAGTAATACTTTACAAAAAGCAAAAATGTAAAAACATTCTCTTTTACTTAAATATGATTCTGTTTCTAATTATTGTGACTATATTTATAAGTTGACAGTTAGAAGTAGAAATTGTGTAAGATTTTTAAAAATGTTTTAGAAGTTTTTTAAGTATTCGGTAACATGGCCGAAGAGGTCGAATACAGAATAGATACCGATTATTTGGTACATCCCTATTAGCTAACTATATACAATGGTATTGTCTATCTTCGAAAAACTAAAAGTTTCTTGAAAAAATATTTAAAAAAGAATGCGGGAAAAAAATCCTTAAGGCTGTTCTCAAATCAAAAGAGCTACTTTCTGAGACATTTCTGAATTCATTTTTGTTCGGAAATTGGAAGGTGTTGTTATTCAGAAACTATGTAGTTGAAAGACGTTTTCCATTTTTTTGTAACGCAAAAGATTTTTCAGAAAATATTGTCAAAGTTGGCGTTTTGAATTCCAGACGCGGCAGCTCGAGAAAGACAAAAAACTTGTCGTCATGTGACCACAATTGCTTATAACTCGTTAAGTAATTTTATCAAAAACTGTAAAACTAGTTTCCATTGTATTCTGCTTCAACAGTCAGGCCTGCCAATATGCTTAAAAATGAGACAGGAAATGTGTCAGAAAATTTTGCGTTGTTGAGTAGGAAGCTCGAGAACCGCTTTAAAGAAAAATAATAATAAGATAGAGAACTATAAAACATTGGATTTTTTCCTTTGTAACTTAATATAAACCGACGACGATATGTTTTGAGATCTGGATCTGTTCTTGCTACATACGGAGATATATGCCGTATAAACTCTCTCTGGATTTTTTAAAGAAGCTCCGTATACCCCCTGCTTCTAAAATAAAGCATTAGCGTAAACTGTATCCATGAATGTTCATGACTTTAGCGTAGGGATGCACAACCTGTGGCCCGCGATGGGATAACAAGTGGCCGTCGAATTTCGTCAATTTACAAATGACAAAAATTGCAATTTTTGATAATAGATTGCAGGAAAAAATCGCGAATTTCGTCAATTTTACGCGGAAAACGCAAATTTCGTCAATCAGCTAATAATTGCGAATGTCATTAATCGTCTAACCGATACCATTTGTATCAATAAAGGAAATTCCCGAGTTGCTAATTTCGTCAGTCGCAAGTCAAAAATACCTCGAATTTCGTCGGTCGCGCGCGTGATCGAGCACGGGAAAATCGTGAGTTTAGTCAGTTTATTACGAGAAAAAGTCGCGAATTTCGCCAATTTGCCGAGAGAAAATTGCAAATTTCGTTAGTCAATTAAGAATTGCGATTTTCGTTGACTTGAGTGCGGAAAAATCGAGTTTCAGTTTCGTCAATCGGGCGCGGAAAAATCGCAAGTTTCTTAAATCGGGTGCGGTAAAATCAAGAGTTTTGTCGATCAGGCACGAAAAAATCGTGAGTTTCATCAATCGGGTGCGGAAAAATCGCGCGTTTCGTCAGTTTATTGCAATAAAAAGTCGTGAATATCGCCACTTTCCCGTGGGAAATTGCAAATTTCGTCAGTCATTTAAGATATGCGAATTTCGCTGATCAGGCGCGGAAAAATCGCAAGGTTTGTCGATCGGGCGTGGAAAAATTGGGAATTTCGTTGATCGGCTGCTGAAAAATCGTGAGTTTCACCAGTTTATCGCGAGAAAGAGCCGCGAATTTTGCCAATTTGCCAAGGATTTTAGTCAGTTAAGAATCGCGAATTTCGTCGACCGAAAAAATTGCGAGTTCTGTCTATCGAGCGTGGAAAAATTGCGAAATTTGTCGATCTGGCGCGAAAAAAATCGCAAATTTCGTTGATCGGACAGAGGAAACATCGTGAATTTTGTCGATTAGGTGCAAAAAATGGCAAATTTCGTCGATCGGCTGTGGTAAAGTCGCGTGTTTCGGTAGTTTATCGCGAGAAAAGTTGTGAATTCCGACAATTCAACACGGGAAAAAATTGAAAATTTCGTCAGTCAGTTAACAATCGCGAATTTCGTTGACTGGGCGTGGAAAAATCGCGAATTTGTCGGTCAAGCGCAGGAAAATCTAAAATTTTGTTGATCGGCTGCAGAAAAATTGAGAGTTTCGTCAATTTAACTTCGTTCATAAAGTTCACATTTTCTTCGGCACTAACCACTTTCATGCCTATGTTTGTTTTTTAGCACTTTTAATAAAGCAAAATTTAATCCCCCCGAATAAAGTCAAGGAATATTTTCACTCCTTGAAAATAATCTTTGCTATATCTCTGTTATATATGCAAACATAAACTGTTGATATATCCTTGCCAACTGAATTGGATATGACATGTTGACTGGGTAGGGAAACCGAAAGGGATAAAGCTGCCACTCTTCTGAAACCATGTTTTTTATAGGCCACAGATCTCCCCGAAATAGAATAATCTCTGTTTTACTGATGTGGCCCTCGACAACCCAGGAATTTTTGTAAGTGGCCCTTCTCTTAAAAAGGTTGTGCACCCCTACAGTATACCCTTTGTTTTTTTACGACTGCAACACTGGTTCTTGTCATTCAGTTCGAAAAGATATTTTTTATTTATGTTTTTGAACTTGTTTTAAAATCATCAGTTATATTGATATATATAAAGACAAGAGCACTGATGATAAGCATTAATCTTTCTTCTAATTGGCCTTTTGAGACACACATTTACTTTCTGCTGCAAAAACTGAAAGCAGTATTTTTCTTAGTTTTCTGAAATGAAGGGATCTCAAAGTTAATTAAAAAAAAATCCTTTGACTTGAATTAGTATAATTCATGCAACAGAATCAACGCAACAGCTCACAAAAAAATGGAAGCAAAGTAATTTTGCAGAAAATAAAATCATTTTCCACTCTGTCTATCTATACCCTCTCGCCCCTTTCCCTTCTCCATCGGAAAAAAAAAACTTTTGTGTTCAAAACTCTTTTTTTATTGAAATTAAAATGACAATATTTAATTTTATACTTATGCTCAATTGCTCAACATGATATTTGACTATTTCAATTCTGCTAACTTTCTATGTTACGAGTTTCAGTTTAAAAATTCAACAGAAAAAATATCCTACAAATAAAATGTAGCTTTGATTAGCCACATTTTGTGGTTTTTAAAAACTATTTAAAGCTGTTCTGAAATCGTAACTTGCATCTTTTTTTTACACTTTCGTGAAGAAATTTTCATTTTTAAATGCGCGAAATTTGCAGATATTCTTTCTTATTCGTAAACGAATAGCGTTTCTCTTTTTTTCTATAAAGGTAACTGATTTTTCAGAAAATGGTGCCAAAGTTGACGTTTGGAACAGATTTTTTTGAAACGTGACAATCGGCAAAAGATGATTATGAGGTAGCAATTGATTATAACTTAATATGTAACACATTTATCAGAAAATTTAAAAATGCTATTTGATTTCAAAGCACTTCATGCCTCATGCCTGTTGATTACATGATTACTTAATTGATTGCTGATTACTTAAATGTGTTAGAAAATTTAACATTCTTGAGAGGAGTAAAAATATTTTTTAAGGACAAGTGTTTGTTTTTTTCATAAACGTGGCATTAATACAAAGTTAAAAAACTGTTTAGTTATTTCAAATCTGAATCCGACTCCGTGTATAGTGTATTTGATAATTTTGATCATATGTGATAGAAAAATGTACCATACTAGAAAACAGGAATTCTGCTTTTTCAGAATTTTGTGTCTTCCCTGATGAAAAAAAATATATATATGACTTACAACACGTGCTTTTATTTTATGTAAAATGAGGTCATTCGCATCCACTTAAGAATTCCACATACGATCCACTCTTAAACATCTACAGTAAAATATGCATAGGACGTCACTATCGCGAAATAATACACAAATACAGCAAAAAGATGCCGTAATTAAAGGAACTCGACGCAAAAAAAAAACAAAACGGCTGTCTAATGACTCATAGACCTTCATTTGTTTGTAACATTAATATAGACACTTAAAATTAAATATAGTTTATAAAAGCTCCATGTTTTAACAGAAACGATTCGTTTATATTTTTTCAAAATAGCACGTATTTTAATTACATTTTCTTTCGGCTGTTATGAAAAAATGGCAACAAAAATATATGAGTAATATTTTACAACTATTTTTCCTTTAATTTCTACAAAAATGGAGTACTTCCGTTGACAGTATTAAGCAAATGGCCCCAAAAACTACAAAAGTCAATATTTCAAAAATAAATGGAGATGCAGTTTTCAAACAAATTGCATTTAAAAGTACTTTTTTCCCCAATACGATGGTATAAAAAATTGAAAATGTGTGAAGCTTAGAAGTTTAAAAAATTGCTATTGAGTGTTTAATCGTACTGCTGTGTTTTACGGCTGGCGTAAGGTAACGTTATTTTTTGAAGATGTCACAAAATAAGCTGGGAGAAAGAAATAGCATACCGTACCGGGGGCTAATAAGAATAGGAGCATTTGGATTTTACTTTTTTATTTTCTTTTAATTTCTTTCTCTTTTTTCTATAAATATTTATCCAAGTAAAACGTTCTGTAAAAAAGTTCCAAGGGAAAAAAAATTCTGTCCGGCTTTATGCAATATTGTCTTCTAAATGTTTCCGTCGTCCTCTGTAGTTTGTTTTGGTCCTTTGATCTGCTTTGGAGAACAGACAGTTGAAATTTTCTCATTGAAGATTGATCTCTGCAACAATTATCCTTATTCTAATTACCAAAGAAAATAAAAACTACTAATTAACCAATTCTCTCATATTTTTTTATATAATTTTTATTAATTTTCTTATTTTATCTTACGTTTTTACTTGGATAAATATTTATGGAAAAAAAGAGAAAGAAGTAAAAGAAAATAAAAAATAAAATCCAAATCCTCCTATTCTTATATTGTGCATTTTTCTGTCACATATGATCAAAATTGTCAAATACACCATACACGGATTCAGATTTGAAACAACTAAACAGTTTTCTAACTTCGAATTAAATGCCACGTTAATGGAAAAAAAAAAATTAAAACACTTGTTCTTAAAAAATATTTTTACTCCTCTCGGAAATGTTAAATTTTCTGATACATTTTTTTAAAAATCCAGAAGCATGAAATCAGCAGGCATGAGGCATAAAGTGCTTTGAAATCAAATAGCCTTTTTAAATTTTTTGATAAATTTATTACATATAAAGTTATAATCAATTGCTACCTCATAATGATCTGTTGCCAATTGTCACGTTTTCAAAAAATCTGTTACAAACGTCAACTTTGGCACCATTTTGGCAAAACATAAATTAGGCTTCTGTACCAAAATTGGAACAGAATCAAACAGAACACATGTGTTCTGTACCAAGCCGGGACTGGTTTCATTCTTCCAAGTCTTCACGGACCAAAATTTTCAGCCCCCGTTTTCACCTAGCCCATATAAAAATCATTTTCTCAAGGTGGCCTGGTAGCAAAATACAGCTAAATTAAAATATATTAAACGTGTGAAAAAGAACCTGCCTATGACGGAATCATGTTTTAAACTGAAAATGGTGTTGATCCATGCATAATTGATATAATATTATGCGAGAAAATAATATGTAATACATTTACACCTATTAAGAAGGGAACTTGTATATAATGCATTTTTTTTTTACTTTACTGTGCAATTCCGTCTTAGAAGATTTTACTGTATAGCATTTTTTAGATTTTTAAGTCTCCAATACATGGAATATGGATTAACAAAATTAATGATAATCGAAACATTTGCATACAACAAATAGAGATTTATTTAAAAAAAATACATCGCAGCCTACGCCATTTCTATAAAAATGAAGACTACAAAAAAAAAAAAAAGAAAAAGAAAAAAGCTAAGATCAAGGCTAATGTCAGAAGAGCGTCTATTTGCACGCTTTTTTCCTTCCTACAACCTTCCTACACCTTCGCTAGCATGTGTTTCTGTGCATGTTGAAACAAAAAGCGTGCAAATAGACGTTCGTCTGACATTAGCCTAAGTATTTATGGTCAGAATTCCTCGTACAGACAATTTTTTAACCAAATCGACGTAAAAATCAATGTTTTGTAGAAATTCACTCGGGCCGTGCCAGGCTCGGGGTCGAGATTTTCATTTTTTTTTTTTTTTTTTTTTTCGAGCCAGGATGGTCGCAGACTGCAATTTTAGCTGTTATAACGCGGGGCAGGCCAATATTTTTTTTCGACAGGCTTGGCCAAGTTCAGGCCTACATTTTATAATGGTCTGAGTCGAATTTTTTTATATGGGTCGGCCTGGCCCGGGCCTGAAAATTTCAACCCGTAAAGACTTCTAACTTAAAATTTAAAAAGTATTGCAAATTTCAAATTTGAGTTATAAATAAAAGAAAAAAAGAATTATTTTTTAAATATTTTCTGTTGAATTTATTTTTATTGTAATAATAAATAATCAATCTAAATCTGTCCTTTTACACCTCACCCCAAATTGCTGCATTTTCCTTTGCCCCCTCCCCCCTAACTGGAGTATCGAGCACGAAAAGCTTAAACTTTAAGTGATGAGGTTATATATATATATATAACGTGGTGAGGTGGTGTATATGCAACCCCAAAATTAGATTTCTTGTCTTGTGTACTCCGCAAAATTTAGCGAATTAAAATAAGAAAATCTCCTGTGAATTTTGCATTATTTACTTGAATAAAAACAACTGAAGAAGTACTGCAAGTGTACATATATATGCATATAAATACACGTATCTAAATACCACACAAAAAAAAATTCTTCATAATTGAAATTTCTCTGGGGTGGAAGACACCTCACCTGATCAGTTAAGGGTTAGTCTCTAAAATTACATTTTTCCTCTGCTTTATTCGTAATTGTGCAATACCATAAATGAATCAGTAGTTATCTACTTCACTCCCTCCATTCATAATTTCTACTACCCTCGCTCCCATCAGTTTGTAAAACTTTAAATGGTTGAAATTATTTAGTTTTTCGTTCAAATTTTTTGGTCTGTTTATTTATATATTGCTGAAATAGTAAGTAAATGTCTAACCCCCCCCCCCCCCTCGCCTAAAAGAAAATAATGGGAAAAAATACAAAATAAAAATAAATACAAAATTTACTATGAACATTCGGTAAATTCGATCTCCACACCCCCCCCCCCCCCAAACGAAATGCTCTAGCTACGCCACTGATTCCGAGTCGTCTTTGCATCCCTAACACTTCCTGGAAGTATGTTGGTCTGGTAGTAAAACACCCAGGAATAATGTCATTAAATGTCGGAGATGTGTCGGAAGCGCCCTCTATCAAAAAATGAGGACACCAAAGCTGTACGTCATTTTGAATAAAATAATTACAGAGAGAATGACATACACGCAAATCCCAACAAAATCTATAAGTTTCTTCAATGTTTATGAGCGTTTAAAATCTCCCCCCTCTGTTCACATTTCAATTTTCGCTAATTACCCGATCTCAATGTTTTCGATTTTGGGCTTATAATTTAAGTTAAAGTCTAAACTTTAGAATAAGTTTAACCCCATACAAGAAATAACGGTAAAAATATTTGTTCGTTACTCTAAAGTCTAAAGCGCCCTCTATCGACAATTTTTGAACGTAACCTTTAAAAAAATTTTTAAGAAAATCGTGATATAAAGAATGATTTTAGCGAAAACCGCAAACGAATCGACCCTTTTTTCCGTTTTTTATCGTCGTTTGAAGTTTTGGACCTTAAACTGTAATGGCCCCTAGCTCCTACAGACGACTTTTGCGCCCCATGGTTTCCTATTTAATAATGTTTGTCTTTATGTCTACTGTTAACCCCCGAAGTTTGTCGGTCTGGTAGTGAAACACCCTGTATATATATGTGTGTGTGTATGTGTGTGAATGGATGAGTCATAACTTACTTTCCTACAAGGTGGGTCCTGTATCCGACTTCCCTGAGCTTTTCTGGAAGAAATTGAAATCTCAAAGGGACGCCAGTTGGTGTCAAAGGAAATAAAACATGATTCTAAAAGGGAAAAGGAAATGTATAATTTTACATTCATTAATAAATACATGAGCTAGTATTGAATAATAAATTTCCAAACGATTCCTTTTTCAGTAATTCAAATCAACTATCACATTTTAAAAGTTGGTGTTATATATAATTTAGTGAACAGTGAATGTAGTGTATGCTTCCAACGTTTGTCAAGCAGATAAAAGTGTACATTCGGAAAACAAAACTTGAAAGAGACTTTTATTCAAATCTGTATAGAATTGGTTCTTCGAGGGAAGAGCCGGGAAACTGGAAGATTTCTGTGAAAATTACTGCTCGTAATTGTTAAATTATAGACTGAGATGGAAAGACAGCGATAAACTTGAAGCTGGGCAGTCCACAAATATTGTCTAATGGTTACAAGATTCTAGAATGGTGCTATCGAGTATATTGCATCCATTCAAAAAGCGACTACCATCTCTACGACGACCGACGAAAGTCAGTCAAGATTCATGTTACCGGCAAATGATACATACGTAGCATTTAATGTACACCATCAATGAGTTGGACATTTAAGCTCGGAACCCATACGTACTGAAAACAAACCTTTGTTTCGTCAAACCCGCAGGCGACAGTTGCAGTTGTCCACCCTTCGAGATTCAGGCTTCCACCCTCCCCCTCTATCATGATAAATTTTACTTTTTTCATCATTTATCATTCTTTATAGCACTGTTCAATACAGTTGAAAAGTATTTAGAAATTAGGTTTGTTTGTCTGTCAGTCCGTCCTTGTTCTAACTCTCGTAACTATACTCAGATTGTCATACAATTTTTATGTTATTGAGGTTTAGTATTAGAGGTGGGTAAAACCATTCGTTTTAAAGAACCTTTCCAGCCGGAATCGTTCACCGAAAGAAACGAGTTGTTTGGAGTATTTCCTGTTGGAATAGGAACGATTCGCAAAAAGGAATTATTCCAAGAAAAGAAACGATTCTGAGGGAAAAAGTAACGATTCCGAGAAAAAGGAACAATTTCGGGGGGAAAGGAACAATCCCGAGAAAAAAAGGAACTATTCCGAGAGAAAAGGAACGATTCCGAGAAAAAGGAACAATCTCGGGGGGGGGGGGGGGGACGATTCCGAGAAAAAAAGGAAGATTCCGGGGGAAAACGGAGCGATTCCGAGAGAAAAAGGAAGGATTCCGAGAAAAAGAAGCGCTTCAGAGATAAGACGGTGGGTGCCCCCCAAAGAAGGGGACAGCCCTCCGGTCCCAGGGTCATATCAAGCCCAATTGTCCACGCAGGGAACCGCCCGCGAGATAAGCCCCGCGGCGCGTCCCGAAGGTCGCCGTCAGACAAGCCCCAGCAGGACGGAGTCCCCACGCAACTCCGGCCAGGCCGACGCGCTGCCCAGCGCACGCAACGACGGCTGCTCCCAAGCAAGAGACGAATGGCCGCATGCGGCAATCCTCACCACCCAGCTAGAAAAACCAAGTGGTCCCTAAACTTGGTTACCCGATCTGGTAGACCCCGCAAGGCCGCAGGAACCAGACGCTTATAAAGACGCTGGGCCCAGGAAACTGAACCGAGGCTTCCCGAACCGGAGTTGCTTTACGGAAGTCCCACAAGATCAAATACCATTTTCCGGCAAAGACATTTATGCGGGCCAGCCGATAGGAAAGTTATTTAGAGACCCCTAACTTGAAGACCCGGGAGGACGGGGAAAGTCCCTCCGCCCGTAAAGCGACCCAGCTCCGGGCTTTTCGCCCAGACTCCCCGGCTCGACCGACGGAACCCCTCGCGGATCACGCCGGGAACCAGAGAGCCCAGACTAGGTGCCGTTAGCGACCCCAGGCGGGCACGGAAAGTTTCACCTAGACGGAATAGACTCCGCCTCGCTAGGGGGTTGGATGGAACGGAGTTCCGCCCGTCCCCGGCGACTCGACTCCGCCCGAAGACGGAGAAGCCACCGGAGGCCGGCAGAAGCCCGCCCACCACTACCTTACCTCACGGTCATCGAGGGTACCCAGGCACGAATAACCCTGACCCCGTGCAGTGATCGACCGCTACCTTTGTTAGTGCGTTCCAAAATTAGGTGGAGACACCTCTAGGTCCTCATCACTGGGCGAGGCAAACTCCAGTATCGCATAGACACGAAGGACCTGGATCGGACCAAGAGTTCCTCCGAGGCTCGAAGCGCCGCCGCGTTACCCGCGAGCCTCCGGTCCGTTTCCCTGCGGGAATAGCGTTCGAGGGTGGACCTGCCGGCCGACTCCCTCCCAAGGGTCACGGCACGACATGGAGCAACCAGAGTCATACTGGCCTCCCCACGCGACCGCTCCTTGGTCAACGGGGGCACCGCCAAACCCTACCCACCTTAGTGTCGACTCCCAACTGCTTCAGCTGCGGTCCTTGGCGGGATGAGCCACCCAAGTCAAAAAGTAACCTGGGCGCTGTCCGAAATCCTCGCACTTCGGTTGCTCCGGGAGTCCCTGGATGGCGTTCCCGCGAGCCCCGTCGTCACTAGCGAGCACCAAGGACTTTCCACTACAAAGCCCGCTCTCTCACCTCAGGCTCTTTCTTAGTCAATTGGTGGATGGGGTCCTATCGCTTTGGCTACCCTTTGCCCAGAATCACCACCCGGTCTATGACCGGCTCTGGGATCAGGCTATGGAACGTCGCTATCCGGCTTGCCCAGAGAACCCGGGTGCCGGGGGTTCGTTGAGTACACGGACCCGAAGGCCTACGACCCATGCACAACGTCCGTTACCCGTGGCCACCGGACTCTTGGCCTGTCGACCGCAAGTCCCTCGAGGAGGTAGCGATTCGTCCCCATCTGGCCCCCTCTCATTCGTACACAACGAACTCGGCCGGGCTTCCGGTCTCCTCCCCCACTCAAGGGGTCGGTTTGGAACCACCCGGAAGGGCGGCCACGCGCTTCAGAGATAAAAGGAACGAATCCAGAAGCAATGGAATGAACATGAAATCCATAATATTAATGATACTAATTTATTTTCTCACGCATCCATTTGCCTTAATTTTTTGGACAGATGATTTTGTGTTTAAGAATTTATTTTATTGATCTGTGTGTGCAACTAATTAGCAATTATTTCAATCACCATAAAACAATTATTCCTTGACTTTATGATTTATGGCATTAAACTTAATTACTCTTGAAAACTTACATCTGGGTGACTTTTCATTTACCACCATAGAATTTTTACTGTAGATCCGGTTTCCGCCATCAAGGTGGTGACCTATGCGATTTTCAGTGTAATCATTGGTTTCTTCTTAAAAATATATCGTTAAGTGATCCTCGATTTATACTATTAATTATTTTATGTAGGAAATATTATTCTAGTTTTGATAGTTGCCACCAGGGGTTATGCAATTTTAAGTCTTATAATTAGATTCCTCTTCAAAATCCATCCTTAGGTAAACCTTCATTTACATATCGGTCCTCGGAACCGGCCGTTTTCGGAATTTGCCCATTTCGAGACAATTTTTAAGCCTCTGCCATTTAGGATTAAATTTATGTGTGAATAGAATCTTTTATAAAATCATATTCGGATACCTGTCGATTTGGAAAAACGTAAATTGATTAAATGTAGTGTATTTGAGAGTCTTAATACATAACAAGAATACATCATCAATGCACAATCGAAACCGAAACGCCTGAACTTAAAATAATAAAATTTTAGTTTTTACTTCCTATTATGACATAAAAATACATTAAAAGGGTGTTTCTGAAAATCAACTCTTAAGTGAAAGAAAATGGGATTGAAAGTTTTTGAAAACGGATACAAATTCGTTGTTCAAACAGGTTTTCCTCTATGTAATAAACCCCAATGTAAGTTGATTAACCGTTTGAGGGGCAAGCAATTGTGTTTCTCAAATGTCGAATTTACACTGGAATCTGCAAAAAGATTTATTGCAAAATAAGGAAAAGCAATTTTACGACTTTTTTTCCACCAAAGTTAGAAAAGTAAAATTTAATAAAATTTTTCTCGTGCAAATCTTCATTAATCGTAGGTGGGATAAAATGTATCCCACCGCCCCTCAAGGGGTTAAAACAATTTACGAGAGTTTCGAGATGTTTCGTATCATCTTCTTCAGGAGAGAAAAATAAGACGCCAAGTTGTAGAAACAAAGTGGTACTCGAGCGCTCGCAGCTGGTCTTATTTTTCTTTTGATAAAGAGGATTCTCAAATTTAAATTATGCTTGATAATATATATAGATATATATGAAACAGTGCAATATACATGAAAGTGCGTAATTATGCAACTATTAAAATAATCGAAAATAAGTTATCATTAAACTGATCAGTTATTATTACTGATTAAAATGAATTTTTTATGGCATAGTGGTGTATGTTTTATATCATTCAAAACTGTTTCTAACCAGATGAAAAATATATAGTTTCGACTATTCATTAAACAAGCATTTACTTTGTTTTTAAAAAAACGGGGTGGAACCCGTCGAATTTCGACGAAAGAAAATGTTTACTAAGGAACTGTTGCATCAAATTTATAATACATCGACAACAATAATTACAATAAAAAATCCATCTTACACTTGTTAATTTAACTCTCCAAAGACATATTTTAATCTAAGATTAACAAAATACTTTTTTCATGAACTTCAACTGTTAAAATTATTGGAAAATTAAACTTTATTCATATACGTAATCAGTAACATATAATCAAGGTAAGTAATTTTGATTAAGTTATCAATTGATGCTTGGTATTACGGAATGAAAAAATCAGCAAAGAGGATTTCACCTTGACATAATCATAGAATCCCCCCCCCCCTTTAAATCTAAACAAATCAAGTCATTTTCAACGTTTCACATCAATATTAACCATTTAAAAACATTTTAACGCGCAATAGGTTATTGATAAATATATTTTCAAGCTTTAAGTCACGTTTGTCAACTATTACAACTTGCCATGTTAAAATTCCCACTCGTGATTTGAGGTCTTATAACAATCTCTGTACCTGCGTATAAAAATTCCAGAAATTTATAACTTTTAGACGTATTCATGGGGAAATATCTCGTTTTATCAAATAAAATTATCGGTTTCTTTTAAATATGACGTCATTTTCAGTCGCTGAAATATTTTGCCTATTGTCTCAAACTCAAAGTCAGCGAAATGAAAAATAGTGAAATATAACAGCATCATCAAGGAAATTGTGTCTTTTTTAAAGCGTAACGTCATTTTCTGTTCAAATTTTTAAAAAATATATTTTTAATTGTAATGAGAAAATGGCATCAGTAAGAATATAATCAATAAAGATAACTAAACCACTTTTAATAGAAATGAAGTACTTCTGTTGCCACGATTAGAAAATTGGTATTAAAAACTATAAAAAAATTAATATCTCAAAAATAAATTGAGGTACAGCTTTCAAACAAATTGCATTTAAAAGTGCATTTTTTTCTGCATACGACGGTATAAACATTTAAAACGTGGTATGTTTAGAAGTTTAAAATTTTGCAGTAGCGAAAATTGCAAAACCGATTTTTTATTTCAAATTTCAAAGTGTTGCCATTCGCAGAATGACGTATGCGTTACGCACAGATATGTTTGTCCTTTATAATATAGATATATATTAAAATATTTTTAGAAAAAATTCAATTAGTATAATATATTTACCAATCAGTAAGATCAAAATAATAGTGTATCTTATCTACATACCCATCGTTTAATGGGGTTCAATTATCAGCGGTATATTGTATGTACACATGGCAGACCAGATGCTACTGACAAAAAGGTTATCTGGGCGGGATATTCCCGCCTGTTGTTGGCCCAGGTAGAGCATTGGGTTAGAATTCCTGCTCGGACATTTTTTCACTCACTTTGAAAAATTTCAATTCTTATAAAATGTTTTTTTTAATTATTTCTTTCAGATTAATTTAGCACAAAAAGCTTCATTAGTAATGTAATTAAGTCACAAGTGATAAGTACATAACTTCATAATAGACAATATTTTAACTGAAGTAAAATAAATATACTTCTATTTTTCTAAAGGTAAAATTTAAGCGAAAGTAATACGCAGTTGTAATTTATTAATCAATCGTCCTTCTCCTTTCGTTCCCGCATCGCACTTCTATTTCATTTTTGTCACATACACATTAGGATTTTTTGGCCAGCGTTCACTCAACTTTAATATAATCAAAGTCTGTTATTTTAAAATAAAAAAGCGTATTTTAATTTATCAAAACTGGCCGGTCTGCAAGAACAAGGACAGGTTCCAAGGAATCGGTCCTTTTCGGAATTTTGCTCAACATCTGTCCTTTTCGGAATCACTCCATTTGGGGCCGATCCCTTTGGTCCTTTGTGAAATCGGTATATTTCGGATTAATTCCGAGGAATTGGTCCTTTTCGGAGTCGGTACATATTAAAACTTTAGTTTTCGCTTTTAAAAACTGACAAATATTTTGTATTTCTATAAAACGTATATAAATATATGCGAATACCGCGGTGCATCCCACGTGTCTTTTTTTTTTACAGATCGCTAGAGTGACGTGATGCTCTTTTCGCACACCTTCATTGGTGCATTCGAGCATCACGTGACTCCAGCGGTCTGCAAAAAAAGATACATGGAATGCACCGCGGTAGCCTGTCTTTCTCGTTAGCCTCGGATCAAATTTTAGTCAATTTTCGTCATTTCAAACTTTGCTGCTCTCTCAATTGTGGCTTTTAGTGCCAAAAATCCATTTTCTCTTTCATTCGAGTTCGAGATGAATTCTTTTTTTACAGACAATAATTTGCTTGTTGCCGTAAAAAACCCAAATCCTATGTTCTTCGTTAAAAATGGAGCAACAAATGGCGCTACACTTCTATATGATTCTGAATGAAATTCACCAGAGCCCATTAATTTTACCTCCACATTTTTCGTGGAAGATGTTTTATGGACTTGAGCATGGACGACTTCAGTGCCGTCCGAAGAAGCTCTTGTTTGTTAGGGCGGTGGCCGGAAGGAGTTCATGACGTCAGATCACATGATCTCCGCCGACCCAATCCGCCGAGAAAGCCGTCCTAGGGAAGGCAGAAACAAACAGGATCTTTCTCGGAAAACTGAATCGGTTTTAGATCACGTGATATGACGCCACGAGCCCCGTCCTAAGGTGGAAGAAACAAACAAGATCTTTCTCGGCTGGTACTGAAGTCGGCCGTAACTTGATTCACTTACATTCTGAAATCCTCCATTGAAGAATTACATCAAAAGGAGAAAATTACAAAGGTTTTAGTTTTGCACCTTTTGTCTTCGTCTCGGGCTACTTTTCTCACAAAGGAGACGTTGAGAACTAGAGTGCGCCAACCTCGGCAGCTGCAGAAAAATGCTTTCGAAAACTTTTTTGTCAAACTCTTTAAGCCAGTTTTTAAAGTGACCAGAGGAGACAAAGCTTTTTTTGGAATCATAGGGTGATTAAGTTGGCAGCGTCAGAGTGACCTAGCCACTTCATCCCCTTTTGCACTGGCGGCTTCCCAGGTAGCACAGCGATATTGGCGTGCATCGGCAAAGACCGGTAATGTTTTACCGACATTGGCCAATATTGATCGATGTTGGCCGATGTTGGATTTGTAACATTAAAACTTCTGGAATCATGATTATTTTAATTTTTTTATTTACATATTGTACATTTTATGGAAAGGTAGACAAAAGTACAGTGCCTAGAATAGATAGTGTGCCGTTCGACGCTAAAAAAATGACCGGGAAAGTAATCCTCCAATAGATGGCGCTGACTGCAGTATAGACTGGAAATTTCCAAAAGCAGATCGGATAAATTAATGCTTTTTAGATACTTATTTTAATATTATATAAGAAGATATTTAAATATAGAAATTGATATTTAGATGAAAACAAGGCTGAAATATTTCAATAATAAATATATTATTTACAAACTTTTAGAACAGAGACATATTTTTTAAATAAAAATTATATGTGTGAAAAGCAAATAAATACAAATGTTAAATTCGCTTTAGCTTTATTTACAAATACCAACAACTGTTCACTACTTCTAAAACTGTGCAAACATACAATGAATATTTAAAAATAAACTCCCAATGGCAATATTTATTTTGCGTTACTTTCAAAACAAAGCCTCATTTGTTAAATAAATCTTTCTTGCACTTGAAATCACATATTAAAATTCTTAAGAAAAATTATTAAAAAGAAATTTATGAATTATGTATGAAAAGTAAATAATTTCAAAAAAAAAAAATATCCGAAGGTTAAATTCGCTTTAGCTTTATTTACAAAAACCAACAACTGTTCGCTACTTCCAAAATTGTGCAAACCAGTGTTGAATTCAAACACTTTTCTCCGGGAGGGATTTCAGTGGCTCTGGGGGAGAGGGATTGCACCTTTTGTCCATTGAAAACACAAAATCTCAAATCTTCCGGCATCTCATTATTCAGGGGAGGAATGTCTGCCCTGAATTCAACACTGGTACAAACATGCAATGAATATATAAAAATAAATTCCCAATAGCAAAATTTAGTGTTATTTTCAAAGCAATGGAACATTTGTTAAATAAATGTTTCTCACACTGTAAATCACATATTAAAATTCTTAAGAAAATTATAAAAAAAAATTTCTTTATGAATTATGTATGAAAAGTAAATAATTTCAAAGGGTATATTGGCATTAGTTTTATTTACAAATACCAACAACTGTTCACTACTTCCAAAACTGCTCAAACCAGTGTTGAATTGAGACACTTTTCTCCGGGAGGGATTTTTGTAGCTCCGGGGGAGGGGGGGGGGATTACACTTTTTGACCATTGAAAACAAAATATCAAATCTTCCGCAGGGACATCTCATTGCTCTGTGGATTAATCTCCTTCCCCGAGCCCAGGGTTCGTAAATATCATGATATTTTCGAAAATATAAAAAATATCCGATATTTTCAAAATAATCAACTTACTGCTGACAATAAATATTTTTAAGCATAATATAAATTAGAAACTAAAACATATTGCACTTATCATGAAAACTTAATCAAACAATATTCTAAAAATGCATTTTTTTTTTCTTTAGAACAAAATTCGAGATCAACTAATTGAAAACAGATACATTTTGCTTTATACACTTGTTTAAAAACAAATTACGACAACCAGGCGCAAAACAATACCTTTTCTGATATTTTTTGCTAGTTTTTCACTCATATTTTGTTTCTTAAACAGACATAATTAAAACTTTATGGGAAAAACTCGCGTTTGTTTACAATATGCTTCACTGTCACGGCGCTAAAAGCTTTCAAAATGTCCAGTCGGTGTTAACATGCGCGCCACCTTGCGGCGTCCTCATTTCACGACCAAAAAAAAAGCGTTATGGTAACCAATGAACGGCACACTATCTATTCTAGCCACTGTAACAAAAGGAAACAATCATAATAACACTTTAAGTTCTGTAATCCATGTAGAAAAACTCACATCGAACAACATTGGCCGATATCGGGTTCTATCGGCACAAGAAACAACCAATCAGATACAAGCACCCTTAAACCATATCCGCCAATCAGGTACAAGCAACCTTAGAACATGGCCGCCATATTTCATATGCTGTAGCAGATTTGATTCGCATTAGCAGCTATTTTATTGAAAAAAAAATCGAAATTTTTTATCTAATTGTGAAAAAATATAAAGAGATGTGTTATATTATTGAAATCCGAAAGTCACATCTTTATGTGAAACGGGTAAGTGCTCTTTATATTTCATATGTTTGTTTGTTTATTCAATTCGTATATCAGACTCATTTTATATATTCAAACTTGATTTTGAAATATTGTTTTCTGTTTACATTGGTATTACTACTTGATTAGTTATCCATATTCTTGTGTAGTGTGTATTTTCTGTTCATATCATATTTACACTTGTCTCGGAATATGTATTATGCTTAACCGCTTGAGGGGCCGTGGGATAAAATATATCCCACCTAATTTAAAATAAGATTCTCACCAGAAAATTTTAACTAAATTTTATATTTTTAACGTTGGAGGAAAATCGTTAAAAAATTGCTTTTCCTTATTTAAAAATAAAATTCTTCGTTTATTCCGGTGAGAATTCAATATTTAGAGACATTTTTGCTTGCCCCTCAAGGGGTTAAAGATTTTCGTCACTAATGTTTGTAAACAAATGCATACGAACTTTTGCTAGTGTTTGAGTCAGTATTATTTAACCGTTTAAGTAACATCAAAATACTTTTTCGTTGTTTATATATTAATCAAACCATTTACTTTATTCTTGACGTAATTATTCGTATTAAAACGTGATTTTTTTTTTTTTTTTTTTTTTTTTTTACGTAATTCAAACGATTTACTTACTTAAATGACACAAGTACATTTAAAGTTGTGCGCAATTTATATAACCTTGAGGTCCTTTCTATCAGAATTTGGAATAAAAATTACAGATATCCTAATTCAAGTACTAGAAGTTTTTTTTTCTTCTTCCCTTATAAGGGGGGGGGGGGAGAGTATAGAAGAAAAATGTTGTCATACTTGCTACTTTGAACATAATTTTCCAAATATAAAAATCATTAAAAGACTTAAAATCAGTCATCAAACAATTACAATCAAAGGTTATTTATACTTTTTATATTCACTTTGTTATTTATTTATCGGTTTATTTTTTGCACCACCCAAAAATAGAAATTTGATACATTGTTAAACTGATTCCTCTTAATTAAGTTTAATCATTTGTGATTTTTTTTTAAAGATTTCTACTTGATAAAGTATCTGGTGTGTGGGTGTGTGTGTGTGTGTGGGGGGGGGAGATTAGATTTCAAGATTCTGTATAATGCTTCTTCCCACCACCAATACAGTTAAAAATCTTTAAACTCCTTATTTTGTTTATCTTTAATTTGCATAGTTCTTATTTAAGTCATATACAGAAATTTAATCATTTGGGAAGAGTTCCCTATCTTGTGACACTTGGCGAAAATGTAAGCAATGTTGTCAAAAGTCTGTTTTAGCATCTTACCAATTTTTATTTTAATTATATTTTATTAGTATTATATTTATATTATTTGTAATATTTTATTTTTAAATTTACCAAATCATCTTACCAAGCACCAAAAGATTGCCACAACCACATCCTAAGCATTTATTGCCCAAATTAACTTTCCAAGTTTTCCGGCATATCGCACATGTTATGGTACTCTTACCATGAATTTTATAATGCCTATGGTAAAGCACTATTATTTATCTGATGTCTGTTAATAAACCATTAAAAAATGCAAATTTCCCAAAAATTTAAGTTTTTTGAATAAGCAATTTCTACCTGTTAAATTTCTCTTGGTCAAGATTTCAATATTCTGTATAATGCTAAACCTTGCATTATAAAAATCTTCTACTGTATTATCGCTTTGCCCCTGAAATGTCTACACCCCCTCCCCCCCCCCCCACTTCGACTATACTAATACAGATAAATTGCATTTTATTATTAAATGTGCCCTAAAATTTTTATTTTTTTTTTTTCAGTTTCATTAGCTTATGCTGTTGGAATGGAACATATAGTCTGGAAGTCAGGCAGGAGAAGTCCAGTGATTTCAACATCTTAAATTCAGTCATCGGTGAGTTATGTTTGTATATTTTTTTCCTGTAATTGGAGAGGAGATATTGTGCATAGTTGATCTGGATAAGTCATTGATTAATAATTTATCGACCTTTCATAAGGAATGGTACTTGGGTACTACTAATATATTTCTGGTACACATAGATTTTTATTTGCCAGTGTTATGCATTATTGAAATATTCATCAAAATAATTTTACAAAGTATTTGAAGACAATTTAAATTATTTCATAAGTAAATATTTGTTGCTGTAACAACAAGTTTTAAAACATTTCATAAATCTTTCATTTACCGAATAAAATGCAGTCTAATTTTTTTATTGCTTATTTCAGATTTTGTAATATTATCTTATTTAATAATGTTTAATTTATGGACTTCTTCAACAGTAAATAAAACAAGCCTTTTAATAAAATGTATGTTGACACTTTAACTTAAATCATGTTGAGCAACAAGTTTACTTGCCACTTAAAGCATATGAAACTTTTGAATTTGAAAACCAATATTTTAGTACACCTGAGTTTGCCCAGGCAAAATTTGGGCCTTCTTTAGTACTTCTTCACAAAATTCCATTCAGTAAAAGCATACACTTCATTAATTATTTTTATTTTGTAAGGTTTCAAACTAAATGTAATAAGTTCATCCGAAAGAAAAGCTAGCAGAAAGGTTTAAATAAGTTATTAATAAGTGCTTGGTTTGAATTTGGGTTAATATGAATTCGTCTTCTATTATGTAATGTTATTTTCGCAAAAATTTTGTTTCACATTAAACGGGCCAAAAGAAGGAAAACCTTGCATTGACCCTTGGCACGGAAATTTTTTTCTTATGCAACCTCCAATTTTAGTGATTAAGTAATAATTACAAGGAGAAAAAAAATTGTCAACTGGTATTGAAGAATCAAAAGTGTATAAGATGCTTTTTGTGTATAAAATAAAGTTTGTTAATACAGTAGACTCCCTTAAATTGAATAATTCAAGGAAAATGATCTCTGTTTTTGTGCATATTCAAATATGCATTATTAATTTACTTGAACTTTACTTTTAATATTTTAATCCGTTTTTAAATTATTTTACTTTTTATCCTTTTAGTCTATTACTTACTTAATTATTTTAATATTTTACAATATCACAATCATTCATTATAATTTTGATTGCATTACTGCATTAAAATTACTGTTTAAAAAATGTAAACAAAGCAATGGCCAGAAATCCGCACAACTTCTGGTCCCAAGCTGTGCGGATTTGAAGGAGTCTACTGTATTATATTGAAACATGTCAGTTTTTCAATCATTCATACATATATTTCCTGGCTTATGTGGCCCCATAGGGACAGAGGAGCTTCTGCCTCTGTGCTGTCTGCTGGGAGATGCCCTCAAAAATGGTGTAAGATCGAGTGTTAACGAACACAGTATGGGTCTCTATATTGCAGTCTATGTTGTATTTTTACATTCTTTTATTTAACTTGGTTTTTATATGTAAAGAAGGAATTTTGTAATTGATTTTTCACTCTTTTCTTGATATTCTAGAATTATAAAAAATCATGCCTGTGTATTTCCAATGACAATATGCCATTTTAATATTTTTAGAACTTCATTAATTCTACCTAGCCGCAGGTGATAAATCTCCGAATAATCTTTATTATTACAACTATTTATGAGTTACAAAAACAATGGAGTTAATTATGCACCAAACCATTTACGTCAAAATATGTTTAGTGGCTGTGAAACTGCAACAGTGAAATATTTGGAACAATAAAAATTAAAAAATATGAATAGAAAATAACTTTTTATTTTTTAAGTTTCCTAATTCTTATTGATTATTTTTAATTATTAATAATAATTTATTTTATTAATTTAATTTTAATATTTCTTTTAAAAAATCATTGTTTATAATTTATTACTGTATATACTGTATATACTGTATATACTTGTATATCCCCCAAAATTTGAGAGATATAACATGTCCATCCATTTGAATAACAATATTTAATAATAGACAACAACAATCAGTAATCTTGGTCCTAATTTAATTTTAATCAAGGAAGATTAATATGAATTCTGCAATCAAATAGGGGAATGAAAACTATTCCAAAATACTGATAATATAATGGAATTATTTTCATTCCTTTAAAATTTTGCTGTTTATTTACACGGGAGTACATATAGTAATTAATTTATGATATGTTAAAAAAAAAAATAGTTTAGAAATCCTGTATAACAGTTTAAATAATAATTTTTTCCCCTGTTACTATATTTTAAAAGATAAGTAGAACAAATATTATATATATTTTTAATAAATTCACGTATTCATGCTATTTATCAAGTGGTACATCAAAGTAGTGATTTTTCAATAGTTGGGGTCTTTGTAAAGTTAATGCATTGTAACGGATTTTTTTTTTAACGACATAAATTGTAGTCGTGAAATTAGGTGTGATTCTCAAGATAAACATTGAATGCTTATAAAAGTGTACTTTTTTAGAAACTATTTTAACTTTTATTAATTTCAGCAAGAATTTTAGTTTTGAAAATTCACTTTAATTCGAAAATGCCTTTTTGAATATTATGTTCAAATTTTCTAATAGGAAAAAAAAAAAACTGAGGTGAAATTTTAATATTGTAAGTTAAGTAGTTGGTTCGCAATTTTGTTTTCTGATTTATAAAACCATTAATTAATAAGTTGTGAGTACTGTGTGATTTTAGCACTAACTATTGTATACAGTAGACTCCCTCAAATCCGCACATCACCGAATATGTAAACAATGGAACTTTCAGTTCAGATGTAGGGACAAAATTACAGACTTTTTTATTTTTATACTAGTGTAAATGCCCGTCCTAGGACGGTGGGTAAAAATTGTGTTTTTCACTTAAAACTTGAAAAACTGATTAAAAAAAAAAAAAAAATTGACAATATGGAAGCGTTTAGATGAGCAAAGTTCGGCTAGTTTATGTTCTAATAAACACACAGTTAGCATTTACAATATTTCTGGGTAAACCAGGTTTTCCGGCTAATATACTACTATAACAAAATTAAGATTTCTTAATAAAACAAAAATTTAATAAATATGCAATAAAAGTGCGTAATTAAAACAGTCTGCTGCAACTATTGAAATAATACTATTTTTTTTAATAACACTTTGAAATTGTATTTTATCGTTTACCCCCCACCCCACTTTCTCCCCCCTCCAAATTTTTTTAAACATGTATATTGATTAATAAATAAGTATCTCGGGTTGAATCCCAACCGTCTAATCCCCTAAGCTTCTGTTCTCCTGATGCAAAGCTATAAACCAAAAATTATTAATTTTACTTTTTGTATAAATATTAATTTTTTACTTTTAAAATACGGGATATGTTTTTTTTTTTTTTTTTAGTTTAAATTTACATACACTTGTATATAGAAAAGGAAGAAAAGGAAAATATAAGTAATATGTAATTTAAAAATAATTTACAACATAATAAGCCTAAAATATTTAAATTGATTACTTTTTTAAAAGAAAGTCCGTTTTATCAATTTTTTTGCAGGAAAAAAAAGGATATTTTTAAAAATACCATATCATTGTTTTCCGTGAATCACTTTATATGAGAAATAAATTAAAATTCCTTACATGTCGCAAAGAAAATTTAATATGATTGCAACTTAATACTTGAAATAATCTCAAGTGACACTTGGCGATTTATTTTGGTGGTGTAATGCGATGTGCCTTGCACTGATTTGTTAAGAAGTGTCTACTACTGCTCAATTATCAGGACTTGTAACCTTGAGAAGTAATCGCGGGATTCTAGTTTCTTGTCAACCAATGGGAGAATGGATCCTTTTCCTCTTGAGTCTCTTCCTGGGAGACTGGAAGATTGATGGATTCGCCCCGCCCAGCGTTACACTGGCTTTTATTATATAGAGATAATTCCATGTGTATTTTAATATGTAATTCTTGTTAATGTGACTGAACTCTTGCTTGTTCATGAAGGAAATAGCAAAAATTTATTTCTAAAAAATCCTAGATATTGCTGATATCACTGGTAATTGCAATCTTTTTACCAAATATATTTATGTATTAATCAAGCAATTTTGGTTATTAAGTCTGGCTAAACCTGAAATAAAACTTTCTTATTTTATGATTTTGATATGAATTAGTAGGGTACCTTTGTGAGGCAAGTTTCGTTGAATAATTCAAGAAAAATGTATATAATCTTTATTATGCATATTTAATTATGCATTATTATTTACTTGACGTTTACTTTTAATAATTTAATTATTTTTTAAATTATCTTAATTTTTATTATTTCAATTTATTATTTTACTTAATTATTTTAATATTTTACTATAAGTAAGCATTCATTATAATTTCGATTGCATTATTACATTCAAATTACTGTTTAAAAATATAAACAAAGAAAGCAATGACCAGAAATCCGCTCAACCTCTGGTCCCGAGCTGTGTGGATTTGAGAGAGTCTACTGTATTAATATAATAAAGTAAAAATATTTCATTTTCAAGCTGAAACTTTGGTGAATAAATTCAAATCTCCCATTTAAAATTTGTTTATGAAATTTAAAAAAAAAAAAAAAAAAAAAAAAAAGCTATAGCAAATTATAAATTGTTATAGTAAAAATGTACTTGGTCAGATTGTGATTTTGGTTCATTGTACTTTTCTAGTTAGTGTGGAAATGAAGTTTGAAGGAACAGAAACCACTGCTCTCTCTAACTGCATTGGAAAGGTGCTTGCAGAATTTGACGACAGGGATGGAAACACTTTTCAAAGGAGAAGAAGATGACTAACAAGAAATGGATGATTCGTCGAAAAAAATTTTGTTAAATAATAAATATGATTAATAATAGTTTGTAAATAAAAAAACATTTAATTCTTTTTTGTGATTAATAAATTTTATTTGTTATACATGGTAAGTTTTTATTTAAATTCTAAGAATTGACTTATAATTTTTGTACTATCATTTTTAAAACTAGTATCCAATGTTTAAGATATTTCAATAAAGTACAATTTATAAAATAAATTTACAAACTTTTAAAATCACCTTGTAAAATTTATCTTAGAGAAAAACAGTTGATAAAAATTGACTCATATAAAATCTATCTAAAATTAGAATTTTTAACGAAATATAAATTATGATGATATTTAAATGCTAAGTTTTTAGATTTCTAATTATTTCAAATGCCTTACTTATGTGCAATTGAGAGAATCTATCAATTTGAATTTCTAAAATGTATTTTATAGCTTCACCCCCCCCCCCCCCCCTGACTCAAAAGAGAAAACATATAAAGAAAATTAGCTGTTTTGTCCTTTTTATCATTTCTGATATTTTCAAAGTGTTTTTTATGTATTAATTTTTTTGAGGGGAGGGAAATGTCCTGAAATATGTTTAAAAAAGTTTCTACCTTTTGTCAGTCACAATTTCTTTTTGCTTACATAAACTAAGTGGGTATTGTAAATTCTGAAATGGAATTTAGATAGCCTTAATGTCATGTTAGTCTACTTTTTGTAGGGATGTATAATTTCTAGAAAGATTCTAGTGTTGGAAAATAAAACATTTTTCTGTAAAATTGATTTTTTTTTACAAATAAGAGCTTTCTTGTTGCTAAATTTTCTTTGAAAATATAAAATAATATATATTTTTTGAATATACGTATGTACTTTAAAAATAGAAAGATTTCATTTTTACTTCACATGAATACATTACAAATGGAAATAATAAACTTACTATTAAAATTATAGTTCCAGAATAGATTTTCTCGCTTAGTTTAATGACATTGTTTGTAACATATTTTTTTATTCTTTTAAATGGTCATTTTAGTTGCACTTTCAATTTTACACTGCCATTAAAACTTATAAATTTTTCTCAATATTTGCTGGCAATTGTGTTTATTTAATGAAAAAATTCCATCAAAGTATTTATCCCGCAGTAGTATAGTTCAGACTCTCATTCAGAATGAAGGGAGTATAAAGATAAAATATAAATTTTGTTTTAAATTAATTGAAGACTTAAAAATTTTGAAACTAATAATATAAATTAATGTTTTACTAATTTTTAATATAGGAGTAACTAAAATAAAGTTGGTTAAATAAATTAAAAAAAAAAACAACTGGTGGATTTACTGTTTTCAACCAAACTCCGCTTGCATTTTTTTGGTACTTTTCGGTTAGCCGGGCACCAGTGTTATATTTACATACATAATTATGTACACACGCACGCACATATATGTGTATATGTATGTAAATATAACACTGGCGCCCGGCTAACCGAAAAGTACCAATTTTTTTTCAGGTGTGGTGGAGAGAGAGGGTAACATTTTATTTATACAGTAAAATATCTTTATAATCCTATATAATGCACAGCTTCTGAGATGTAAGCAATGAATTTTGTACTTAAGAAGCACCTGTAATCCACATTGCAAAAATATTGACACCCTTTAGAGGATTAAATTTCAAACATTATTTCATCTTTATCTCCTTAATTCAGATTTTTTTTAAATGAAAATATTGCTATTATTAAATGTAAAAATTTTGGGATTAAGTAGTGTGATAATTTTGTCCCAGCATGATTGGATAATTTTTATAGGCGATATAACAATATGTGAAATGATCAATATTATGCAAAAAATTTTTTACCCTGCACAACTTTTGGTCCTATGGAATGCAATATAAAGATCTACTGCGATTCTTTTGTATTTTGCCGTATTTACAAGGTAAGTTTTAGTGTTGTGTGAAATGACCTATATAACGCAAAATGTTGCATGTTTTGGTTTGCATTATAAAGATCTTCTACTGCATATAAATACTATGTGCAAATTTAAAGGTTAACCTATATTGTAAAGACATAAAAAAAATCATTTCAGATACGTTATTTTTATTATTATTTTTTTAATAATGGTTAAGTGTTTATTGATTATGTGAAAATAAAGTATGGAAATCTGCTTATGATAAATTAATTTTTTTTAAATATTCAATTTTTCAACCTTACTATAACCACAAATTGGTATTATGGACATAATTTTACATATGAATTTTTATTTTTAATGAGGAAAGTAGCATTTACTTATGAGTTTTTCCAAAAAGTTAATGTTCCAATGTAGAACGCTGAACATTGGGGAAAAAAAAGAGAAACCACCAGAATGTAGAGTGAACATAAGGAAGAGAGTATTCATCTTCCAACACTATAGAATCGGTAAGTTCATACTCTCATTCAGGATGATGGCCATACAGATAAAATATAAATTTTCTTCTGAGTTAATTGGGTAGGAATAATTAAAGTTAAGTTTGAAAAAACAACAAACGTAGAATTTTGCATATGTAACTTAAGAGGACACAATACCTTTTAAACTATTTTTCAGTTTTCAGTAATATTGTAATATCTGTGGTGGCATTATGTTTAATACTATAATGCAAATATATATATATTTTTTAATCTTACAGAAATGCCTATTTAACTAAAATTTAAATTTTTTGAATAATTTTTAACTTTTTAAAAATCCCTACTACTTTTTTAAATATGAATATTTTTGCTTCATAAATTTTTTTTTATAATCCTAGGAACATACTACATAAAACTGTGCATGGATTTAACATTCAAGGTTATATATTTGTTTATTTTTTAAGCATTTCAATATAAGTTTGTTGAATTTCCTTGATTTTTTATTATACAAAAGAGAAAAAGATTCATATTAAATGTAATATCCCATACATCTAAAAATCCATGGCACAGTTTTATGTAGTATAATCTAAGGAATGTGGGGAAAAAATTTGAAACGAAAATATTGATATTTAAAAAATCAGTAGGGATTAAAAAAAAAAAATTATTTAAATTTTAGTTAAATAGAAATAGGCAAGATTTTTTTTAATTACATGAAATTATATTTGCTTTATAGTATTAAATATAATGTCACTACAGATATTACAGTATTATTCAAAATTGAAAAAGTAGTTTAAAAGGTACTGTGTCCCCTTAACATAAATTGTTTTTGACTAACTTTTACTAGTTTTTTTTCCTTGCAAAGTTTATACATCAATACAGTTAAAAAAATTTGAACATCTATATTTATGGTAAAGGCAGAAAAGAATAAATCATTTCAGCTAAATTTTAATATATGTTGAATATTTTTATTGATTATATGAAAAAAATTATCAAAATTGCTTATATGGTAATAAAAGTTATTTTATTCAAATAATACAATATAACACTTTTCAACCTTACCATTTCCATAAATTGGTATTATAGATATAATTTTGCATATGACATTTTTAATGAGAGAAGTATCATTTAATTATTAATTTTACACATTAATATTTTGACGTGCAATACTGAACATGAAAAGAAAAAAATTAAAAAATCATCAGAATGTATAAAATTTTGAATAAATTATTTAATTAATGGTATTAGAATTTTCGTAAAAAGATGCACCTTTTAATAAAAGAAAAAAAATTCCCCAAAATTTTTGGCTTATTTCAGAGCAATTTCACTTTCAACATAATCATGAAAAACTTTCCTTTTAAATATTTTTTACATTATCATGGCAGTGAACATAGCTATGATTTTCCATATAAACGATATATAAATATATATTTCTATAATAGCAAAAAAAAAAAAAAAAATGAAATAGTTAAAAAATATGTATTTATATGCATATATTTTCAAACCTGGATTCACCAATATAAAATGACAAACTTTTTTCCCCTAATATAAAGAGATATTTATTACCAATACTATGTCAAGACAGGTAATCAATATCTCCCTATATTGAAAAAAAAAACTTTGCTATTTTATAGTGTCGAATCCAGTTTTAACCAATATCGGCCGGTCCGGCGTTCCCCGATATTGGCCGGTCCGGCGCTCACCGGTATTGGTCGGTCCGGTGCTCACCGATATCGGCCGGTCCGGCGTTCGCCGATATCGGCAGGTATTGGCTCCCGCTATCGGTCGGCATTGGGTCTCAATATAGGCCGATATTGGAAAAAAAGTTTGCCATGCGATATCGGCCGATCCGGTGTTTACCGATATTGGCCGATATTGCGAAATCGCTGTTCCCGATATTGGCCGATATTGCTGTGCTACCTGGGTTGCTATACAAGATACGTTGGAGTATCTATTAAACTGGCTATATCACTTGGATAGCTTCGAAATTAACAAAATTCATTATTCAGCGAGTAGGTGTTATGGCATACAATGCTTTGACACTTCAAACTGATTTGTCACAAAAATGTGGGATAGTCCACTCTGGTTCTCAACGCCTCAACTGCAGTTTATTGTGCTTCTTTTGGATTCGATTTTAAAAAGCGGTTCTATAAAAAATCTTTCTGAAGAGTTTCATGAATTTTTATTGACATATTTGCGTCACAGATATTGTAAAATTCTGCATATTTAAAGAATGCATGAGGTATATTTAAAGATAATATATGCTTACCTGTCGCCCCACCCTGTATGGGTAGTATCCTGTCATAAAAGCAACACGAGATCTGAAAACGGTGAATATTTGTGAATGAAAAATAATACGACTACAGATATGATTACACTTTCAAAATATAAATTACAATGCATTACTTTATTTTTTGGCGTAGCTTCTGATACAACAACAACAGCAACAGCAATTACTACTACTACTACTAATAATAATAATAATTGTTAGAAGTATTAATTATAATAAATATCTTAATGAGCTATCAATAAATATAGAATGCATATTTTTATGATCAATTTTAACAATATTGTTGATTGAAAAACATTGTGACAATAATACTAATTTTCATTATAGTAGGGTAACTCCGGGAGAGTCGCCGCATCCGGGATAGATGCCGCACCCCCTGTATTTCTTGTAGTTATCGATAGATGGTCGTCAAACGCGCAGTATAGGTGCGCAATGAGAATATTTTAACCAGTGTATAGCGTGAATCCCATTTCTATGTTTACTTGTAGATGTACAATCCTTATTTTGACGTAAGTGCATGATTTCACCGTCCAAACTTTTAAACACGTTATGCTTAAGTACTTTTCATACGCTATTACTGCAAATGCATGCATGATTTCGAAGTAAAAACAAAGTGTAGCCTTAGTATAGAGTACTGTGTGTATGGTTACGCCATTTTCCTTAGTGATGGCAGGTAACTGTGATGTTCGACGTCTGTATCATAAAAATGGGATACATGCCGCAGTTTCTTTTGTACGGGAGGATTAAGTGTTATTAACTTTTCCTTTTCTTTTTGCACAGACTAACCAAGTTAGGCATCTTATCAAGTTTACTAAAACCAAAGGAGAAAAAAGGGATAAATAAAAAGTAAGAAGAGCAAGAAAGATGATAGTAATGAAAAATTGGATTACACGTAACGCAGACGTTCTTTGAAAGGAATGTTTAGAAAACTACTCCAAAAAAGAGTAATTGGCTTCGTTGCATCATGCGTCAAATGTAGTTACATAAAGACTGTACTTTTTCGACACTTTTTGTGTTGATTGTGGTCGAAAAAGAAGTCTATTAACCCATTCGGGACCATGGGTGCATATAAGCATCTTCAAAAAGAGCATACAGAATTTGTTTTTGGCACCAATAAAAAAGAAAAGTAATATATATATTTTTTTAATTAGAGCATTTTCATGATTATTTAAGTAAAAGTAACTTCTTTTAAAAAAGTGATACCAACCGAATAAAATTTGTGTAAAAGCCGCCGGTTCCGAAAAGGTTGAAAAATGCATTATGTAAACACAATTTTACTTTTTTTGTTTTCCCTTTCTTATTCATTGATGTTACGTTGTTGCTGCAATAATAATTAAAATTAAATGTAAAACGATAAGTCGATAATTTTAATAGTGATAGTAGGCAAAAAATGATTAATTTGAATCTACTAATACGTTTCATTGTACTCATTTAGTTTCATTTTGTTATTACATGGTTAATTATAGTCCAGTTATGAATATTTTTTTGAATATTTTTATTTATAATTTCATTCTGTTCTTATTACAAGCACGGCATAACTACCGCACAAGGGCGGCGTCTCGGCCTGAATGTACGGGTGACGCGCCTCAGTGTAATGTTTTAGGGAAAAAAAATGTTAAAAAATATTAGTTATTTGTTTTGAAATTTTTGTCGCAGTACACGTATTGTATATTTAACATTAAATAGCACAGCATAATTTTTTTTTTATTTTATGTGCACCATGGGATTTTATACACAAATTAAAAAAAATATGCGGCATAAATCCCGGAATTACCCTATTCTAATTTTTATTTGTGGAATTTATATATATATATATATATATATATTGATTGATATTATGAATAAGATGAAGTCGAATCAAGTTGTGCCTAGTCAAAATAAAATCCAATAAAGTCTGAGTTGTTTGTGGTTAAAAATGTCATTTCATCTTCTCCTTTGATATGCGACAAGATAATTAAAATAATTTTGAAAGTGAATGAGGATCCTAAGACAAATTGAAATAACTATCAAACTAGATTATAGACTGTCATATTAAATACTAATTCACATATTGATTACCTTGAAATGACACTTTGAAATATTTAAATCATTTTAAACAAGTGGGTGAAACTCAGGTTAAATGCTTGCGTAACTTAGCACCAAGAACGCATGTTTAGATGTACAAAAAGCTACAGTTTGATTCTGGTTATTTCTTCTCTTTGAGCTAGCAGCGTAGTAACCCGTTGTGTTACATTTGTATTTTATCTTTCGAGTTGTATTTTTCGGCCAAATCAATCGGACTTGCCAATCCAGTTTTTAAATTAAAATGTATAAGTCACAAGTTAAAAATGTAATAGTTATCATTTATAAATATTAATTGGATCTTTCAATCGCCATGAGATTCTTAAAAATAGATCAATTAATTCTCAAGTTTTGAGCATTGAAGAATTGGTTGACGGATTGATTCTCCCGATTTTTCCCAGTTTTCTTAGAAACTATTTTTTATATCGAAATGCGAAAAACTGCAGATTGTCGTCAAAAACACTCTGTATCTTCCCTTGATAAATTGAGTTTTTTTATGCAACCGTTTTTAATCCCATTCTGTACAAACTAACAAAAAAATAAGTCATTTTTGACTATATGTTTTCTAAAATAGTCGAATGAACTTAGATGTTTTTTTAAGAATCACTGACAGACACACCAATTTTATATGTATGTAAGATTCTCATAAATGGAAATTTCATTTGAGGTTTACCGAAAAACAACTACCAGGGAACGTTGCATGTTTTATATTTTATCCTTTATCACATATAAACCTTATATGAAGGCCAATGATTGGGAGACGGCTGCCACAGGCCATGACCTCATCGAGTTGAAGGCTGAAATTCCAGGATTAGACAGAACTCGGTTAGCATATTAAAATACAACTGGTCTGCGAAGTCATATCTTGGTGGAAAAAACCTGCAGATCCGATTTTAATGGCTGATAGGTAGGTTTATCATTGTGTTTCCCTGCACCCAGACATATGAAAACATGAAGGACTGGGAGCAGGAAAACACAATGGTAAACCTACCAGTCAACCTCTAAAATCGGGTTTGCAGGTTTTCCCCACCAAGATAGGATTTGGCAGACTGATTGCATTTTAATATGCGAATCGACTTTTAACTAATCCTGGAATTTCAGCCGTGAACTCGATGAGGTGATGGTTTGTGCAGCCGCCTTCCGGTCTATTGTAAAATACTGAAATAATTAAAATGACAGAAATTAAATAAGAATCATTTGCATTTCGAGTATTAGGTTGAAAAATGCAACTTTAACAAAAATAATAAAATAGATGTTACAAGTTTAAAATATACATTTTACTTAAAACTTCTTAGTACTTTCGGCCTACATTTCTCGCGCCCATCATCAGAGAATATTTTTAGAATTAATTGCTGTTCACTCATACAAATATACGTTTATACTTCGTTTGAAATGGGAGAGCCAATAATTATTAGGTAGTTTTAAAGTAAAAGTAGCTCAGAGAATATTTTTATAATTAATTGCTGCTCACTCATACAAATACTTACCTATACATTACCCTTACTCATACAAATACATACAAATTCTCATACCTCGTACAAAATGGGAGAGCCAATAATTATTAGGGTAGTTTGAAAGTAGAAGTAGCTACGCATTTAAAAATAAAAGTGACGCATGAGAACAAAGTGATGTAATAAAATAAATGGAACTGCAGTTAAATATTTTTCTCTGCGTAAGTTCAATCTAAGGCACTGCTATTTTCAAACTATCCCTAATAATTATTGGCTCTCCCATTTCGAACGAAGTGGAGTATTTGTATGAGTGAACAGCAATTAATTATAAAAATATTCTCTAATGATGGCCGCGGGCAATGTAAGCCGAAAGTACTAGGAAGTTTTAAATAAAACGTACATTTTTAACTTGTAACATCTATTTCATTATTTTCGTCACCTTTTAAGTAAAATGGTGAGTTTTTTAAAGTACATATTGTATAAAATTATTTTTGTTTTGCACGAGAGACAATTTTCTCAAAGAATTTATGTTCTGGGATCTTAACAGAAACATAACGAATCCCCCCCCCCCTTTTACTTTGTGTTAATACATAAAAAGCTTAAATTGTCACAAAAAACTATTTAATAAAAATTATTAGCAATTTCTTAACCCTCATAAACATCACATTAGTTTCGTTTTGTAATTTCGTAATAAATGAAAGTTAAAAAGTCCTTCCGGCCAGTGCCGGGAGGAAGAGGTAGCTTTCATATTCCTTATTTTTAAAAAGCCAACTTATATTATTCAAACACACGAAGCTCAATTAAGTGGAAACCGAATGTAGGAGATTCAATACTAATTTTTATCAATACTAAATCATTATGAATGAGAATTTCGCGAAATTAGTCAGCTTTATCCAAGCTGCTTTTCTTTAAAGTAACTTATATTTGGCTGCCAAATTCGGCGATTTCTTAAAGTGCCTGCTATTTTCAGACAACATGGTGGATGAGGCTAACCAGTGAACTTGGTCGAGACCTTAGTAATTGCTGTGCACATGCTCACTCACATCGGAAATCGGTTGATATATACGAGTGCTGTCGTAGGCAAAAAATCAGATTTTTCAAAATGTCACCCACATTAGAAATTGAAACTGCTATATCTGAGCCATTTTTTAAGATAAAGACAAACAAAAAATGCTCCTGAATCCTTATATCAAGGTCAAATACTTAAGAAAGAAACCTTTTTCAATTTCTAATTTTTTTGCAACTCACTTTAAATGTATATATTTTTTTAATTTAATGGCCGCCATTTTGAAACAAGATGGCTGATGAAGCTGGCCAGCGAACTTGGTCGAGATATTGATGTATGCTATCCACATGCCTTCTTACATCGAAATAGGCGAATATGTGTGTTATCGCGTGACAAATACAAGATCGTTTCAAAATGTTAGCCATGCTAGAAATTCAAAGTGCTATAATTCAACCATTTTTTAAGATATAAACAAGAGAACAAATTTTCAGAAACAAAAACTGTTCCGGAATCTTTGTATCAAGGCCAAATACATAAAAAAAAGTCCTTCCGGCAGTGCCGGGAGGAAGAGGTAGCTTTCAAATTCCTTATTTTTAAAAAGCTAGCTGATGTTATTCAAACACACGAAGCTCAATTTAGTGGAAACCGATTATAGAAGATTCAATACTAATTTTTATCAATACTAAATCCTTATGAATGAGAATTTCGTGAAATTAGTCAGCTTTATCCAAAAGTTATATTTGGTTTCCAAATTCGGCGATATGTGAAGTGCCTGCCATTTTAAGAGAACATGGTGGATGAGGCTAACCAGTAAACTTGGTCGAGACCTTAGTAATTCCTGTGCACACGCTCGCTCACATCGGAATCGGTTGATATATATGAGTGCTGTCGCAGGCAAAAATCAGATTTTTCAAAATGTCACCCACATAATGAAATTCAAACTACTGTATCTGAGCCATTTTTTAAGATAAAGACAAAACAAAAAATGCTCCGGAATCCTTATATCAAAGTCAAATACTTAAGAAAGAAACCTTTTTCGATTTCTAAATTTTTTGCACTTCACTTTAAATATAATTTTTTTTAATTTAATGGCCGCCATTTTGATTCAAGATGGCGGAAGAAGCTGGCCAGTGAACTTAGTCGAGACATTGCTATATACTATCCAAATGCCTTCTTACATCCAAATAGGTTAATAAATACGTGTGTTATCGCGTGACAACTATCAGATCGTTTCAAAATGTCAGCCATGCTAGAAATTTCAAAGTGCTATAACTCAAACTTTTTTTAAGATGTAGACGAAATAAAAACTGCCCTGAAATCTTTGTATCAAGGTCAAACACATAAAAAAAAACCTTTTTCATTTTCCAATTTTTTCATACCTCATTTTAAATTTTAAGTAATTTTTTTTTAAATGTTCCCTTTTGAATCAAAATGGCTAATGAAGATTGCCTACGAACTCGGTCGAGACATTGGTATGCACTATGTACACACCAAGTTACATCCAAATCGGTTCATAAATACGCCTGTTATCGCGTGACAAAAAGCAGGTCGTTTCAAAATGTCAGCCACAATAGAAATTAAAAATGCTATAACTCAGCCATTTTTCTAGATATAGATGAAACAAAAACTGTTCCGGAATCTTTATATTAAGGTCAAACACATAATTAAAAAATCTTTTTCAATTTTTTGATACCTCATTTTAAATTTTAAATTTTTAAATTTTTTTTAAATGGCCGCGATTTTGAAACAAGATGGCAGATGAAGCTGGCCAACGAACTCGGTCGAGACATTGGTATGTTCTTTGTACACACCAAGGTACATCCATATCGGTTCATGAATAGGCCTGTTATCGGGTGACAAAAATCAGGACGTTTCAAAATGTCAGCCACGCTAGAAATTCAAAGTGCTATAATTCAGCCATTTTATAAGATATAGACGAAACAAAAACTGCTCCGAAATCTTTGTATAAAGGTCAAACACATAAGAAAAAAATATTTTTCAATCTTCAATTTTTTGGTATCACATTTCAAATTTTAATTTTTTTTTAAATGTAAATGGCCGCCATTTTGAAACAAGATGGCGGATGAAGCTGGCCAACAAACTCGGTCGAGACATTAGTATGTATTATGTACACATCGAGTTTCATATAAATCGGTTCATAAATACGCCTGTTATCGCGTGACAAATATCAGGTCGTTTCAAAATGACAACCACAATAGAAATTCAAAATGCTATAACTCAGCCATTTTTTAAGATATAGACAAAACAAAAACTGCTCCGGAATCTTTGTATCAAGGTCAAATACATAAGAAAAAATATTTTTCAATTTTTAATTTTTTGGTACCACATTTCAAATTTTAAATTTTTTTAAAAATTTTAAATGGCCGCCATTTTGAAATAAGATGGCCGATGAAGCTGGCCAACGAACTCGGTCGAGACATTGGTGTCTACTATGTACACACCGAGTTTCATCCAAATCGGTTCATAAATACGAGAGTTACAGTATGACAAAAATCAGATATATATATATATATATATGTATATATCAACTTTTGAACGAAGGGTGGTTACGTGGTCTGGGGGTCATGATCGATGAAAATATACCAAATTTTTTTGAAATCGCTTCCCTCCGAACGGCTGCAATAGGTAGCTTTTTGTAATGAAAGCTACCTAAAATATTTTTCATTTTCCAATTTTATAATATCTCATTTTCAATTTTCAATTTAATTTTTTTTAAATGGCAACCCTTTTAAAACAAGATGGCGAATGAAGCTGGCCAACGAACTCGGTCGAGACATTGGTATGTACTATGTATAGACCAAGTTACCTCCAAATCGGTTCATAAATACGCCTGTTATCGCGTGACAAAAATCAGGTCGTTTTAAAACGTCAGCCACATTAGAAATTCAAAATGTTATAACTCAGCCATTTTTTTAGATGTAGACGAAACAAAAACTGTTCCGGAATCTTTGTATTAAGGTCAAACACATACAAAAAAAATCTTTTTCATTTTCCAATTTTTTGGTATCTTATTTTAAATTTTAAATTTTTTAAATTTTTTTAAATGGCCGCCATTTTGAAACAAAATGGCGGATGAAGCTGGCCAACGAACTCGATCGAGATATTTGTATGTACTATGTATACACCAAGTTACATCCAAATCGGTTCATAAATACGCCTATTATCACGTGACAAAAATCAGGACGTTTCAAAATGTCAGCCAAGCTAGAAATTCAAAATGCTATAACTCAGCCATTTTTTAAGATATAGACGAAACAAAAACTGCTCCGGAATCTTTTTATCAAGGTCAAATACATAAGACAAAAATATTTTTTCAATTTTCAATTTTTTGGTACCACATTTCAAATTTAAATTTTTCTTAAAAATTTAAATGGCCGCCATTTTTAAACAAGATGGCGAATGAAGCTGGCCATCGAACTCGGTCGAGACATTGGAATGTACTATGTACACAGCGAATTACATCGAAATCGGTTCATAAATACGCCTTTTATCGCGTGACAAATTTCAGGTCGTTTCAAAATGACAACCACGCTAGAAATTCAAAATGCTATAACTGAGCCATTTTTTAAGATATAGACGAAACAAAAACTGCTCCAGAATCTTTGTATAAAGGTCAAATACATAAGAAAAAAATATTTTTCCATTTTCAATTTTTTGGTACCGCATTTCAAGATTTAAATTAAAAAAAAAATTTAAATGGCTGCCATTTTGAAACAAAACGGCGGATGAAGGTGGCCAACAATCTCGGTCGAGACATTGGTATGTACTATGAAAACACCGAATTTCATCGAAATTGGTTCATAAATACGAGAGTTACAGTGTGACAAAGGTCAGATATATATATATATATATATATATGTATATATATATATAACCATTAATTAAACATAACCTACCACCATCAAAAACCGTAATATTGTGAATTAAAGCTGTAAGTATAAAAAAAGAGTTCCAAATAATTTATTATAAGAATTATTATGGAAGAAAAAAGAAGAAAGTGGACACCGACAAATAATGGAAAAGCTTTATTGAATTACGTTATCAAGGGCACAGAATTCAATGATATAAGCAATATAGTTGTTTTCTGTGAGAAAAATAAGCTAAAGCTAATATTATTTTTCCCCGTGCCCAAACAACCATTATAATCAAGTGAATAGATTAATAATAAAAACAGAATAAAAGCAAATAATATGAAATGGAAAAATCAATAAAACCTGTTTAAATATTTATTGGATATAAAATAGAAATAATACACAACATACCGATTAATATTTCAGTATTTTTCAATATATCCAGACGCACATGGCTCCCAAATTATCGTAAAGATTAAGGTGAATAAAACAGTTAAGAAATCACAGTGATTGAGACCAAAGGATGCAGTTAATACATTTTGAAAACTCATGAAAAATAAAATTAATATAATATAAAATAAAATAAATAGGAAGTAATTACATTATTTAAAATAACGAAAATGCACTATTAAATTAATTAATAACTATATAACAATATCGTCAAAATTTAGCTTAAAAATCCACCTGGTGTAGTAATTTATAACTGAAAAAGAGTTGCAAAAGACAAAAGTTATATCGTATTGTCAAAAGACAAATTTTGGTGCTGCCATCTAGTAGTATTTTTATTATTCAAATGTCACAAGATAAACATTTGAAATCCTAAGAATGTAATTTTTTTTTTTGTTTAACAGCAAAACCAAACAAATCCTTATATATAGATAATTATAAACTTAATATACCACACTATATATATATATATATATATATATATATATTAACTATTGTCAATAAAATTTAAAAAAAAGGAAACAAAATATTCTATTATCTTACTCATTTAAACTACACAAAGAATTTAAATAATGCTATAACATTGAGAATATATAGCATATAGCTATATGCTATAAAACAAAATAAATTCAATAATAATTAATAAAAATATATTAAAAATAATATAAGAATCGTTAATGAAAACTATTTTATATAAGATAATTATAAAATGAACTGGAAATAAACATATGGAGGTATATAGAAGATTATTAGATACTTAAATTCCCATTACCCAAAAATTTCAAATATAGTGCGTGGATTATTTTCATACAGCCATAAAAATCCTAAAAGTATGAGTGTGGGACATTCAAACACATTAAACCGATAATAAATTTTATAACACAAAGTGAAAATAGATCAATATTAAAAAGAATAGAGGAATAATAATAAAAATAATTACCCCATTTTAATACATACAGTATAACTTTATTTATATTAAAGATACTTATACATGTATTAATCACTATAAAAATGGCAAGCTATTAGTAATTAATATGATATTGTCCCGAGCAAATTAAAATTTAATAACATATGATTGTAAATAAGATAAAACAATAATTAATCTAAATATAATATTAATGAAAGTCACCAATTACATATAAAATATCAAATTAACATCCTTATAAAATACGTATCAAAAATATAGTAATAATACATAAGCCCCATTTTTTTTAATTAACCATTGCGTATTATCCAGACAACACCACCTTTCTCCGTACTCTAAAATCTACCCACCCATCCATCCTATAATAATTTTTTTATATAATTTTACAATTTTTAATTTTTTATATATATTTTTTTATTTTATGCATTTTTTTGTAATTTTGTTTACGCATGTGTTAATTTGTTTTAAAAGATCATGTAAGTAAAGTACTAATTGTATATTAATGAGTATATGATTTTTTTTTTTTGGAAAACCATGATTTAATGCATCATAAATTAGTTTTTTAATATTATTGTTAATTAGAGGAGAAGAACATAAACATTTTATTCTATATAAATGATTAAGTATTATGTTTCGAAAAACAGAATGATGTAGACAAGATTTAAAATTTGTAAATGTATTAACTTTGAATTTAAATTCTTTACGTTTGTCATATAAATCTGTGATTGTTTTGTTGTCTTTTATTGTAATTTTAAGATCTAAGAAGTTAATTGTATTGTTAGATAAAAGGTTTTCCGTTAATTCCAAATTAGTGGGATAATCTACTGGAAATTGAGTAATTGCAGATTGATCAGTTTCAATTAAAATTATGTCATCAATATAACGATATAAATGTAGAGTATTATTAGTAAAAGTACGTTCATAATGATATAAGTATAAGTCGGATAGTAAACTGGATGTACAACCGCCTTGTGGTATACCGACATGCTGTAAATATAAAGTGTAATCTTGCAATATATAATTATTATAGATAATGAAGTTTGTTAAAGATTTAAAATATGCAATATCTATATTAGATGGTAATTCCAGTTTTTTATAATACTTTTTAAATAATTCGTTTATAATTTTATGTAAATCAAATAGGTCTATATTATTAAAAAGATCTTTGAAGTCATATGTCGTTATATTATATACACAATGAAGATTTTTTAAAATATTGACAAGTTGATAGCTATTTTTTATACAATGTGTATTATCATTATTTGTAGTAAGTACATATATTTGATTAAGAATTTTTAAGAGAAGTTTATTGGCTTTATTATTATATGTATTGCAACCAATAGTTACAGTCCTAAATTTAATTGGAGTTTTATGAAATTTGGGAATAAGAACTAAATATGGATAATTAAAGTTAGTAGATAAAATATTTAATAGTTTATAATAACTTCGAATTTTACGATTATTTACAATTACATTTTCATTAGTTTTTTGAAATGACTTATTAGAAGAAATACAATTTGTAAGAAGTTGGTGATAATAAGATTTACATATAATAGCATAATTATTAGGAGATTTGTCTACATATGTTATAACGTAGTTTTTTTGTAATTTAGTAATTTGTTGGAAAAAATGCTTTGTATTAATAGAAACCAAATCAGCAATATTATTTTTTAAAGCCATAGTTAATTTTTCAATTACTAATATTTTCCATTGATTAAAATATTCAATAGGCTTATTATAAGAGATAGAAATTTTATAAATAAAAATATCAATATCATATATAAACTGTTTGATAATAGATTTAACATTAAATTTAGATGGAAGTCTATATTTAGTACCATAACCCATTAGTAGTTTCAATTTAAAATCATTAACAATATCAAGATTTCCAGTGATTATATGTCCATAATCATTGTTTATGTATTTTTTTAGAGTGGGGTCATTGCATTTACACGGAAAATTACTAGCAGCAGATGTATTTTTTGAAAATGTATTTTAGTTAAAAATCTTTCTACCAATTGTATTCGGATATTTAAAGGTTTTTGATATATGAAGATTAATAATTTGAAAAAAACAATTTTTATCATTAATTATAGAATTGATATTAATTTTATTAAATATGTGATTTGAAAAAGTAATTATCATTTGAGTATTCATGTTTTGTATTTTATGTTTTTTTTGTAAATTAATATTTAAAAGATTAACCCTAGTCATAATGAGGTCAAAATAAACATCAGAGAAATGTTTAGAGAAAGATTTACTTAGAAATACATTTAAATATTGTCCAACGTGTTGTTTTACAATTTAAATTATGATTAAGAGTAGGATAGATTGGAGAATAATCAATATTGTTATTTATAGATGTGAAGACTTTGACGGGTCTGTTAAATACTTCACTGTTAAGTCCATAAGCATAAATTGTGTTGTAATATTTCATATATGATGATTCCATATAAAGACGTTCTGATTTATTTTTTAGAATTTGAAGGATTTCAATTGTCGTATTTTTAAATTGATGTTTATGAAAATGTTGAATTTCAGCTGTAGATTGTATATTTTTTGCTTTGTTATTATTAGAGTCTGAACGATGATGATTGATACGTTTATGAATTGGACCTGATGTTTCACCAATATATTTCATGTTACATATGTTGCACTTTATACAATATATAACATTAAATGCTTTACAAAAACTAGAATAGTTAGGATCTGAGACAATTTGTGTATGAGAAGCGTATGGACATGTCTTGCACCGAGCATCATAACACTTACGAAAAAATAAAGGACGGGGGGGGGGGGGGTATAAATGGTCACTGGATGACGATCCAGGAACAACCCAATTATTGTTCCTGTACCGGGCACTACACTGCATAGATGCTAAGTGTATCTTGCCAGGATCGAGATGTTTACTAAGAACTGCCATATAAAAATTATGTTTGGAAAATGCAATAATTGCAATAAAAATAAGAAAATTTAAGAAAATTAAAAATTTAATTAAATGAGTCTTGATTAAATAATAAATCTTGAGTATGAATATATATATATATATATATATATATATATATTATTTACAAAACCAAATAATGATAACCCTAATTTCGTAGGCTAAAAAAAGCAAGAAACCACTGGACTTTTTGATAACAAATAAGTCAAAAATAACCGCATCTAACATCCAAAACCTAGAAAAACAGTAACCTTGCAAAGACAACCAAAACGCTTTCCCAATTAACTTCTCAGATCAAAGTAATATGAATTTAAACTGCTAAAGCATATTAACATTAAATCTATGAATAGAAATAATTATTGCTACCATATTGATATATATATATATATATATATATATATATAATGATTATCTCTTCAGAATAAATTATGTAAAGCTATAGCAAAAATAAATAGAGATTGTATAGGACAATACAATACACTTACAACAAGAAAATACACATAAAATTATAACTAGAAAATTAAATAACATTAAATAAATCTTTGCAATGATAGGAATGAAAAAATTAATGGAATCCTAAAATAGGTATCAGATAACTACATGGTAGAAATCATATTGATAATACACATAGATAGTGCGCTATTGCAGCAATGATCTAAGCGTATAATATTTAAATGATTGCTAAATCATTTAGCGACCTAGGAATATATATAAATATATATAAGATACCAAAAGGAACAAATACTTCAAAATGAATTGTTGACATTCAAAATGAAAAGATATATTTAAAAACATCATAAAAAGCTTACATTCATAATTACTTGCGCAAATGCATCATAGTAATTTGAATGCTAATATATAACCATTAATTAAACATAACCTACCACCATCAAAAACCGTAATATTGTGAATTAAAGCTGTAAGTATAAAAAAAAAGTGCCAAATAATTTATTATAAGAATTATTATGGAAGAAAAAAGAAGAAAGTGGACACCGACAAATAATGGAAAAGCTCATATATTGAATTACGTTATCAAGGGCACAGAATTCAATGATATAAGCAATATGGTTGTTTTCTGTGAGAAAAATAAGCTAAAGCTAATATTATTTTTCCCTGTGCCCAAACAACCATTATAATCAAGTGAATAGATTAAAAATGAAAACAGAATAAAAACAAATAATATGAAATGGAAAAATCAATAAAACCTGTTTAAATATTTATAGGATATAAAATAGAAATAATACACAACATACCGATTAATATTTCAGTATTTTTCAATATATCCACACGCACATGGCTCCCAAATTATCGTAAAGATTAAGGTGAATAAAACAGTTAAGAAATCACAGTGATTGAGACCAAAGGATGCAGTTAATACATTTTGAAAACTCATGAAAAATAAAATTAATATAATATATAGATAGATAGATAGATAGATATATTTAAAAGATTGCTAAAACATTTAGCTACCTAGATATATATAAATATATATAAGATACCAACATTAAAGACAAAATATTCAAAATGAATATTCATTCAAAATGAAAAGATATCATAATAATAAAATATATATATATCAATTTTGAACAGAGGGTGGTTTCGGGGTCTGGGGGTCATGATCGATGAAAATATATCAAAAATTTTTTTTAATCGCTTTCCTCCGAACGGCTGCAATAGGTAGCTTTTTGCAATGAAAGCTACCTAAAAAAAAAAAAAAAAAAAAAACAGCATTGTTTGTTCTTTATAATCCATTTTGAATATATTTTAAGAGGCAAATATATTTTGCATCAAAGTAAAAATATTTTATGCCCGAGAAGGTTTAAAGATATTAAAAACCTATTTTCAAGTTGTTTCTCAATTCTTACAGTGCAGCCCCCAACATTAGGTTCCTTCGGAAATATTTGCTTTAAAATATATAAAAATCATTCAACACTAGGTATAGTTAAAATTATTAATATGTTACTCGGGCAACGCCGGGCGGTTCAGCTTGTAAAAAACATAATTGTGGCACATAATTTTTGTACATGTGTTAAAACAAAACTATAAAATTTGCTAGTATACTGTAGATAGACATAAACGAGGTAAATACTGTAATGAATACACAAATCTTATTTTTTTTATGAAATAAGTGCCTTTCAAATCATTAAGATTCTGTTTCAAGATGATTTTATTATTATAAAACTTTATAATGTACAGAATATTCTTATAGAAAGATTTCATTGAATTTAATCAAAATCATAGATATTTTTTTAAAAAATGTTTAAATTTAGGCGTAAAAAAATTGTGTGCATACTTACGGCGTGCATACTGCTTGGACATAACTTTGATTAAGAATAACACCATGTTTCGCTAAGCTTTCCAGATTCGGTGTGTGTATATTGGGATTTCTCCAGCTTACATCGTTCCATCCTAAGAAGATTTAATAAATACATATATATATATATATATATATATATATATATATATATAATTACAGTAGAAGATATGTCAGAACATTGCTGAGTTTTAATTATTTACTTGAGTTTTATTTATTTATAATCAAATATTTCTGTAAACAAATATACAATATTCTTTGACCAAAATCAGATCTTCAGCTACTGGCAAGGAAATTAAAGTTTAACCCAGGAGCACACATGTAGGGTAGTGGTCTGCACGGGCCGGAATTTCCAGGCTCTGCCCTGCCCGTTTATGTTTTCACAGTTCACGGCCCGCCCCGGCCCGTACAAAAATCAGTGAAACCAGGCCTGGCCCATGAAAAAATCAATTAAATCAGTCCCGATCCGGCCCGACTCAATTTTTACAAAAAATTCAGATTTTTCTTAACATGCAATTAAGACTTATTTGAAGAATACTGCATACATATTTATAAGATAATTTTACATTATATTTTAAAATTTCCATGTGTTCCCAAGGCAGAAAATCCACAATAGCAACATTAATGATTACTTAGAGTGTTAACCTTTCAACATTCAAATATGGATTCATTAACCCTTTATCTACTGACGGTACTTATAAGTATCTTTAAAATAACTTGGTTTAATATCCTTTTAATACATTTAGTTGTAATAAATACAGTTTAGAATGAACTATAGATATATTACTTTATCTTGTTCCAAAAGCATTATTGGTTGCACCAAACAAAAATATTTTTAAAAGGATGATTTCTTTTGCCTTTGCATCTTTTCAGCTTTCTTGGCGTTGAGGTGTGTGTGTGGGGGGGGTATTTTTCAATTCGGAAATATTTCTATATTTCTATTGTAAGAAAATTATATTTGTATATTTCCTAATTCTACAAAATATTTAGAAAAATATTCAAAATAAAAGATTAGAGTGGGGTTATAAATATTGCACAAAATCCCATAAATTCAAATTTAATTAATCCTTCTAAATCCTTCAATTCTTCTAAAATTTATTAAATGATTATGTAAACCTTCTAATATAGTTTAAAAAATTCACGAAAAATACTTAGAAGATAAAATTTTCATGAATTCATAATTCAGTACATAAAGGGTTAAAAAATTAATGTTGCTTACAATAAAAAAAGGAGGGTTAAAAACATGATAACTTTTGAAACTGTATAATAAAAAGTAGATTTGTGACAATATTTCTCTGTCATTTATTAAGGCTTTTCTCAAATCCAAAAGAGCTACATTCTGACACATTTCTGAATTCATGTCTTTACGCAAACGCATAAGATTGACAGGTGTTCTTATTAAGAAACTATGTAATCGAATGGCGTTATCCATTTTTTGATAAAGGCACTATATCTTTGAGAAAATACTGTCAAAGTTGGCGTTTTGAATCGAATTTCCGGTAGCGATAGCACAGGAAAGGAGAAAACATGCAGTCACATAGCAAGAATCTCATATCTCGATCACTAATTTATCAAAAATGGAAAACGCTAATCGATTCCAAATCCCTTCAATAATCAGACCTGTCAATTTTATGCCTTTATAGTTAAAAATGAGTCAGAAAATATGTTAGAAAATTTCACGTTGTTGAGCAGTGAATTTCTTAGTGAACCACCTTAAGGTATATTTTCAAAGATTCCGTTAACAGAAGTTCATTATCGATATTAATATTTTTACAAGACATATTACCTGCCCTACGCATTCTGAGAACAACTAAGTCCAGTACCGGCCCCGATAGGCGATGTAGAAAAAAATGCAAGCCTGATCTTGGCCCGGCACGAGTCTCCGGAAAAAATTACACCCGGGCTCAGACACCATATAGTGTCCGATGACGATCTCTACGCTCGACGTGTTACATTTCTGTCAAACTAGCGTCGGCTCGTGACTCACATTTATACCTTTTCTCACGAAAGTCATATTCATTAAAAATAGCTTATATTTTACCGGCTTCGTTTAAATTTTTATATTGGGCTGGCAGGTCCGCTTAAATTTTTTTATCGGCCCAGCTCGGAAAGCCCGCTCAATTTTTTCGCCGGCTCGGTCCGTTTATTTTGTTTATCGGCCCGATCCGGCCCGTCGAAAAAACTGTCCTTATTCTGACGGCCCCGACCGTTTGAAAGTTCGCATTAATACCATTCTAGTGTTAAAACCCGCGGGCCGAGCCGGGTACGGGTACGGGTCGCGGGCCAAGCTCGGGCCCGTGCAGACCTCTAGAGTCGGGTCGAGTATAACCCGATCCGAACCCGAAAATTATGTTTCAAGTCATCCCGAACACGATCCAAACACAATATACACGAACCCGAAATGAAAGAAAATGAATCCATACTTTAATACAATTATGGAAAATAATCAACAATTATATCTGTAATGGCAATTTTATTTTTATGTTCAAAGATAAATATATATATATATATTCATTAATATTTAAATATATTTTAAATGTAATTTTTTAAACTGAAAAATATTTTAGAATATTTTGAAATATTTAGTCAACACGAACCTGGGCCGCAAGAATCAAATCCCAACCCAAAACCGACCCGAATCCGATACGCAACGAAGAAATAGCGTTTACGCAACCTCGGATCTGGTCGAGTTCGGGTAAAACGGGTTACTCGGCCCACTGTAGGATTTCAGTGCGGGGTATGACATACTTAGGGTGTGGAGGTTTTTTTATTTTGCTACCAATACTTCCAAAAAATTATAATCGCCTTATTTGATCGCAGACAATTGCTTCAAGCCTTTCGATAAAATGAGATTACTTTTCGTAAAATAGTGACGATAAATTTAAAAATAGTAGCACTCAGTTTATATCACACCTGACGCGCGTGCCGCTGGGCAAGAGAGGCGCCTTCACGGGGGAGGGGGGGAGTTGAATTCGTAAACTTTTGGCAGATTACATGATTTTTGACGAAACGCCTTTATTTGTCGAAAGTATCTCTTTTAAGATTTGTTTTCTAATTTCGGAGCTTGTGAAATAAAAATTACGTCACTTTGACGAACTTTTAAAAATTATTTTAGTCTTTTTTTTTTTTTTTTTTTTTTTTTTTTCAAATAAATAAAAATAAATGATTTAGAATATATATATATATATCGCCATTTTTATCCGGTAAACCTTTTTACTTTTAGAATTCGTATGAAACGTTTTAACCGCCATCCTTCAAAATACTTAGTTAAAAGTAGTATATTTTTTTTAGGTACGTTCGTAATTATATAAATACGTAGCACCTATAGCCGCCATCTGGTCGTCAGTCTGTCTGTCTGCCTGGCCGCATATAACAGCGCAAAAACTACCCAACCGAATGGTTTTAAATTTAAGATATATAACCGTTGCAGAATTTGGTCGAGACATTTCAAATTTTATGAAAATCGCATGCATAGTTCAATTACAGGGACAGTCAAAGTATTTCGTTACATTACGGCTAATGGGAAAAAATAGTTTCAAGTTCATTTTTTGATGATGTTACACCCTTTCGAACATAATGAAATTGATATGCATTTGTGAAGTGCACTAAAAGATACATTCTGTAGAATATGCGGTGCAAAGAATATTTATTATTCATTTACAGGGACACACAAAAGAATTCTATTACATAATGGTATAGAGGGAAACATTGTTTGCGGCGTATTTTAATTATGTAAAACTATTCCACATATAATGAAATTCATATACGTTGCTGAGGTTTTCTACAAGTTAGTTCCTGTATAATAAAGTGCATAGTATTTATAGGGGCACAAAAAATTTCGGATATTATGCTGTATCCGAAGTACTGTATATTAGCGATGATTGTTGGAATTGCATTTTTAGTTTTAATATGAGCTTTTAAGTTTAACTAAATTTTTGCATATTACGTCGTGTGTATAAATGCTGTAGTTCATATACAGGGATACACAAAAGAATTCGTATTCGTAAGGGTTATTGAGTATGAACGAAAATAGCTTAAAGGTGATTTTTAAATGAGTTATGCATTTTTACGCTGGACTACATTTAGTATACTAAGTAGAGATGGGAAATAGAATTACTTTTGGTTAACAGGTTGCATCGTTCCACGCTTGCACAAGTAACAGGTTCCAACAACCTGTTATTATTTTAACGTATAACTAATGGCTGTGTATGATGTCAACGGGTGTTTTAATTAGAAGGCCTTTAAACAAAATGTTTGAAATAATTTTGGGACGTACATATAGACACTGTTTTTTGTTAAGGTGAATCCACTCCATTAAAATCAGTTTTTGTTTAAAAACTTAACTTTTACAGGACAAAACTTACCTAATTATGATACTTTTAATTTTATGCATTTTGAGCTTTTCTGGCACTAAAAACACGTTTTTGTTTATGGTGACAAAAACGGCGAAAATTCATAAAGTTCTAAGTATCATAACTCAATAAGTTTTAGCTGTAGGAAAATAAAATGTTTACTGTTTTAGTGGTTAGAACATGGAGAAACTTTTCCTGAATGAAACTTATAGGAACCAGACGTTGTGAAAAGATTGTAATTTCTTAACTATTTAAAAAGCACTTATTTTAACGCAAATTGGTCTTTAAATGATGCATAACAAAATCTGAAACAGTTTTGCAATTGGAACAATACCACTAAAACTAACGATTTAGAAATTAGCTTTTGGTAAACGATAAGAAGAGACATCCTGTATAAAAATAAACACAGATTTAACAACATGATTTGTAAAAAAAAAATATTCCCGATTTCATTGCTGCTATGTGTATCAACGCATATGCATAGCGAAAACCACAAGAACATGAAAATATTATTTATACATGCTTAGTCAGATGCAATTTATCAATGTAATACTAAAAAGGGTTTTTCCATATTTGGTGACTAAAAATCACAAAATTCATTAAATTGCAAGTATCTTAACTCAGTTAGTTTTGGCCATAGAAGAATAAATTTTTACTGTTTTACATCTTAAAACATAGAAAAACTTCTAAGCCCCAGATACTGTAAAATTTTTTTAATTTCTCAAGTATTTAAAAATCAGCTATTTTAACGTAGATCGTTTTTTATATGATACAGAACAAAATTTGAAACACTTTTGCAATTGCAACTACACCTCTAAAACTAATGGTTTCGAAATTAGCTTTCGGCAAACGATAAAAAAGACATGCTGTATAAAAATAAACACTGCTTTAACAACATGATTTATAAAAAAAGAAATTTGATCCCTGATTTCATTGCAGCCATATTTATCAACGTCTATCCAAAGATAATCCACAAGAACCTGAAAATGTTATTTATACACTTTTAATTAAAAGCAATTTATCCGAACAGATTTTTATTACGTTTTCCAAATTAGTTACAATTGTATTAAAATTAAGTGCTCGCACAAATAATGCGATGCTATTGTCTTTCTTTTATTTACAGTGAATCAAAAATCACAGAAATAAAAATGTTTGTAGCTCTTATTTTCTAAAAACACAGTATTGAGAAACTAATAAATAAATAAAAACACATGCCCCCCTTTCTAAAAAAAAAAAAAAAAAAAAAAAAAATCCACTGTCAAATAAAAAAAAAAAAGAAAAAAACCTGTCGAACTCCATGAGCATATCCCTTTTAAACATTCAAATTCAAAGAAACCACTAGCCCAATCAAAAATGGCTACCGCAATAACTGTGTCAAAAATGCAACGAAATCAAAATCATTCCCATCCTCTAATCTCTTTTAAACATTCTAATTCAAATAAACCACTGCCAGGTCAAAAATGGCTAACGACCTAACTCCGCAATGCAACAAATTCGCAGTTATTCCCATTCTCATATCCTTTATTAAAAAACGCTTTTTATTTTTCATCCCAATAAATCTCATCATTAAAATGATGTTATTCAATACTATTTATCTGTATAACAAATTACAACAGTTTAACGTATATCAGTGTGATGTGTTAAAAAATATTTTGTCTTCGTGTTGAGTTAAAGCAGTTACAGTATTAGAATCAACAGTAATGAATATTTGTAATAAAATAACTGTCAAACTCTATGCGGTTTCTCAGAATATTTTAATGGTGGTAGCTTTCTTTTCTAGCGAATGGCCAGGTGTTTGCTAGTGAATTGGGCTCTGATTGGTCGATTGCGAATTGCTTCATAGCTACTAAGCTTTAATCATTTTCTGCAGTGAACGATACATTCTAGCCATTGAAGGCTACTAAAGACATGAAAGGAAGAATTTTGACTGTCTGCGGTTGATGATTTCTTTCTATTAGCTTTGGCGCTTCATAATAAGCGTTCATAATCGTTTAAAAAGGACTTTTTTTATTTCAAAGTACATATTTTTTTAATTTGAAAGTACATTTTTAAGCTCTTTTTTTTATAATATCGAAAACAAATTTTAGAAATTTTATTTTTATTATAATTTTAATATATATTTCTAAAAAACTATTCTTTCAGCTTTTTCTTTTCTTTTTTTTTATTTTTTTTATATACATTGCAGGTAATGCGTTATAAATTTAACAGGGACTTTCCGTTAATCTGTTACTAAATAATGCACTATAAACGAATAACATTGTTATTTATCCTAATACGTTAAATAATGCCCATCTCTAATACTAAGACATGTTTGTAGAATATAGATAAAATGATATACAGGGCCACAGAAAGAATTGGATACATGGCCGTCTATGGATGATAATCTCTGGAAGTGTGATTTCAGTAGTTTTAAGCGTGTTTTAGTCTTGTTTAAATGTTAGCTAAATAGTGGCGTGTATATAAAGATAGTAGGTAAAATACAGGGCTGTAGAAAAGTATTCAAGTATATTTCCAGCTATTGGTATAAATTGGTGAAAGTGAAATTTCAACCTATTATGCGTTTTTAACTCTTTCCAACATAGTTGAAAGTGTTTATAAATTAGGATTGTCTGTCCTTCTGTCTGTCCGAAGTCTAACCTATGTTAATATAGTTGGATTGCTCTGTAATTGATAAATGTCATTGAGATTTACTATGCCATGTTCGGTATTGAAAATAAAGTATGTAGCGTTCGTAGATTATTACAGAGACACTCAAAAGTATTCCATTACATTATGGTCTATGGGGGAAATGTCGTAATTATATAAATACGTAGCACCTATAGTCATCGTCTGATCCGTCCGTCCGTCTGTTTGTCCGCATACAACAGCGCAAAACTACCCAACCGAATGGTTTGAAATTTAACATATATAATCGTTGCAGTATTTTGTCGAGTCATTTCAAATTTTATGAAAATCGCATCAAAACATAAAAAGATATTAATAAAAGATTTCTTCATTCTATTAAATCCTATCATACGTAATTAATTCAATGATATCCCATGATGGGTAATGATTCTAGGTTGTCGTGGGGATTACGTACTATTTAAGTTCGAGTCATATTATTTAGGTTTTACTGAATTTAATCTATATAATCGTAATAAATTTTGTATTCATGCATTTTTGCATAAATGCAACAGCTATTGTACCAAGATCTGAATAATTATAAAATTAGTTATAATACGCACGCACCTCATTTGCCACGTTTGACGCACAATTTCTGACTTTGTTTTATTATTATTATAATGGTTATTATTATTATTATTTTATTATTATTTATTCTTGTGAATAGGGGGTAATAGTTGCTCTTCTAAATGCAAGGAGCTTAAATATTCCTATATTTGGTTGAATGTAAAGCTTAAAAAATCTATAATGTATGACTTTGGGAAAATGTGTTTTTATTTCTTTGAATTTTCTTATAAAATTCAATTTAATCAAAAAAATTTCACCATCTGTTTAAATTGAAAATAATTTCTCTTTTCAATTCTAATGATAAAAAAAAAATAAATAAAATAATAATAATCCTTATCGTTTTCTCTTTTCTCTCTTTTCTCCACAAAAATGGACTGATTTAGTTGGCACCATTAGAGAAATGTTATTAAAAATTGCAAAATAATAATAATAATAATAATAATAATAATAATATCTCTGAAACAAATTTAAATTTTAACATCCTGAGACTTAATATGACATCCTCGGATCCATGCGGATAACTGGTCTTAATTTCATACCTCAACTTTTGATATTCTAGAGCTGTAGTGGAGAAATAATATAAATCGACAAGCGGACTTTAATATAATAAGGTGATAAAACGGCGATTCCCGAGTTACAGAATATAAGTGAAAACCATCATATATTTATTATTTCTGATGTTAATATTTTTTTTTCTCTTCTCGTACTAAAGACACAGAGATATTTTTCGAAAGGTTCTGCAAGCGGTTTTTGACATAGTATGCTTATATATCGTTAAAACATGTTGTTTAAAAAAAAAAAAAGAAAAAAGAGAGAGATTGCAAATAATTTCAAAGATTGCGGTGAAAAGGCCTCGCATAGGTCTACCTTTTTCCCCCCTTAATAACACCAATAGCTTTTTTACATTTAATATTTTTTTAGAATGCCCATTAACAATACTAAAAATCACATTTATATGAAAAACAGCAATAATGCGATCAAATAAAGTTTTAAAACATATTGGTCTCACGTCACGAATTAACAGCCGAAGAAATCTCCAACGATCGCTGTTTACAATCAGCCTTTTTGATTCTGTTCATTTCAAGGGATTAAGTGCGAAATTCGATTACATGTTTTAAATTTATGTTTTATTTATATTTTATTGTTTTGTTTATTGATTGATGAATGTTTTAATTTCCTTATGGAATATAAGCTGGAATCAAATGATGAACTATTTATATTAATTTAAGTGCAAACGGATTTATCTTTCGTAATCGTCTGCACGCACTAGAGATAAATTTAAAAAAAAATCATTGCTTGAAATTTAATTTAAAAACAATAAAATTTAAGTAATTGCGATACAGTTTTCAAATAAATTGCGGTATAGCTTTAAAAAAATTGCGTTTAAAAGTACATTTTTTCCACAAATTCGACGGTGTAAAAATTGAAAATGTCCGGCATTTGGAAGTTTAAAAAATTGTAATAAAAGTTAATATAAGTTAAATTTAATCGTCTGCTGTTGCCACCGTCAAAATGATGACAGCGGTACGCACGGACACGTTTATCCTTTATAATATAGATAGAAAGGTATTTTTCTAGTCATGAGATATTTTGATCGATGTTAGAATACATTATCTTAAGCATGTAAAAAATAATTTAAAAAGTTAGAACATAAAAATAAAATTTTTTTTACTAAAAGGTACTTTTTACACATCTGTAATAAACAAAAGAATACATACTTATCATAAAAATTGTCAATTTTATAATACGAAATTGTAAAGTATATGAACTTAGCTTAGTAAAAAATCCATTTTTGGACGTCTCCAGCCTTTTTACCCGACTGCCAAGAAGGGTTATGTGTTTCACGCGTATCTGGGTATTTGGATTTCTTTATGCCCTCGAAACATCTCAACGGCTGGATGGATTTTAATGAATGAGGTCTCTATAGATTCGTCTTAACCGTCCGATGGTTATAGGCTAGGTTTTGTTTTTATAAATTCAAAATGGCGGTAGAGCCGAAATTTTTTTTTACGCATCATATTGAGTGGCATATCATTGCATAGGTCTTTCAAATTAAAGACGATGTTTGACTGACTATTTTACAGTCAGAAGCTCCGTTTAAATATTACACAACCTGGAAGTTGTGTACGTAGGATCTCTAGCTTTACTGCAACTCTAACCTTCATAGACATCTATAGGCCTCATCAAAACAGTGTTTATAGATAGGAACTAACAATTAAACACAACTTAAAAGTCATCAATACAAGTTAATAAAAAAATAGGTAAGGAATATAAAAAATAGTTTAACATTGTTGAGAAATAATTCATTAGTTCGTGTTTTACGCAGTCGGGTTTTTTGATTTTTTAAATTTAAGTTTTACTTGTTAATTTTACAAAATTTACGAAGTTCATTTTAGCCATAGCGATGCGAAACTGTTGAAATGATAAATAAAATTTTGGCGTGATAAAATTAACTCAGTATCGCCGTCTTCTGAGAATTCTATGAACAATTTATATTAACTTCTGTGTTGGTAGGTAGCAGCAATAAATAAAGCCTTCTTTTGAGGTCCATTGTATAAGTAACTTTGACTACCGCGGTGATACAAAGCGTTAAAATGGGATCAGAATTAAAAAAAAACAATAATTTCCATTTTAACCCATTTATGCCTGAATTTTTGTTTACTAAAATTTTTTGATAAAATCACTTTAAAATGTTCCAAAATGAACTGAAAAAATACTAAAAAAAAATTACGCTAAAATATTTTTGTATTTATTTGATAAAATGTAAACGTACTAAATATGGGAATGTCCATATGTGGAAAAATGCATAATTATATGTTTTGTCTAAATTTATATAAATTAAGATTTTAAATTGTATATTATGTACTATAATTAGTATTTTTATGAACTATTAAAAATATATTTATTTCTTTACAGAGACTAATAACATTGTAAGTATTATTAATTATAAATTAAGAATAATCGTATTTGAAGCTAAAAAACAATTTATTTCAAAATCATCTTGGAAAGGACTTTACATCAATAACTGTCCCCAAAATGGCTAATAAAAATATGTACCCATTTGCGTCTAGCGCCCTATATTTTGTACGTTACAAACATGCATAAAAAATAGACTTGAACATATAATTTCGCAATTAAAAAAATACGTATTTCAAAGAAGTCTACAAGCTAACATTATGACTTATTTATTTGGATCCTTGATACAGAAAATACAAATAAACTTACTTTTTACATTTCGCTATCTTGAAAAATGAAAAATCAATAATACCGAAAAAAGGCCTTTATTTAAGCAAGTAAATATCAATCTTATGCTGTCATCTCTCGATAATAGATAAAGTCATTTTTAGACAATTACTTGATACAATTTCCATGTTGTAAAGAAGAAGAAAAATATAAAAAATTATTAAAATTCGAAAAGTCCCAAAAATGAAACGCTAGGCATAAATGGGTTAAACTTAAAATTAGTTTAGAGGGAAGGAATCCCATTAATAAAAGATGAAAGCCAAAAATTATCTTTAGTGAAATTTCTTAGTTTCGTAAGTGTGGTCTTTGCCCATTATGAAATGTTATTTGTCTGATTTAAAATGTTGGTTTCAGTTTGTTGTCTATATTTTTTTTTATTACGCTTGCCAATTATTTTGACTAATTCGTAACTTAAGTTATTATTTTTAAATATATCATTTTATATATTTAATTATTTATAATTAAATTACTTAACAAAATAACATCGTTTTCTACAAAACCTTTAGGAACAAGGTTGATGCCACGATTTCTAAAATATCTTGCTTATTAAAACGCTGGTTCAACATAAATAATCTTAGGTGTATGGAATTGACAGGTACTATTATACAGAAACTATGAAATCAAACAGCGTTTTTCATTTTTCGACAAAAGCAGAAAATGCTTTCAAATTTGGCGTTTTGAACCGACTTTCCTTATGCTACAACACAAGAAAGGTCATAATGAGACAATAATTGCTTATAACTCAAGATGTCAAAAACATTTATCGAAAAATGAAAAGCGCTATTCGATTACAAAACACTTCAATAATCATGGCGGATAATTTTATGATTTTACGCTTAAAATTTAGTCCTTGAATATCTTGCAAAGTTTCACGTTTTTCTAGCGGGATTTTTTTTTTTTTTTTTTTTTTTTTTTAAGAACTACATTAATAATTTGTAACAATAAAAATATAAACAATATTTAAAAAAATGAATAATGTATTACAGGATTCTGGCAAATAAATATATCAAACTTTGACATTTATATCACTTTCGGCTAAATTTTTACTGCGTTCATTTTTTCTATTCAGTTCAAGCGGAAAAATTATACATTTATGAACAGTATAAAATAAATAAATAACTTACCTAAATCATCAGCAACTATAAAAACTATGTGAGGTTGTTTGTATCCTTCAGCTAATAACGTTAATTTCAGTAACAGGACAAAGGAAATCACTTTTAGCATTTCAAAGCCTCATGCCCATTTCTTCTCTGCTGAATGAAAATACATTTTCTTGAGTAAGTTTTATTAGGAAATGCGTTCAGGAAGTAGCGTGAAATAATTTCCTTTTTTCATTTGTTGTCCAGATAAATGAATGTCTAAAAGACTATACAGGGTATGTGCCGCTACTGTTGAAACTATTTAAGGTACGTAACATATTTACTGAAATATAAATCACTAAAATGGCAGTATATATTTCAATTATGTTTCTCAACTCTTCTTGGCATCTTGAAATGTTTAATTTTCATTTTTGAAATTAATTGTTAAACTGTAGAAAAAAAAAAAAAAAAAAAAAAAATTACGACATCTTTAACACTCTTGGGGACGAGCGACCGGTATACGTGCCGCGTAAGATGCTCAGAATCCGTGATTATTCTCACCAGTAAATTTTTAATGTAAATTTTGCCTTATTTAATCCGAGCATTTTCCCGATTCAATTGGGCAAAAATTTCTGTTTTGAAAAGCCGGTGATAAAAGATTAAAAATTCTGTAAAAGACGCTCGTCCCGAAGGGGTTAAATAAGTATACTAATAGTAGGGAACCTATATACTTAAAAAAAACCCCGTCTTAAATTATAAATGAAAAGGTAATTCAGATCTTTATCTACCACTGAGACGCATTTAATTATAACACTTTATATCTATATTATAAAGGACAAACATGCCCTCACGTAAAGCTGACGTCATTTTGACGGTGGCAACAGCAGACGATTAAATTTAACTTTTATTGTAATTATTTAAATTTCTAAATATCGCACATTTTTCATTTTTTACTCCGTCTAATAGGGGAAAAAATGTATTTTCAAATGAAATTTGTTTGAAAACTATATCGCAATTTATTTGAAAACTGTATCGCAATTTACTCATTTTTATTGTTTTTAAATTAATTTTCAAACAGGAATTGTTTTTCCAAATCTGTGTCTATCGCGTGCAGACGATTAGGAAAGGTGAATCCGTTTGCATTTAAATTAATATAATTGGCTCATCATTTGATTCCAGCTTATATTCATAACGAAATTAAAACATTCATCAATCAAGAAGTAAAACAATAAAATATAAATAAAACACAAAGTTAAGACATGTAATATCGAATTTCGTGCTTATCCACTGAAATGAACAGAATCAAAAAGGTTGATTGTAAATAGCGATCTTTGGAGATTACTTCAGCTGTTAATTCCTGACGTGTGGCTAATATGAAAATATCGCTGTTAATGCATTTCAAAACTTTATTTGAACATATTATTGATATTTTTTTTAATACAAATATGATTTTTAGTATTGTTAGTGGGCATCTAAAAAATATATTAAATTTATAAAATTTATTAGAGTTATGAATTAAAGGGGAAAAAAAGAACAGTTGACCCGTGCGAAGCTTTCTCAACGCAAGTCTTTGAGATTATTTGCTGATGTACGATTTTTCATTAATTTTTGATTAACTGCAATTCATTTAATCAAAAAACGTGTTTTAACTATATAATAAGTATATTACGTCAAAAGCCGCTTGCAGAACCGTTTGGAAAATACTTCATTCATCGCTGTGTTTTTAGTATGTGAAGAGAAAAAAAAGGATGTTAACTTCAGAAATAATATAAGGTCAGTCCGCCTAAATGTGATAACCCTTAAATGCGACAATGTTCTTTTACATAAAATCTTAATACAAGAATAGTAAATAAATGTTATATAATGAAGTATGCGAACATCAGAAACAAAACCCGAAACATTTTTTTGCATGTAAAACGGTTTCTTTAAGAGAAATTTCCAATCAAATACACATCGTTCATTTTACATCGCCCCCATGTTTCGTAAATGCGACAAAAATTCCCGAAAGTGGCTCACGGTTTTTATTTTTTAACTTTGAAGATCAAATAACCTTATAAACGCCAAGAGCTACGTTGTCCGTTTCAGTTACCTGACCAATTAAACTAAAGAAAATGCGACCAGTTTCCAGTGTAGAATTTGAAGTGGACTACGCATTTAGGAGAGCTTGTTTTCAGCCTGTGCCTAATAGCGATATACATATTGCTGTAAATGCTACGAAACATTTAGAAGATTAACGAAGAAGTTTATATGGGATTTTTCATAGATTGTGTTAAAATAATATTTAAATCAAATTTTATGATTAATTAAGCTGTGTTGAATCTGCATAATCCTCCATTAATGTTTTTCTTTAACCAGGTGTTTAAATATGTGTTTAAGACGATCAAAAAAGAAAAATATGCTTCTTTAAAATTTTTAATAAAAAAACGGTGTAAGAAATGCATTGTCTATTCCAGTAACATAATATTATATGATTAAGGAATTTGCAATAATTTTACATAATGGAAATTCTGGAAAATCTTGTGCAGATAGAAAACAATTTATGTTTATTTTAATGCGGTTAAGTAAGTTAATTTTACCAACATCATACCATTCGGTAGCTTAAATGCTGTCTCCGATTAAAACGTGATGCAATTGAGTTATTCCCTGGTTTTGGAGTCATAATTTTTGTTAGCACATTTATAAAATCTGATATTTTAATTCTGTTTTCATTTTTTATTCGTTATAATCGACATTTTCTACTTTTAAATTAGTAAAAGATAAAAAAAAAATAAAACCATGTTTATCTAAATGAATATTTGTTTCCATATACTAATTTTTAAGTACAGAAAATGTTAATTTTTTTGTGAAAGTGCAAGAAAAATGAAGAGGGGGGGGGGGGGGCGGGGGGTGCAACAGAATATCAGGCACAAAGCTTCTCTTCGGCTTAATCAGAATTATTAGAAATATTGTACGATTTTATCTATTTCTAAGGCTGATATATTTATCATGTGACATTTTATAATAAAGTTTTATGTAATAAATAGTCTAGTTAATAATATTATAAATATTTTTAAATACTCTTTTAACCCGTAAGCTCCACACTCTGAATTCGCACCGACCGAAATGTCGCCGTCTTTAATTAATTCGCATTTTTCATTCACAAAATAAGAATTTTGATAAAATGAAATATTTCATTTGGATTCCTTATTAAATTTCGTATATGGATCAAATTAGTTATAATTCATTATCACCACATTGTCGGCAAAATTATGCGGAGTTGAAGTTACGGAAATCCAAATCGCACTGGTGTATAAATTATGGGTTAATATTGAAGCGCGAATTTCGCGAATTTTAAACAGTGTTTTTTGCGACAATCATTTAATTGTAGTTATGGCCATAGCTCCTTGGCAAAGAGGGATGAGAGGTTTTTATATTAAGAACGCATTTATTTATTTGAGGGTTATTTATATTAGGCATTATACGCAGCATTCAAATAACTTTTGCATATTAGCAGTGTAAAATTGACAAACAGCACGGTACTGCGCCGTGATAAACATTTCAAGAATAATATTGAAAAGTTTAATTATAATAATCCTGTACTTAAATTTTAGTACAGAAATAGTACCCTGTGAGTTAATAGAGACTTTCATTCATCTTTTAATCAAGTGGTCTCGGCGACCGCTCACGGTAGTTATGCAACAATTCCTGTCATAGCAGTTAATGGTTAATTAATTTTAAAAATAATTACATTTAACCCTTAACGGATGTTAGAGCTGCTTTTTTTTTTTAATTTTCACAGTTTTACTTGTAATTTCTAGTTTAACTATCGATACAGCGAAATTTTGCTTCATTCGGAGCGTAGAACTGTTGTTTGAAATGTTTGAAAAATTGAAATTTTATTAGAAATAGTACTGTATAAACACTTTAGTGCAAAAACAGGATTTTATAAGTTAATCGCGTATTTTATTCATCTTTCAGTCGAATGGTTTCGCAGACCGCTCACAGTTGTAATGTGGTAATTTTCTGTCATAGCAGTTAATCGTTAAATGAACTTTTTCAGATGAATTGTTATGTATAAAATGCATTATCACATTTAGGACTATGAACGTCTCATTTAGGTTTTAGCTGCCATAAATGCGACAAAAATGACCTAAATGCGACAATGCTATATTGTGGTTTTATACTACAGATAATTATTAAATTTCTACAAAACAAGTTAGTTTTGAACTAAAAGTACAGTATTCAGTAATTTGCTGCTTAATAAAATATACATTTATATAATAAAATCCCAAATATACCCTAAATGCGACAAAACTACGGGGAATCGTGTCTCATTTAGGCAGACCGACTTTACATGTTAGTTTTCACTTATATTCTGTAACCCGAGAAGCTCGGGTTTATCCCCTTGTAAATTATAATATCATAAGCACCAATAAATCAATAATAAAAAATAGCTTGATTAAAAAAATATTAAAAAAAACTTTCTGTTTATATTTTATAAAGAATTTTCCCTTCAACATAGACTACCTTAAATTAAAATCCTAAATAGTGTTGCCAGATCCATTGTCACAAAAAGCAGGACAGGGAGATAAAATAAACTGGACAGCAGCTTTCTGAATCGAGACATACTAATACAGTATACAGTAAACCCTATAAAAACGGAACCTGTCTACAACGGAATCCTGACTTAAAGGTAAAAAATCATAAATTTATGTCTGTTTAAAAGGAATTTTTCCTTAGTCTTTGCGATTCCGTCTTAGGAGGTTTTAATATACTGAATAAACACAACAATCTTATACAGTACAACCGATGAAAGCGGAATCGCAAGGGACTGAAACAAAATTTCAATTTAGCAGGTGTAATTGTATAGTATTTTTATAAGGGACAGTGACCTTTCTACTTTTAAAATAGAATTTCGCTATAAACAGGTTCCATTTGCGCATGGTTTTGTCGTGAATCGTGAGCGCACGGATTTTCGTCACGGGCGACTCTTGGGGGCTGCGCCAGGTCCCGGCTTGCTCTCCCCTCGTGCGGGCTGGTGAGCTGTCGCTCTGACTTGGCTTCACTTTTGGGTTTCTATGCCGACATGCAATGTCAGAAAAAACTGTAAATTTATGAGCCTTTGCTGTTCAATTTTCACGGGCAACAGCCTTATTTGATGAGAAACGGTCTGATCCACTAATAAATACGCTACGACCCCATACATTTTCCTCCACTAGGGTGTAATCCTTCGTTTTAGTCGTGTTTCGAAAAATAATGTGAGTTAACCGCGACCGTAACATATTTTTTAACCCGCCAAAAAAGCGATTTTGTGATGATTATCTAACGTTCTACGTGCTACGGAACAGTAAGTAAAGTGTTATTGTGTTTTGAAGTGCATTATATCTTTGCCCGGAAAATTACGGGCTGTACAAAATGATGAGCATGGAATTTTTTTTACGGGGTATGACTAGAATCTCTGCCCGTAATTTTACAGGGATATTTTTAGATACTTAGAAAATTAAGGGCAATCCACATATTCTTGCAGTTCTAGCCCATCTGTTACGTCAATGGTAAAATAAAAAAAATCCCTGTCGGCCCGGCCTACAGGCGGAGGTAGATTTCGAAGTTAAGTATACTAATTTCACAAACAAAAACCAAATCATGATTAGAGATAAACCCACTTTAACAATTTTATCTGGCCGCTTTTGACGAGTTTTTATTTCATTTTTATATAATAACTGGTTTTATCAGAATCATGTTAGGGCGGTATTAAAAAAAAATACTTTTCCATGCTCAACAACTCGAAATTTTCCAGCATAACTCCAGATTCATTTTTAATAGGAAAAACATGAAACTTGTTGACGTGATTTTTGAAGAGATTTATAAGCAACCTGTGTTTTTAATTTCCGTTTAATTAATTAAAACTTGATACATAAACAATTGTTTTCTCAGTAAGACAATATTTTTCGTTTCTAACACAATCGCTTCGGGAAATTCCGTTCAAAATGCCCACTTTGACATCATTTTTTGAAATATATTCTGCCTCTGTCAAAAAATCGATCATTACGGTACATTATATAGTTTCTGAATAAGCGAATCTACCAATTGGATGCGTTTGAGAGCAAAAATGAATTTAAAAATGAGTCAGAAAATAAGCAGTTTGGATTTGAATACTTCCTTTTCCAACACAATCCGCTTCGGGAAATTCGGTTCAAAAGGCCTACTTTGACAGCATGTTTTAAAATATATTCTGCCTCTATCAAAAAATTGACCATTACGGTACATTATATAGATTCTGAGTAAGAAAAGGTACCAATTGGAAGCCTTTGAGAGTAAAAATGAATTGTAAGATGAGTCAGAAAATAAGCAGTTTGGATTTGAATACACCCTTACTAAGATGATTTTTTTCTTCAACCGCTATGTATTTTTAATTTGTTTTTGCTGTAAGAATTGGTCCTATCCAAAACTTGTCTATATAGATGTTGTAGACAATATTAAGAAGATATATGATAAATTCATGGGGATTTTATATCTTTTGAATTGACGAGTTATGGATTTTTTTCTTCTTCAAACGCCCTTTTTGTTTTCGTTTTTAATTTTTTTGCGGTACGAATTGGTCCTATCAAAAACTTGTGAATATAAAAGTTGTAGATAATGTTAAGGAGATTCATGATAAAATTAATTGGATTTGACATCTTGAAAATTGACGAAGTTATGAATTTTTTTCTCCCAAAAACCCTATTTTTTGCGCCCCTTGAGCCCATTTTTAACTTTATCAAAAATCTGTGATACATAAATTTTTGGCCCTATTTTTAGAAGTAATAAAAACTTTAAACTGATTCGATATGTACAAAATTTAAGAAGTTATAGGGGTTTTTCGATTTTCCCAAAACTCCTCCCTATTTCCATCCCCTTGGTCCGATTTTGCCCATTAACGAACTCGACCAAGATTTTATGCCCCTTGACTTTATGTATCAGTTTGGAAGAGATTGGTGCAGAATTGTGGAAGTTATCGTGTCCAGAAGAAAGTGATATATATAGATAGATACATACATAGATAGATAGATAGATATATAAAGTATTTTACTGAGGTTGGTTTTGGGCTCTAGGGGTCATGATCGGTGTAGACCTGCAAAAAATTTTCAGAAATTCCAACATAGGAACGACGCCAATAATTAGTATTTCATACGAAATCTACCTAAAACCATCAAATACGGTATGACCCCATATATTTTACTCCGCTAGTGTGTACACGTTGACACAAAATGATGGGCACGGATTTTTTTTTTTTTTTACGGGGTATGACTGGAATCTCTGCTGCCGGCCTCAGCCCGTAAATATTTTTAACAGTGTGGGATCGTCAGATCCTGGTTTGGCTTCACTTTACTTCATTACGCACGGTTTACTGAATGAAGTACGCTAAAACATGTGAAAACAGAATCGCTGGTAACCGCAAAAACGTCCGTTTTAAACAGTTTCCCACCTAAACAGTATGACATTCCTTTTGTATTGTACAGTTGTACAGTTTGTTTGTACAGTATGACATTCCTATTTGTATGACATTCCTTTGAAAGGGACTATATAATTTTTCCGTAATTGATACGTTCTGTCTGCACAGGTTATATTTTATTTTACTTTTTTTCACTCATGCAGACTAAAAAATAGCATAATATAAAATAAATAAATAAATAAAAATAAAACTTGTGCAATAGGAAAAATCGGGACTTTTCGGGTGCCGCACAGCGGTTACGCGGGACAGGTTTTAGAGCTCCTGAAAACCGGGACATCTCGCGTAAATCGGAACACCTGACAACACTAATCCCAGTGTTGTAGTGGTAAAAAAAAACAGAGAGTATACGTTAAAATCATGAACGTCAACACCTAGAGTATACGCTATAGTTTTGTTTGAGAAACAGGGGGTATACGAAGCTTCTTAAAAAAAAAAAAAAAAAAAAACAAAAAAAAACAAGGTATACGGCGTATACCTTCGTATACTCTCCACTACACCCCTGACTAATCCTAAACGTTGAATAACCCTCTTTCAGGAACAGTATATTACTTACACCGATAGCAGTGGCGTACCCAGGATTTTATTTCGGGGGGGGGAGCTGACTTAAATTTCCATAATGTTCTATATCTTACGAAACACGTTGAATTGTGTTGTAAAGAGAAATAATTTTTGACAATAAGGCCGTAGCCAGAGGGGGGGAAAGGGGGGGGGCTAGGGATGATTCTGTTCCGAATTTTCCGTAAATTTTAGGTATGAGGTTCCATTGAAAAACAAAAAAAATCGGTCATCAGTCCCAAAATTTGGACTTAAAAAATGTATCGCGATTTTTGACAAATGGTCGGCGAAAAATATCAATTCATCAATCGTTCGAAGAAAAAAAATCTCAAATTTCCTTAAAGGATCGCGGACAAAACCGGAATTTTGTCAAAGGGCTGCCGATAAAACGCGAATTTTGTCAAAAGGCCGTGAAAAAACGCAAATTTTGTCATAGGATATCGAAAAAAAGTCAAACGAGGAGGAAACACGAATTTATTCTATTGACCGCTGAAAAAACACAAATTTCGCCAAAGGGCAGCAGAAAGAAAGCTAACTTCGGCAAATGATCGCGAAAAAAAAACACGTGCTCTTTCAAAGGGCTGCCGAAAAAATGTGAATTTCGTCGAATGACTGCAAAAAGACCGTGAATTTCGTCAAAAGACCGTTAAAAAAATATTCAAAGGACCACATAAAAAACGCAAATTTCATGAAACAGGCGCAGAAAAAGCGCAAATTTCGACAAAGAATCGCGAAAAAAGCGCAAATTTTGTCAAAAAGCCGCTGAAAAACGTAAATTTCGACAAAGGATCGCGGAAAGAAACGTGAAATTCGTCAAATGGTCGCGGATAAAACACGAATTTCGGCAAAAGACCGCGAAAAAACCACGAATTTCGTCAAAAAGCAGCGAGAAAATGCAAATTTCAACAAAATATCGCGACGAAAACGCGAAATTCGTCAAAGAGCCGCGGAAAAACGCGAAGTTCGTCCAAAGGCTGCGGTTAGAAACGCGAATTTGAATCACGACAAAGAGAAGTATCTCGCCAAAGGGTCGCAAAAAAAAGCAAATTTCGTCAAAGCATCGCAAAAAAAAAAAAAAAAAAAATCCGTCAAAGGGTAGCGGAAAAATGCGAATTTTGTTGAACAAACTTGGAAAAAGCTGGAATTTCGACATAAGATCGCGAAAAAACGCGAATTTCGTCACAAAGTCGCGAAAACGCAAATTTTGACAAAGAATCGCCGGAAAAAAGCAAATTTCAACAAGAAATCGCGGAAAAAACGCAAATTTTGACAAAGAATCGCGGAAAAAATTCAAATTTCGACAAAGCATTGTGGAAAAAACGCGAAATTTCGTCCAAGGGCCACGGGAAAAAACGCGAATTTCAAGATAGGATCGCGAAAAAAGGCACGTATTCCATCAAAGGGCCGCGGAGAAAAAGCGAATCTCGTCAACATATCGCAAAAAACGCAAATTTCGTCAGAGGAAAAACACGAATTTCGTCAAACAGCCGCAGTTAGGATTGCGAAAAAAACACGTATCTCGCCAAAGGGTCGCGGAGAAAAAGCAAATTTCGACATAGGATCGCAAAAAAACGCGAATTTCGTCAAAAAGACGCGGAAAAACGAGAATTTCGACAAATGATCGCGGAAAAAACGGAAATTTCGACAAAGGATCGTGGAAAAAACGCAAATTTCGACAAAGGATCGCGGAAAAACGCGAATCTTGTGAAAGTGCCGCGGAAAAAATGCAAATTTCGTCAAAAGGAAGCGAAAAAAACGCGTATTTCGTCAAAACGCAGCGGAAAAAACTCAAATTTCGACAAAGAATCGAGGAAAAAGCTCGAAATTTCGTTAAAGGGCCCTGAAAAAACGCGAATTTCGTCAAAAAGCAGCGGGAAAAGCCCAGACTTCAACAAAGTGTCGCGAAAAAGACGCGTATTTCGTCAAAGGGCCTCGGAAAAACGCGGATTTCGTGAAAGAATCGCAAAGAACCGCAAATTTCGTCAAAGGGCCGCGGAAAAACGCGCATTTCGTTCAAGACCCACGGGAAAAAAACGTGAATTTCGTCAAAGCATCGCAAAAACGCGAATTTCGTTAAAGGGCCACGAAAAAACGCGCATTTCGTCAAAAAGACGCGTGAAAAGAGAGAATTTCGACAAAGGATTGAGAAAAAACACGAATTTCGCCAAAAGCCGCGGAAAAATGGAAATTTTGACAAAGGATCGCGGAAAAAAATGCAAATTTCGACAAAGGATCGCGAAAAAAAACGCAAATTTCGACAAAGAGCCGCAAAAAATGAAGCAAATTTCGTCAAACGATCACGGGAAGATGCGAATTTCGTCAAAGGGTCTTCATAAAAACCTGAATTTCATTAAAGGGTCGTGGAAAAAACACGGCGGTCTCTTTAGAAAACGGCACATATACAAAAACTATGCTTATTAATACAGGTATAGTTTTTAAGCGGAAATAATATACTGAACTAACGTTTCAAAAGTCTGGTTAACCCGAACCCAATTTGCAGGAATGTACACTCAGCCTGAAATTGACCAGAAATGAAAACCCAAGTTAATGAAAACCAAGAAACAGAGTTAACCCAAACTGCAACAGAAATAACTAGTGCCGGGAAGGGATCCCCCGTTACCCCCTCTGGTGTAACCTTTCAGAAAATTTGCTGTGAATGTCAGAATTCTTTTTAAATTCAGAATCACCTACGGCTACGGGCTACGGGTCCAATCCTGAGGCCTCCCTACTCCAAAATAAGTTTAAAAGTGTTAATGGGTTTTATTTTATATACTTTCATTTAAAAGAAAGTCATTGTAACTTAAAATCTGTAAAATTGTTCTCCCCACTACTGAAAATAAAGTCTCCTTCACCTTCTTTGGGTATGCTGTGGTGTCTATGTAGACTAATATGGGACTAACGAAAATGATTAATCCGTGGTAAAACAGAACACTTAATAACAAATTTATCTCAAAGAGAAAAAAAAAAATCAGCACCTTTTTCATTTCATTTTCGACTATTTCAAAAGGGGGACCTGTAACCCCAACAGTCCCCTCCCTCTCGTTGGATAAACTGTAGTGTAACTGTTCGCTGATATGGGACTAACCAGAATGGGTAGTTCTTTATATTGCAGATAACAAAGTTACAAATTTATCTCAAACAGAATGAAAAAAATCAGCATTTTTTTTTCATTTCATTTTCAACTATTTTGAGAGGGGGCTGCAACCCTATTACCCCATTCCACTTCTTTGGGTATAATGTAGTGTCACTGTGCACTAATATGGAACTAAAGAGAAGAGAGCGGCTAGTCTGTTGAAGGGTAGGATATAAAATACAAATTTATCTTAAATATAACGAAAGAAAACACAATTTTTTTCATTTCATTTTCGACTATTTTGGAGGAGGGGGCTGTAACCCCACAGCCCCTTTCACCTGTTAGGGTATAATGAGGTGTCACTGTGCCCTAATATGGAATTAAAGAGGAGAGAGCTGCTAGTCTGTTGGATGGTAGGGGGAAAATACAAATTTATCTCAAGCAAAAAGAAAAAAAAAACAAGCACTTTTTTCATTTCATTTTCGACTATTTTGGGAGGGGGCTGCCACCTCATTTGCCCTCTTTCATTTTTTTGCGTATAATGTAGTGTCACTGTGTACTTATATAGAACTAAAGAGAAGGGAGCGCCTAGTCTGTTGAATAATACGAAAAAAATGCTAATTTATCTCAAACAAGAAGGAAACAAAAATCAGCACTATTTTTTCCATTTCATTTTCGACTATTTTGGAGGAGGGGGCTGTAACCCCATTAGCCCCTTTCACCTGTTTGTGTATAATGTGGTATCACTGTGCACTAATATGGAACTAAAAAGAAGAGAGCGGCTAGTCTGTTGAATGATAGGAGGGAAAATATAAATTTATCTCAACAAAAAGAAAAAAAATAAGCATTTTTTTCATTTCATTTTCGACTATTTGGGGAGAGGGCTGCAACCCTATTAGCTCCCTTCCATTTTTTTTAGTATAATGTAGTGTCACTGTGTACTAATATGGAACTTAAGAGAAGGGAGTGGCAAGTCTGTTGAATGATAGGAGAAAAAAGGCAAATTTATCTCAAACAAGAGTAAGAAAAAAAATCTGCACGATTTTTTCATTTCATTTTCGACTATTTGCGAGATGAAGGGGCTGTCATTCCATCAGTCCCTTTCCCCATCTTATAGTATGTTGTGATGCCAATGTGGACTAATATGAGGTTAACGAGAATGGCTATTTCGCTGAATGACAGAAGAAAAAAATTACAGATTTCTCTAAAAAAAGTAAGGAAAAAACACTTTTTTCAGTTAATTTTCGAATATTTCAGTAGGAGGGGGGGGGGGCTGTAGCCCCATCGTTCCCCTTTCTCTTCTTTGGTGTCAATGTGGACTAATATGGGACTAATGAGAATGGCTAGTCCGCTGTATGACAGAAAAAAAATTTTAAAAATTTCCAGAAAAGAAGGGGGGAAATGAGCAATTTTTTCATATCATTTTCGAAAATTTCGGGGGGGGGGCTGTAGCCCCATCAGCCCCCCCCCCCCTTGGGTACGCCCATGACTGATAGCCTATGTCTAATATCATTTTTATTAGTTTTATTTCAGGCTTTCGTTGTTTAAAAGACTTTTTCATAACCAACAGTGTGCATTGAAATGGGTGCAGTGCAGAATATTTTATATAAAAAAAGAACATTAATGTATATTGTTCAAGCATATTATTTGTATGCAACAATTCAAGCAATTCTTTAAAAGTTATATATTATGCATCTTTGCTACAAAATATGTTCGAACAATGCGCATTTAGGCAGCATATTAATTTCAGTAAATGTTTTCAAAGGCGGTTGGGAGATAATGAACTCAATACGCTTCTGATTTCTCTTCACTATACTCCTGCACTTTAACAGATTTTCTGGTCAATATTGCTTGGAAAAAATATGGGTTGGCCCATTTCTCAGTTCTATAAAGGTTCTTTTTGAACATGTTTTAACAAAAAAGAGAAAACCATTTGTTCTATTTACGCATTAAAAAAAAATGCTATTTTAGTTGAATCACTGTCACCTACATAACATTTTTAGATATCGTTATTTATTTTTATCTGTTTTTCTGTAAATGCGATATATATCTTTGATTGTACCTGGTTGCTAATCAAAGCACACTAGTTTCTGTACATCTCTTTTCATTCTAAATTTCTATGTAAGGTCAGTCTGCCTAAATGAGACACGATTCCCCGTAGTTTTGTCGCATTTAGGGTATATTTGGGATTTTATTATATAAATGTATATTTTATTAAGCAACAAATTACTGAAAACTGTACTTTTAGTTCAAAACTAATTTGATTTGTAGAAATTTAATAATTATCTGTAGTATAAAACGACAATATAGGATTGTCGCATTTAGGTCATTTTTGGCGCATTTATGGCAGCTAAAACTTAAATGAGACGTTCATAGTCCTAAATGTGATAATGCATTTTATACATGACAATTCATCTGAAAAAGTTCATTTAACGATTAACTGCTATGACAGAAAATTGCCACATTACAACTGTGAACGGTCTGCGAAACCATTCGATTGAAAGATGAATAAAATACGCGATTAACTTATAAAATACTGTTTTTTCACTAAAGTGTTTATACAGTACTATTTCTAATAAAATTTCAATTTTTCAAACATTTCAAACAACAGTACTACGCTCCGAATGAAGCAAAATTTCGCTGTATCGATAGTTAAACTAGAAATTACAAGTAAAACGGGGAAAATTAAAAAAAAAAGAAGCTCTAACATCCGTTAAGGGTTAAATGTAATTATTTTTTTAATTAATTAACCATTAACTGCTGTGACAGGAATTGTTGCATAACTACCGTGAGCGGTCTCCGAGACCACTTGATTAAAAGATGAATGAAAGTCTCTATTAACTCACAGGGTACTATTTCTGTACTGAAATTTAAGTACAGGATTATTATAATTAAACTTTTCAATATTATTCTTGAAATGTTTATCACGGCGCAGTACCGTGCTGTTTGTCAATTTTACACTGCTAATATGCAAAAGTTATTTGAATGCTGCGTATAATGCCTAATATAAATAACCCTCAAATAAATAAATGCGTTCTTAATATAAAAAACACTCATCCCTCTTTGCCAAGGAGCTATGGCCATAACTACAATTAAATGATCGTCGCAAAAAACACTGTTTAAAATTCGCGAAATTCGCGCTTCAATATTAACCCATAATTTATACACCAGTGTGATTTGGATTTCCGTAACTTCAACTCCGCATAATTTTGCTGACAATGTGGTGATAATGAAATATAACTACATGATCCATATACGAAATTTAATAAGGAATCCAAATGAAATATTTCATTTTATCAAAATTCTTATTTTGTGAATGAAAAATGCGAATTAATTAAAGACGGCGACATTTCGGTCGGTGCGAATTCAGAGTGTGGAGCTTACGAGTTAAAAGAGTATTTAAAAGATGTTTATAATATTGTTAACTAGACTATTTATTACATATAACTTTATTATAAAATGTCACATGACAAATATATCAGCCTTAGAAATAGATAAAATCGTACAATATTTCTAATAATTCTGATTAAGCCAAAGAGAAGCTTTGTGCTTGATATTCTGTTGCACCCCCCCCCCTCTTCATTTTTCTTGCACTTTCACAAAAAAATTAACATTTTCTGTAGTTAAAAATTAGTATATGGAAACAAATATTCATTTAGATAAACATGGTTTTATTTATTTTTTTATCTTTTACTAATTTAAAAGTAGAAAATGTCGATTATAACGAATAAAAAATGAAAACTGAATTAAAATATCAGATTTTATAAAAGTGCTAACAAAAATTATGACTCCTAAACCAGGGAATAACTCAATTGCATCACGTTTTAATCGGAGACAGCATTTAAGCTACCGAATGGTATGATGTTGGTAAAATTAACTTACTTAACCGCATTAAAATAAATTCCCTAATCATATGTCTATATTATGTTACTGGAATAGACACTGCGTTTCTTACACCGTTTTTTTATTAAAAATTTTAAAGAAGCGTATTTTTCTTTTTTGATCGTCTTAAACACATATTTAAACACCTGGTTAAAGAAAAACATTAATGGAGGATTATGCAGACTCAACACAGCTTAATTAATCATAAAATTTGATTTAAATATTATTTTAACACAATCTATAAAAAATCCCATGTAAACTTCTTCGTTAATCTTCTAAATGTTTCGTAGCATTTACAGCAATATGTATATCGCTATTAGGCACAGGCTGAAAACAAGCTCTCCTAAATGCGTAGTCCACTTCAAATTCTACACTGGAAACTGGTCGCATTTTCTTTAGTTTAATTGGTCATGTAACTGAAACGGACAACGTAGCTCTTGACGTTTATAAGGTTATTTGTAAAAATAAAAACCGTGAGCCACTTTCGGGAATTTTTGTCGCATTTACGAAACATGGGAGCGATGTAAAATGAACGATGTGTATTTGATTGGAAATTTCTCTTTGTTATCTATTTTCTAACATTTTAGTTAAAATAATGATAATTATTTTACTATAAACATAACTTCTTTAAAAAACACACAAAACATTTATTTAGACAATCACATTACAGCAACTACGAATACACATCTCAAAACCATAATCACAACATCAATATTATCGTCGAACATCTCACGTTTTTTGTCTGAACCCAAAAAAATTAAATACATGGAGTCAGGAAAAAATGTCTATTGTTCAAGAGTTTATCTTATGAAAAAATAATTTAAATATTGTCATGTGACTTTACTTACAAATCACTCCTTTCGCATGTCAATAATCCTCAGTAATTCCGAGACTTGTAATATGTTTTTTCATGACATCATAACTCAAATTCTTAGTCATTATATCTGCTTCCAGTTCAGACGAATTTACATATTTTGTTTCAATTTCTCCTTTCGCTCTTTCATCTTTTACAAAATGATATTTTCTACCTATATGTTTGTTGCGATTATTCACTCTTGGGTTTTTAATCCAATCAATTACAGATTGACTATCAGTACTGATTTCTATTGGACGCTTCACCATTTCTTCCTGGCTTAACTCTTCCAAGAGACCCATTAACCATTTTCCTTCACAAACAGCATCACATAAACTTAAAAGTTCAGATTCCATTGTAGAAAGCGCAACCAGTTTCTGTTTATTACTTTTCCATTCAATCAGTGATTCTCCTATCTTTACGATATATCCGCCAAATGATTTTGAATCCCGTGTAGTACACCAGCTAGCATCAGAACAAAGTGATAATTGGCCCTTTTTATTTTTAATTCGAAGTTTGTAGTTTTTAGTGCCTTGAATGTACCGCAAAACTCTCTTCACTGCCTGTAAATGAATTTCTCTAGGATCTTTTGCATATTGAGACAAATTACTTAAAGTGAAAGCTAAATCTGGCCTTGTTCCTCTTACTAGATATCCTATACTTCCAAGCATTTCTAGATATAGTGTTTCATCAATTTTATTTTCATTTTTATATTCATCTAATTTTATTCCAGAAACACCAGGGGTTTTCACACTTTTACAATTTTCCATATCAAATCTTTCTAAGATTTTTTCTGCATACTTAGCTTGCCCTAGCAAAAATTCTCCATTATTTTCTTCAATATCAATACCAAGGAATTTAATGTTTTTCTTCAGCTCTTTAATTTTTGCTTCTTTATTCAATTTTTGTATCAATTTATTTATTAATTCTTCGGATTCACTAACGATTATTCCATCATCGACATATATTCCAACTGCAATAAATTTATTATCATTTTTATTAAAAAACACACATGGATCTGCTTTGCAGGGCTGTAACCCAATTTTATCAAATATATTAACTAATTTTTCATACCAGCATCTTCCTGCTTCTGGCAACCCATATAAATTTCCTGTTACCAATAATATTTTCCCTCCTTCAATTTGTAGACCTTCAGGTGGATTCATATAAATTGCAGTTTCTAGATCTGCATTTAGATATGCTGTTTCTACGTCGAAAAATCTAGTTTTGTAACCTTTCATCGCTGCGACTGCCAATAAAGTTCTAAATGATTCAGTTTTCATTACAGGACTATACGATTCTTGATAATTTGTTCCAAATTTAAGTCTTGATCCGTCGGCTACTAATCTTGCTTTATATTTTACATCTTCACCGTCTTCTTTTACAGTAAAAATCCATTTGCTTCTCAGTGCCTTCACATCTTTTGGTTTGTCAACGATTTTCCACGTTTTGTGTTCTTCTAATGAGTGTAATTCCTTTTTGATTGCTTCTATCCATTTATCCTTATCTCTAGAATTTAATACATCTTTGTAATTCTTTGGAACTTCCTCGTGCACTAGATTCGCTAAATACTTTGGATTGGGTTTCCTAATTCGTGATGATCTTCTAGGTTCTTCAAACAACTTATTCTCATTAGTTTCTTTTTCTTGCTGTTCCTTGTTTTCATCAATTGTATGATTTACTTCAGATTCTTCTGTCGCAGAATCATTCAAATCATCTGACAACGCAATTGCTTCCTTTTTCTGATTTAACTCTTCTTCATTTTCATCGGAATTATTATATTCTTGTTCATCTATTACATTTTTATTATTGGTAATGTTGATGTATTCAAATTCATCAGTCATTTCTTCCTTGTTAGCTATATATTCATATCCCATTTTTTCTTCTATAAATACTACATCTCTGCTTTCACGTATTCTCTTTTCTTTTAAATCATACAATCTGTATGCTCGCCGATCTCTTGAATATCCGATAAACACTGCTGGTTTTGCTCTTACATCAAATTTCTTTTTATTGATATCATCGTTGCGATAAAAAGCTTTACATCCAAATACTCTCATATGCTTTACTGTTGGTTTATTATTTGACCATAATTCTAATGGCGTTTTCTTTCTCGTAGCTGTTGGAGTAACATTATGTATATAAGCAGCTGTTGATACTGCTTCGGCCCAAAAGGATAAAGGTAGTTTTGCTTCTATCAGCAATGTTCTTGCAGTATTAATAACAGTCCGATTAGCCCTTTCTGCAATCCCGTTACTTTGTGGACTATGAATTGTGGTTCTTTCATTCTGTATGCCCTTCCTTTTGTAATAATTCACGAGCTCTTCATTAGTAAATTCACCACCATTATCTGATCTAACCGCTTTTACTTTCTTGCCGGTTTCATTTTCTCTTCTCTCTATTATATTTATAATTCTTTCTTTTGCTTCATCTTTACTTCTTAAAAAATCTACAAAATATCTTCTACTATATTCATCTACTACCATTAGCAGTGGCGTAGCTAGAGCATTTCGTTTGGGGGGGTGGAGATCGAATTTAGCGAATGTTCATAGTAAATTTTGTATTTTTTTAAATTTTGTATTTTGTAATTTTTCGCATTATTTTCTTTTGGTCGAGGGAGGGGGGGGGGGGGGTTAGACATTTATTTATTATTTCAGCAATGTATAAATAAACAGACCAAAAAATTTTAACAAAAAACTAAATAATTTCAACCATTTAAAATTTTACAAACTGGGGGGAGCGAGGGTAGTAGAAATCATGAATGGAGGGCGTGAAGTGGATAACTGCTGATTTATTTATCATATTGCACAATTATGAATGAAGCAGAGGAAAAAAGTAATTTTAAAGACTTTAACCCTTAATTGATCAGGTGAGGTGTTTTCCACCCCAGAGAAATTCCAATTATGAAGGAAAATTTCTTGTGGTATTTAGATACGTGTATTTATATGTATATGTATGTACACTTAAAGTACTTTTTCAGTTGTTTTTATTCAAGTAAATAATGCAGAATTCACAGGAGATTTTCTTATTTTAATTCGCTCAATTTTGTGGTGTGCACAAGACAAGAAATCAAATTTTGGGATTGCATGCACACCACCTCACTACGTTATATATAAAAAAAAAAAATCACCTCATCACTTAAAGTTTAAGCTTTTCGTGCTCGATACTCCAGTGAGGGGGGAGGGGGCAAAGGTCAAAGCAGTAATTCGGGGGTGAGGTGTAAAAAGACAGATTTAGATTGAATATTTATTATTACAATAAAAATAAATTCAACAGAAAATATTTAAAAAATAGTTCTTTTTTTCTTTTATTTATAACTCAAAGTTTGAAATTTGCAATAATTTTTAATTTTTAAGTTAGAAGTCTGTACGGGTCGAAATTTTCAGGCCCGGGCCAGGTCGACCCATAGAAAAAAATTCGACCCGGCCCATTATAAAAGGTAGGCCTGAAATCGGCCAGGCCTGTCGAAAAAAATTATTGGCCTGGCCCGGCGTTATAGAAGCTAAAAGTTCAGCCTGAGACCATCCTGGCGTGGAAAAAAATGAAAATCTCGACCCGAGGTTTTCAATTTTTTTAAAAATAAATATAATAATTTCAATAAATTTTGGCCCGTGAAGACTTGAAAGAATGAAACCAGTCCCGGATAGGTACAGAAAACATTAATTATGCCTGATCAAGCCTAATTTATATTTTGCCAAAATGGTGCCAAAGCTGACGTTTGTAACAGATTTTTTTAAAACGTGACAATCGGCAAAAGATCATTATGAGGTAGCAATTGATTATAACTTTATATGTAATACATTTATCAGAAAATTTAAAAAGTCTATTTGATTTCAACGCACTTCATGCCTGCTGATTTCATGCTTCTGGATTTAAAATAAATGTCTACTTAAATGTGTCAGAAAATTTAACACTCCTGAGTGGAGTAAAAATATTTTTTAAGAACAAGTGTTTTTTATTTCATAAACGTAGCATTTAATTCGAAGTTAGAAAATTGTTTAATTATTTCAAATTTTAGTACGTGTATGATATATTTGATAATTTTGACAGAAAAATGCACAACATCAGAATAAGAGGATTTTGATTTTATTTTTTATTTTCTTTTATTTATTCCTCTTTTTCCATAAATATTTATCCAAGTAAAAACGTAAGATAAAATAAGAAAATTAATAAAAATTAAATAAAAAAATATGAGAGAATTGGTTAATTAGTAGTTTTTATTTTCTCTGGTAATTAGAATAAGGATAATTGTTGCAGATTACTTCAATGAGAAAATTTTAACTGTCTGTCCCCCAAAGCAGATCAAAGGATCAAAACAAACTACAGAGGACGACAGAAACATTTAGTAGACAATGTTGCATAAAGCTGGACAGAAGAATTTTTTTACTTGGAACTTTTTTACAGAACGTTTTTACTTGGATAAATATTTATAGAAAAAAAGAGAAAGAAATAAAAGAAAATAAAAAAATAAAATCCAAACCCTCCTATTCTTATATTGTGTTTTTTTCTGTCACATATGATCAAAATTATCAAATACACCATACACAGATTCAGATTTGAAATAACTAAACAGTTTTCTAACTTCGTATTAAATGCCACGTTTATATATATATATATATGAAAAGATAAAAACCCTTTAAAATTTCAAAAACTTAAATTAAAATCCGAAGCCTCTTTCTTCTAACTTTAAATCGATTTCTAAAACCAGTTTCTCCCCTTGTAACTTTGTTTCCCAGCAATACATCTTATTACTTTCAGAGATCATTTTAGGACGATTCTTAAGAGTGAAACTGCTAATCTAAGCGCTTTTTGCAGTCATCTGTGGGTAGGGCTGATACGTCACAGTCCCTGGGATTTGTGCGGTCCTTGACCACAGATCAATCAAAACTTAATGAACCAATTAAATTAAATGTTCCTCCCAAATTAACAATTCTGCCGTCTGCTGGAAAATATTAGAATCTTCACCATATTACCCAGAACACGCGCGAAAAAAGGGGGATTTTGGCAGTTTGAGCTGCTTGCTAAACTTACGCCGATGTAACCTCCCAAAATATACGCTGTTGGCTCCGGGACTGGCGATCGACTTGCGAATCAGATGTATGATGAGCGTCTAATAAATGAGTTCGATTCGCATAAAGGTTCCCGAGTCAATTTCTTAGCCATCATCCATGACAAGCCCACTGGAATCATTACATATATATATATAATGGGTTATCAGTTAAAAAAGACAAAACTCACTGTATTAAAAACAGTTTTGAATTGGTGGATAAAACAAAGCCATTAACAAACGTCAATAATATTATTACTTTAGATTTCAAAGACCTATTTAATAATATCATTCTAAAGGACTTACATTCTATTATCAATACATTATTTATAGAATATTTTCCTTAATTAAATTTACCTGATAACATTGATACTGACTACTTCACATCTTTGACTAACTTTCTACTATTTCATAATTTTATTTTCCAAGACAATGCTTTTTTTATTCAAATACAGGGCATGTCTCAAGGAGCTGTTTCATCAAGCATGTTATCTGATTTATATCTTTAGTTTTATAAACATAAATTTATTAATAATAATATACACAGATACATAGGTGATATAATTATTCTTTCTGTTAAAGATAATAATTCTATATCTCTTCATGTAAAGCACCCTTCTAGTCTAGAACTTAGTACAACCTTTTCAAATAATTCTAGTATTAATTTTATGGATGTTAAAATTAATATTCTCCCTAATAACACCCTAACATTCAACATTTATGATAAACGCAATGAATGTTCATTTAATGTAATTAATTTTACGAACTTTAATTCCTGCTTGCATATTTCAGTATATAGAAATATTCTGCTTAATCATAGTCTTCGTATCAAACGTTTATGTTCCTCCCAATTCTTACAGCCTAAATTTTTTAAATTAAAGCAATTAGCATTGTCTTATAATTATCCCATCTCTTTTATATCTGCATTACTCAAATCTTCATTTTTTTCTACTTCTTACCAGTATAGGCATTTAATATGTTTATAAAAAAACTAAAAAATCGAAAACACTATTATGGAGGGTGGGATGTGAATTGCTGAAAAAATTATAAAAAAACATACACACATAAAAAATTATATGTATGTATATAATATATATATATATATATTTGGAAAAAAAAGGTTGGTGTATGTGTATGTTTTTCCATACATTATACACTAAAAAACATAAAAAATAAAAATACCATTACGAAGGGTTGAGGTCGGGAATGCTAAAAAAAGTTTAAAACCTTATATGTTTTTATGTGGGTGAGCGTATATATGTGTATGTATATATGCTTATATATTGTATGGACAAATAAAAAATAAATAAATAAACAAATAAAATACGGGGTATCATGCATTGAACATCATAAATTTTCACATATTGCATGATCATATAAGGATATATTTTACTATCCCAATATTCCTGATTGCTTTTTAAATTTTCACATTTAGTTACATAATACAAGGCTATATTTTACTATCTCAAATATTCCTCATCTTTTTAAATGTTATTTATATTCTCATTCTTTATATTACAATATTTTGTCTTTAAAATAGTTAATTTAATCAATTGCCCTTTCATTTATTTTTATATAATTCTTTCTTTCTTTATTATTTTTTTTGTATTAATTTATTCCTATTCTTTATTTTATTTTGTATTCACTCAGTACTTATTAAGTTTATTCCTATTTTTTCATTCTACTTTAACTAAAAGTTAATCTAAGTCTTTTCTTGATTTCTTCAATCAATTTCCTTCCTTTCATTTTTTATTTTTTTGGGCTAAAAATGGCAACACTAAACATTATTGTTATTAATCCAGTTTCAATTTACATTTTTCCTTTCTCACACCAGTTGGCAGCACAGTTATGGGTTTCAGTCAGATACTCAACTGTAGCTCACATGTTAAAATAGTCTTAACTATGTTTTTTATCATGATATGCTGTAGTTTTGACTCCTAGTATGTAATTCAAGTATTGTGCTCTAATAATTTTTAATATCCTGTATGAGGTGTATCTTTCTTTAGATCTCTTAGATTTTTATTATCTATTTTCATTAATGTTTGCGTTATAAGGGGCTAAATTTTGTCATTTTAGGCTTAATGTCGACAAAATTGGATGAAATAACGCATCTTCTATGAATGAACTCACAAGCTCCTCTGAAGATTCTGTGGGTCATTCATAGTTTCTTATTTTACATACTGGTTTCATATGTTCATTTCTAAATCATCTTTAGAACTTTACCAATTTCTTCATATATTTGTGATTTCAAATTTATTATTATATATATATATATAAACATTTGTTCTTAAAAAATATTTTTACTCCTTAAGAATGTTAAATTTTCTGAGACGTTTAAGTAGACATTTTTTTACCCAGAAGCATGTAATCAGCAGGCATGAGGCATGAAGTGCTTTGAAATCAAATAGCAATTTTAAATTTTCTGATAAATGCACTACATATTAACCCCTTGTGGAGGAGCGACACGTATACTTGCCGCATGAAGCGCTCAGAATCCTTGTTTTTCCTCACCAGTAAAATTTTACTGTAAAATTTGCCTTATTTAATCAGCGCATTTTCTCGATTCAAGAAGACACAAATTTCTGTTTTTAAAAAACGGTGACAAAGATTAAAAATTTCGTAAAAGACCCCCGTCCCGAAGGGGTTAAGTTATAATCAATTGCTACCTCATAATGATCTTTAAGAAGATCTGTTCCAAACGGTAACTTTCGCACCATTTTCTGAAAGACCAGTTACCTTTAAGGGAAAAAAGAGATACGCTATTCGTTTACGAATAAGAAAGAATATCTGCAAATTTCGTGTATTTAAAAATGAAAATTTCTTCACGAAAGTGTAAAAAGAGATGTAAGTTACGATTTCAGAACAGCTTTAAATAGTTTTTAAAAACCACAAAATGTGTCTAATCAAAGCTGCACTTTATATGTAGAATATTTTTGCTGTTGAATTTTTAAGCTGGACCTCGCAACATAGAAAGTTATCAGAACTGAAATAGTCAAATATCATGTTGAGCAATTGAGCATAAGTATATATATAAAAAAGTATTGTTATTTTAATTTGCAATAATAAAAAAAAAGAGTGTTGAACACAAAAAGATTTTTTTTTTCGATGGAGAAGGGGAAGGGGAGAGAGGGTAGAAAGTGTGGAAAATTATTTTATTTTCTGCAAAATTACTTTGCTTGCATTTTTTTGTGAGTTGTAGCGTTGATTCTGTTACATGAATTAGCCTGATTCAAGTCAAAGGATTTTTTTTAATTAATTTAAATTAACTTTGAGATCCCTTCATTTCAAAAAACAAAGAAAAAATTTGCTTTCAGTTTCTGCAGCAGAAAGTAAATGTATGTCTCAAAACGCCAATTAGAAGAAAGATTAATGCTTATCATCAATGCACTTGTCTTTATATATCAATAAAACAGATGATTTTAAAACAAGTTCAAAAACATAAATAAAAAATATCTTTTCGAACTGAATGACAAGAACCAGTGTTGCAGTAGTAAAAAAACAAAGGGTATACGCTAATGCTTTATTTGAGAAGCAGAGGGTATGCGGGGCTTCTTTAAAAAATCCAGAGAGAGGGTATACGACGTATATCTCCGCATACTCGCCACTACCCCGTGACAAAAACAGATCCAGATCTTAAAACATATCGGCGATTTATATTAAGTTACAAAGGAAAGAATCCAATATTTTATAGCTCTCTATCTTATTATTATTTTTCTTTAAAGCGGTTCTCGAGCTTCCTACTGAACAACGCAAAATTTTCTGACACATTTTCTGTCTCATTTTTAAGCATATTGACAGACCTGACTGTTGAAGCGGAATACAACGGAAACTAGTTTTACATTTTGTGATAAAATTACTTATCGCGTTATAAGCGATTGTGGTCACATGACGACGAGTTTTTTGCCTTTCTTGAGCTGCAGTGTCTGGAATTCAGTTCAAAATGCCAACTTTGACAATATTTTCTGAAAAATCTTTTGCGTTTACCAAAAAAATGGAAAACGTCTTTCGACTACATAGTTTCTGAATAACAACACCTGACAATTTCCGAATAAACACGAATTCAGAAATGTCTCAGAAAGTAGCTCTTTTGATTTGAGCTACTTTCTGAGGAAAAGGATTTTTTCCCCGCATTTTTTTAAAAATAATTTTTTCAAAAACTTTCAGTTTTTCGAAGATACAATATACAATTATATATAGTAGCTAATAGGGAAGTACCGAATATTCGGTATCTATTCTGTATTCGGCCTTTTCGGCCATGATACCGAATATTCTTAATATACCGATAATACTTTAAAAAAAACTTTTAAAACATTTTTTAAAATTTTACACAATTTCTACTTTTAACTTTTAACTGTCGATGTTCATAATAATTAGAAACAGAATCATATTTAAGTAAAAGTCAGTTCAGTCATTTTCAATGATATCATCACATTTAATACAAACTAAATTAATATGAAACAAATCTTGCTAAAATATCTTCATTTACTGATAAAGTTGTGAGCGAAAATTCAGTTTCGGCTTGTAGTTGCACAGCCAGAATTTTTGACTGTATATTGTAATTTTGATGGAATGAATGGAGTGATGTGTTATTTCTTGTTCAAAAATTTTTTGTCTTGACCACATTATCTCCGTCGAAAGTTTTTTACATTTTTTTTTATTTTTATTTTTTTTTTTTTTTTAGGAACAATGTGTATGTTTACAATCTCTGAAAATAATCGCCCGTTCGAAACACTGATCTGAGATGCATTTAAAAACTTCCTTCCTAAATCAAAGGCAGTAGAAAAGTTATTTTTGCTGAGTTGTTTGTTTTAGAATTAAAAGAAAAAAATATTCACTTGGTTTAATTCACCAGAAGAAGCTATGAAATGCCAAACTTTCTTAATTAATAAAATTTTAAAATTCTCTTCTTAAATAACTCAAAGCAGATTTTTTTCATGTTTAAAATTTACTTGTAAAAAGGTCGTGTTTATCAATATGTAAGTTTCTGCATTAAATATTATGTAAAATTATTTTAAAATTTAACATTTTTATGCCTTTAATCTTTGAAATATAAAAGTATTCGACCAGCCGAGAACTTGGTATTTGGCCAAATAGGTACTACTCGGCTGGCCGAATATTCGATATTCGGCCTAACAGTTAATTCGGCTAGCCGAATATTCGGTATACGGTTCGCCTGTAGGCCAAATATTCGGTAGAAAAGTTATTTTTGCTGAGTTGTTTATTTTAGAATTAAAAAAAAAAAAATCACTTGGTTTAATTTACCAGAAGAAGTCATGAAATATGAAACTTTTTTAATTAATAAAATTTTAAAATATTCCACCAGCCGAATATTTGGTATTTGGCCGAATAGTTACTACTCGGCTAGCCGAATTTTCGGTATCCGGTTCGCCTGTAGGCCGAATGTTCGGTATTCGGTCAAAATCACTATTCGGTACATCCTTAGTAGCTGATGTAATTTTATTACACCGTTTTAATTTTCTTTGATAAGAAAAAATTCTCCGTTCTCTCTTATTTTTTGCTTTGAAAAAAAGACAATACAACAGTAAACATCTGGCGACATCCTGTCCCCGACAAAACCGCGAAATATCCACCCCCCATAGCTTTCAGAGTCCAGCAAAACGAATTTTAACGAACAAGAAGTATGGTCTTCTAATTTCATTTGCATTGGTCAGGGGGTGTACGCATTTACCCTCAAGGCCTTTTTCTCCAGATTCCTTTCTTCAATGAAACGAAGATATTCTCTACCCTAATCTTCTAGCTTGCAGGGATACTGCATAGAAATAGGAAGACGGTATGGTATATTTAATCTTCGGATACTGTATCATGGACCCCTTCTCCCCCCCCCCTTCTTACACCAATCGAATAGCTAAAAAGTGAAATTTCATAAAAAATATTTAATAATTTTAAATATGTTTTGACATTGTTTTCTGTTTTGTAATAAATTTTGTAATATGTTTTTAAAAATTCTTAAAAAAAAAAAGAAAAAAATCAGAGTCAAATGATGCAATTTTTGAACGAAAGGGAAATTACCGAATGTATATGAGTTTACCGAATTGGGGGGGTGTCGCACCCCCCCACACCCCCCCTGTAGCTACGTCCCTGCTCACGTCTGAATAAATTCCTAGAATTTCCTACTCGAGATACTATTATTACGTAACATTGTATTTTACCAACTCAAAATCACCCTTGCTCTAGACAGGGCATAACTAGCCCTACATGGGGCCCTGGGACAAAGATCCTATTGATGTCTGGGCTGCTATAACATGTTTTTAGCCAAAATTTGTACTCTTTTTCTTTTTTAAAATCTGATTTTTGTCTTTGAAGGGCCCCTTTTATAGTGGACGGCTGTAGGCAGTTAGGAAAAAAAAATCTTATTTTCGATTCACAAAACCAATTTTAAACTTGATTTTAAAAGAGATTTCGAAATAAAAATTTATTAAGCAGCTAGTATGAAATCCCATTTCTCAAAACTAAATTATCTCATATTCACCAAAAATTATTTGAATTTTATACTTTCGTGAAAGTAGATTTCCAGTTGATGATACGAAACATACGCAGGCGCTTAAAATCTGAAAATACATACAGTAATACCATGCAGTGCTATAGTTGGAAAAAAAATATTTGTGGGAACTCACCTTTTCATTGAGTAGATGTTGGTGTGCTGATGCTACCGGATTTTTGCTAAGCCAAAAGTCAATTTAAAACATTTAGCTAAAAGCCGACCTTTTTAAATTAACAGTTACAGTTATTATATTCTAGTTTTTATGGTATTGCATTTGTATAGCATTTATCTAAAGGCAATATTTAATCAATCTCATAGTAACATTTTCCATTATGAATCAAAATTTAATTGAAATAACAGAAATAAATCCATTCTATATTAATTACTGACATATCTATCCTAGAAGTTTCCATAAAGAACAATAATGAGAGGTGTTTTCTGTGCTCTTGCTCTCTGATTTACGACAAGCTGTCTCGTCTGATAATCTTCTTCCTAATAGCAACTAAGATTTCACATAAGGTCCAGGACAAAACAATTTTAAGGGAGGTCATACACGGCTTATGAATGAATGTAGGTGAACTGGCTTTTTCTATAAGGAGTGGATTTCTCGCATTGGTCATGATGTTATTCATAGAGCTGAATGCTCTTTCGTATTCAGACGTTGAAATGGGTATAGTTTTCACAGTCTAAAGGAAATGATTTAGCTCTCTGGGCTCATTTCCTAGCTAGGTTCATTTCGCTTGAAAAAAGAAAAAAAATTCTCGCTCGTACGCGACATTTTTTTTTCTTTTTTTACAGTAACAAACCAAATATTTCTGGGAACGGCGTTCCCACCCAACTACAGCACTGATACCATGAAAAAAAGAAAAAAAAACGCACAGTGCGCAAAACGGTTCTAGGTTTCGATTTTTAAATCGACTTCTTTATTAAGATTGGCTTAAAGTTTCCGATATAAAAGAATTCAGCTCATTGGTCTAAATCTAGGCTTTCTAATTTCCTGAATGGTGCTGACATCTTCCGACGTAACATATATTAATCTGTTTTCCCCTTTTCAGATGTTTCTTAAATCACATATATTTGTGATTTTAAAGAACAATTTTTGCGCTTTAAATTCCCGTAATTATTCAAGAAATAGTTCCTATTTATAACATAAGAAAGGATCTTTTATTTTAAAATATTTATATTTCCAAAACTTTCAGAGTCCCTTTAAAAAAATTGCTTTCATTTTGTTCTAATGTTTTATTGGCGTGTAATCATTACATCTAATTTTCTAATTAAATTTAACTTAAAATATTGATCATATATTTATGGAAATATTAAGAAGGATAAACGGTTAAAATGCGTGTGGATCGCAAAATATTAATACAGTAAGTACAAAAGAATACGAAAGATTTTTTAAAAACCTTTCTTAAAGGTTGTGCAGTGCTGCCATCTATAATCAAAATAAGTATGTTATGCCTATCCACTAAAGTATTTGTAATTTCAATAATTACTATTTCATCTATCACTGTCAGTGTCAGTTAAATCAGTTTGCCTACTAAAACGCGAACTAGAGTAATAAAAGCTGTAAAAATAATTTAATGAAGATTAATGAAACAAATAGTTATGTTCATATTCTTTTATTCTCCCTTATATTTTCTCATTTTCAGTAATTTGTGAGTTTATCTAGTTAATAAGCATGTTATTAACTTCGATCAGCAAGAAAGAGGAAAATAAGAAAAAAACTTAAGAATAGTCTAAAACAATGTATGTTTCATTATAATATATATATATATATATGTGTGTGTGTGTGTGAAATTGAACCTAGAAATAGAAACATTTTTTAGGTAATACTTCAGGTAGTACTGCCATCTACATTTGCCGAAGTTATTATTTTTCACGTTATATACACGAGAGAATTAATTTAGTGTTTTCCACTTTCTAAATTTCAAGTAAAGTAGTGCTTTACGGATAGAGTGTCTCGCCGATCGGGAAATTTCATGTTTGTTAACCTATGACAAAGTTTAATCAGGTGATTACTCATTACTTTCGAAAATTATCAAAAAACTGTTTTCACCATCAGAAAGTATATGTCAGATGCCGATTTCCTTTCAAAATTGTGTACATTAATCTTAATTATTTTAAAAAGTCTCGCAAGCTTTAAAATTTCAATTTCTGGAATTTTTTCTAATCTTATCTTTTGAACAATACTTAAAATTTAAGAAGACAATTGAAAGAAATTTTTAAAGCCGTTTTACGATAATTATATTTGGTAATGAATAATCACATAATTAAAATTTTCCATAATTTAACATGGAATTTTGCGATCGGGGAGGAAAAAAAGTAATACTCAAACTAGAGATCTGCCCGGGCCATACATTTTTCAGAAGGCTCGGGCCGGGCCTAGTCACTAATCTTTACGGGTCGGGCTCGGGCCTTACTTTTTTCTTGAAGGTTCGGTCCGGTCCGGGCCTAACCTATTTTTTCTGCACAGACCCGGGTACTGGTTTCATTCCTAATCTTCACGGCCCAAAATTTTCATTCCTAGTTTTGACCCAGACCATATGAAAATCATTGTCTCGGCGTGGCTTGGTCCGTTCAAGTCAGTAAAATTAGGCTTGGCACAAAATTTTTTTCAAAAAATGCATACATTTTTAAATCGCCATTATTCTAAAATTAAATATTCAAATTCATTCTTTTTAAAGTATAATAGATTTCTACACTTATTAAAATATAGTTAAATTAAAATATAGTAAAACGTGTGAAAAAAAACCTGTCTATGACGGAATCTTGTTTTAAACTGAAAGACGTGTTGATCCATACAAAATTAATATACTACTACGTAAGAAAAGAATATATAATACATTTACACTTGCTAAGAAGGGAACTTGTCTATAACGCATTTTTTTCCCCCTTTTCTATGCAATTCAGTCTTAGATTTTACTGTATAGCTTATAGCATTTTTCAGATTTTTAACACTTTAATACATGGAATATGGATTAACAATATTAATGATAACTGAAACATTTACGTACAAGAAATAGAGGTTCATTAAAATATAAATATCGCACCCTGCGGCGCTTCCATAAAAATGAAGATTATAAACACAAAAAGAAAAGTTAAGATAAATATTTTTGGTTTGAACTCCTCGTACGAGACAAACTTTTAACCAAATCGACGTAAAAATCAATGTTTTGTAGAAATTCACTCGGGCCGAGATTTTAACTTTTTTTCGGGCCTGGCCAATTTTTTTTTCTCTGAGTCGGGCCGGGCCCGGCCCTGGGAATGTCGGCCCGTGCAGACAGACCTCTAACTCAAACTTCAAAATGACATGTTTTATTAAAATATAAAATCAGTGAAGACGTGCTTATAAAATTAAATAAATGTATGAGATCTTTCCCTATTTTTATATATGTTTTTCATGTATACATATACGGGCGATTCTCAAAAGTTGGGCACTGGACACACGTCATAACTTTAAGCCTTTCAAAAATTACTTTAATTATCATTGACTTTAATTTCTTTTTTTACACTGAGTTTTTAATTCTATTCAGAGACAGAAAATGACATAATTTATTGTAAAAGCTTTGTATAAATATCTTAAAATTTTATTATTTTATGCTAAAGAGGCCAATTTTGGACATTCATAACGTTAACTGCTCCAATGTACCACCAAGAAAAAGAGTTTTAACTTGCTTCCAGGTGGTTCTAATGGTAAACAACGAATGCATAAAGGAAACGGATGATTTTTTGATAATTTCGTTAAGAGATGGTAGGCTGATTTATTTGTTTTTTGAAGATAGAAGGACTTTCCTATAAAGAATTTTTCTGTATTTTGTTATGTCCAAAAGTAACGTACGCTACAAAGCTATCATTTCCACGAAAAATACATCAAGTAAGTACTTTAAACTCTTTTATCTAACTTTAAAATCATTTTTTAAAAGATTTAAATTATTTGTATGTGTTTTTGTAAGATTTTTTTTTTTTTTTTTTTTGCAATAAATGCCCTTAACTCAAATAAGAAAGTGGAATGTCCGAATCGGGTAACGATGGAAACGCCGATTTTATTTTCGGTAAATTTATTTTTAAAGATGATTTGGTGTCCTGAAACGTATAAAAAGATATTTATTATAATGTTTTATCGTAAATAATTACCTTGTTTTGTATAAATAAAGTGTATTTAGTACGTGTAATAATATAACTTGACTTGAAGCATGCTCAACTAATGTGTGTTACGATAGACACAATAGGGCGACCGCTGCTATCATTACGAAATTTCGGACATGCTTATTTAAAAGTATGATTTAAAATTAATAGTGAACTTCTGTTTTTATTTCAAAAGTAATTCTTCAGTGATCTTACGTGTTTTTATGTATTTTGCAAAGTTTTCTTTATAGCAAATGTACCCCAAAAGATTATTTAATAACAATGTCCAAATCGTGGAACGATCTGAACATTAATAATTTTAATTTTCTAAATACATAAATAAATATATTATAACACAGTCCATTGTTCTAACATACATCTTAAAAAATAAAATAAATATATTTTTTTAAATTATTGTACTTGAGTTCTCTTTTTTTTTAATTCAAGATTTAAGAATCTCATCTCCTTAAAATTCCATTCTTCCTCTTTGCTCCCCCACCACAATGCAAGGCAAATAAAAAGTTTAAGCCACTTCTTGCAGCAACTTTGGTTAAAAAAAAAAAAAAAAAAAAAAAAAAAAAAAAAAAAAAAAACAGAAATTGACAGTATTCAAAGTATAGAAGACAGCCAGCGAAAACTGCTAAAGGTACTCAAAAGATTCACTCCGTACACACGACAAACATATTTGGTACTATTCAAATAAGAAATAGATCTGGTTTTCCCAATCTCTGTAAAAAACAATCAAGAATGCATTACCAGTGAAGCTGGTGAAAGAAATATTGTTTCTACAATTGATTCCTCATAGTTGAAAATAGATTGACATTGGTGACTGGTACTTTGTATTAATTCATGATGAAAACTTATGGCCAGGTATTATTGAAAAGATCAGCATTGATAATAATGAACAAATATTTTCTATAAATTTTTTGACTCCTCAGGCAGACATTAATTTTAACAGGTTTCGTTATCCATCTAAAAAAGATAGCACAAATTTAAAATATGAAGATATTGTGTTGAAATCACCAAATCCACCTCACCCGGTGACAGCAAGAGGAGACTTTTCTTTTGATAAATAAATTATAGATATGTGCATTAAAAAAATGGCAGTATAACTTTTTTTTTGAAAAAAAAAAAGAATAAATTATATGTTGGATACTTCTAATATTATGTAAAGGTATGTTTTTTGCATAATGTGTAATTCCTACAAAATTAAGATATTACGTCTAAAAAAGTAGTAAATATTTTAATATCAGAGATTAACATTTGATTTTATCATTATTATTACTGGATAACAAAAAGTTAATTATACACATATATATGTATACACATACAATTATAGGACAAATTTACTACATTCTTAGTCTTAAGAATTTTTTAAATACTAAGCGCAACGTCCAAAATCTGTCAGCAATGTCCGAAATCTGTAACGTACGTGCGAAAAAATGTCCAAAATTTGTAACGTACACAGCTGCTAATTAAATGTTTTAATAATTAATTTTCCAGAATAGTTGCTGTCTTTTAATGTTTGTGTATAATTTTGTAGACTTATATGCTATAATATTAAAAAAAATTGGCCTTAAATTTGAAAATTTTAAAAATTACATATGGTTAACGTTTAACCCTAGAACTACCGGAAATTTTACTCAAGTTTTATAAAAACATTCTACACCAGAATTTTTACTTAAAACTATTTAATTTGTTTATTTAACTTATTATTGTCTGATTTATACATTTAGTTTGTTTTGAAGAAATTTCTGGTTTGAATAAATATTTTGAATGTACATGTCGGGTCCATTGGACCCTTCTGGTAGACAGAGGGTTAATGATCCCACCTTTTGAGAATCTCCCATACACTGGTCATCAAAATGAAAGGATAATGAGGAAAAATATGCTCACTAAGTTAATGTTGCAACCAATCCCCAATGCTGCAATTATTTATGTTAATTAAATACTATTGAACTCAAACTTTAATTTCCGCGCATAATTTAACGTCAGAAATATGCAAATTAGATGACTGACAATGTGGTGCGCAATGGACGTATGTTGGAATTCTGGTCTGTAGTGTTGTTTAAAGTGAATGTGGTGTCTGAATGTGATCAGTATTTATTAGTTATGGCTCGAAGGCATCATTTAAATTAAGGTCAAAGGTGGCGAATAATTGGTAGAATCGAGGAAAGTCAAACACAAATGGAGGTCGTCCAAGATTTGAATATCCCTCAAAGTGGCGTATTAAGAGCCTCGAGCCTCTCTATAAGCACTGGATCCGTTGATAGACAGCCTGGTCAAGGGAGACCAAGAGCAACAACTGCATCCGAAGATCGTTTTTTGTCATTGTCGGCTCGAAGAAACCACGAAGCGACTACAAGAGATTTTGTTTCAGACCTTCAGGCTGCCACAAGAGCTCGAATTAGCCGAGAATAGTTTACTGACGAGTCCAGGTATAGTCTGAATGCTGATTCTAGACGTGTTTTGATCTGAAGAGATGAAGGAAGACGCAACATGCCCTTCCCTTTTCCGTAAAATATCCCGTTCGAGCCCAGTCATCTTGGCTCCCTTGAAAATGACGACGGGAACAGTTGAAACGGGCCCCTTTGGAAGCTGGAGTGAGTGGGGCACAAACTATTGGTCTTCTCGCATACAGTCCACTCTTGTTAAGCCTTCGTGCAGCAGTGAACGGCTAATTCGAGCTCCTGTGGCAGCCTGAAGGTCTGAAACAAAATTTCTTGTAGTCGCTTCGTGGTTTCTTCGAGCCGACAATGACAAAAAACGGTCTTCAGATGCAGTTGTTGCTCTTGGTCTCCCTTGAACATGCTGTCTATCAACGGATCCAGTGCCTAAAAAGTGGCTCGAGGCTCTTGATACGCCACTTTGAGGGATATTCAAATCTTGGACGACTTCCATTTGTGTTTGACCTTCCTCGATTCTACCAACTATTCGCCAATTTTGACCTTAACTTAAATGATGCCTTTTGAGCCATAAATAATAAATACTGATCACATTGAGACACCACTTTCACTTTAAACAACACTACAGACCAGAATTTCAACATACGTCCATTGCGCACCACATTGTCAATCATCTAATTTGCATATTTCTGACTCTAAATTATGTGCAGTAGTGCAAATTTGAGTTCAATAGTATTTAATTAGCATAAATAATTGCAGCATTGGGCATTGATTGCAATATTAACTTAGTGAGCATATTTTTTCTCATTATCCTTTAATTTTGATGACCAGCGTACAATAACCCCTGTCAAAATGGAATCTGTCCATAATTCCGACATCTCTTAATTATTCCGGAGTCGGGTTGGGTTGGGTTGATTTTTGACGGCCAATTATCTACACGAGGGATATAGGCCCGGGGGGAGTGCCCTCCGTGGGGGTCTTTCTAAGGGAACCTAATCCGTATTAACGCATGGAAGATCCACGGTGTAGTAGAGATCCACACTTTAAAATCTTTGGAGATCGTAAATTATTACCAGGTTCAGTTGCTTTGCATTCGCTGGAGTCTATAAATAGCTGTAGGCTGTGATCAGTGTAGAAATAATGCTTTTAAATTGTTTTTTAGGAAATCTGTTTATTTGGAGTAACTATATAAAATTAAAGCATTTTCATACAGAAATGGATAGGGATGGTGCCTGATAGAATTTCTAAAGACGATTTTTTTACATGACTGAGTTCATGAAGTGCCAGGGAGCAATTGCCAATTATTCTGTAATATACACATTGGCATCAAACAATTGGCGAAAAGAGCACATGAAAAATGAATGATGTCATATGAGAAAAATTATCTGTTACCTTTGGACAATGAGGAGAACTTTTGAATTGTGTGGCAGGGCCACCAGCATAGCAGTCCTAAAAAATAAGCCAAAAAGAATTCGAACGCCAATTCGTACGTTAAGAGGAAAGTTTTGAGAACATAGCGTTAAAGACAATGCAGACCGCATTTTCTGGAAATGTTTATGATTTAACAAGGAAGTCATACTCAAAAATTAAGCAGAGATCAAAGAGTTATTTCTACTGGCCGAAAGCAAAGTCGATCTTTATTCTTTTTTTTATCTAGTCAGCGTGAATAATCATCTAAATGAATTTTATGAATGTGAGAGCCGATTTAGTGGTAAAGGCATCTGTTAAATTTCTTTTCTTTCTTTTCTTTTGGAGGAAAGTTACAATGGGAACTGAAATAAAGGTTAGGATAAAATGAATGAGTAATTAAAGATTAGTTTTAACTGAAATTTAGAGAAAGGAATAATTTAAGAAACATATATGTGATTCCACATCACATATATCTCCCCTTCAATCAACGAAAAGAATGTACATAAAGGGCGTGAAATCAATTTTCATATGCTCTTAGGAGTACATTATGTATAGGGCAGTCATGGAAAGGAAATCAGATATGTTCAAATTAAAGCAACAGCAATTGAACTTCTCTCTAAGTAGGCAACCATCCTAAAATAAAAGTATATCATGATATAAATATATTGGTACCATAAATTTTGTCAAATACAGATGACATTATATGTTGTTTCTATTTAGAAACAGCTGCAGCAACATCAATAAAATTTGTGATCACTTTTCAATTCGCCATATTCAGACGATGACCTGTATCAAAAATGTGCACATACAAATAAAACAAACATTAGGCCTAAGTCCACAGGTCAGTTGCCAAGTGGCAATAAATTCAAAAATGTTTCTCATAATAAACATTAAATATGTGTATTGACCAATACTATAATTATAATAAAATACTCGAGTAATATAATGCAACTAAACACATAATATTAAACACAGATAAACAAAAACATAATACAAATAACCAAGGATTCTGAAATAATGTCCATAATAATGAGTAAAAGCATATATATTTTTTAATTTATATCTTCCTGGTTTTTTTTTTGTCTCACAACATTGATTTTAAACAAACCTGTACATAAGGTGACAGTCCAAGAAATGCTCTATAATCAGGATATGAAAAAAAATTAGCTGAAACACTGCCATAAGCCATTTAATTCACGTGACAACTGTGTTGTTGTGTGTATATTTATTAAAATGTATTTTTTTTTAAGACCTGAAACATTAAAATTTTGAAAATGAAATTAGCAATTTAGAGAAGACATTGAATTATATTGACTATCAAAACAGTATTGTTATGTAAACTAAGAAAAAAAAAATCCACATAAAATATTATTCGGTATCACCCACAAAATACCTTTACTGAAAACAGTTACTGATAAATGGAAGACACTGAACATTTACGTAGAAAGTGTAAAAGATGCTAGACATGTGTGAAAAAAGAAAAAGTAATATGTAAACCGATAAATAATCTCAATAGAATGCACGGTTGGTATAAACACCAATAAAAGACTTGCAATGACCATTAAGCAGGAGTATAAGTGTGTTTGCTTATAAAAATTGACAATATACCTTCACTGAAAAGTAGTGTGAAAACATTGATAGGTATGCAATTTTTTCTTTATCGTCCTGACTGGTGTGTACCGTTTACCGATGTGTATAAAATTGACTGGAGTGAAAGCTTTTTTGAAAGTGCCATGAGCAAACGTGTAAATACCTTGTAAAAATTATAAGAGAACGAATATTGCATTAAAGGTGAAAAAAAGTGTGAATTTTGGCAGATGTAATAAAAAAATTTGCACTTTGATAGAATTTTAAATAAAGAAGCAGTAAGCTCCTTAGGTATAATGACAATACAGATAGTACGTGTATAAGTATACATTAACTGAAAAACAAACTATTAATGGTCGCGTATGCGGCGTGAAGTACTACTGTATATCATGCGTACCCAATTGAAAGTAAAGAAATTTGAAGAAGCAAATGTAAATCATACATAAACATCAACATATGTTATGCAGAAAAGTGTATATATCTATCTGAATTATGCCAAAATGTAATGAAATTTGCATGTGTAAACAGGAAAACATGGAATAATTGGTAACACTAGTGCAAGTGGGAAGGAAGCAACTTGAGCTGTATTGAATCATTCATAACTAATGAAAATTTAAAAGAAACGACCAATGTATTCTAAACAAATGACATAAAATATTCCAAAAACTGCACTGAGGACCACTAACCAAACAACTGCACATGTAATTAATATGTTTGTAAGTAACTTCATCTGAATAGCATGCTGCAAAAATATACCTTTGTAAGAAAAACCACTGTAAAACGATGTAGAAACCATTGTAGAAACCTTTTGTAAAAAAAATATTTTGTACTTGCTGCATGCCAAGCGAAGTTTTTGTGAGTGAGGGTCATTTGCGAAAATCCAGAAGTACACCAAAAGAGAAAAACCTTTGTAAGAAAACTCAACGTTGTAATATTGGTAAACCAATGAACATTCGCATAAACACTGCGTGTAAAAAGAAAGTGCAATTGATGATCAGAAAGACCTACAAAGAAACAGAATATCTACACCAAGTTATGACCAAAAAGACGTAATATTTTTTTGAAATCATGGTGACCGCAATGCAAAGTAAGAATGAAAATGTAATCTAAAATAATAAGAAGGTAACTAAGTATACCTAGATGTGATTTTTTTTTAAAAATATGTACATCAGAAAGCAAACCAAGAAAAGTAGACAGAAAATAAAGGAAAAACATTTGCGATCCACCGCTGAAGTCTTACTGGCAATTAGGGCTTAACCACCAGAAGAAAACTACCAGTAAATCAAAAATGTGAAATTTGGAATCATTCATCTATTCCTGTCGACCTGAAACAGTTGAATGAAAGAAAATCCGAGACAAGTGTATTGCACGAAGAACACAGACCATGAAATAATTGACATTAATCAATCTTTAAATAGCAATGTTTCAAAATTTGTATATCCTAGGAAAACAAATATATTTGTGTAAGAAAAATGTATGAGGAAAAAAAAGCCCTATTAATCGTTTACGTTTATTTTAGAATAAACGCATGCGAACAATGTAAACATTCACGGTCGAAGGGAGCGAAGAAAGCCATGTATCGCATAAAGTTAAGTAACAAAATGTGTAAATTAATGAATAAGAATTAACCTTGCACTAGCATGCCTGAAAGGAGGATGTATGTATAAGTTATGTTGTACGTTGAAAAAAAAACTGTTTTTGCTTAAAATAAAATCTAAATGTATCACAAAAAGGAGAAAAAGCAGAGTGATTTATGTCTAAAGACTTCTTGTAAGTACGGTTATGTGCGATGCAGTTAATACATCTTGAAATATTTTTACAATTAACTGAAGTGTGAGATTCACCGCAATTAGCACATGCCAAATCATATACACAAACTTTTGCCAGATGGCCTAGCCGTTGGCAATGGAAGCAACGTTTTATATTAATAAATGGCCTGACAGTGTAATCAATAGAATTAATATTTAATTTACCATGTTGAATTAAGGAATTAGCAATCCATGATGTCACACTAATAGTCCAATTGTATTTTAAACCTTGTCTTAATTTATGTTTTCTTCCAAAGTGAATGGCAGGAATGGTGTTGCCAATCATTTCATTTATAGCTATCATAATATCTGGCACACCTATATTATCATCAACACCCAATAAAATTATTTTTGTGCAGTCAGAAAAATCCCTATCTGGAGTTTTGTTCTCACAAAACTTTAAAATGTAATCAGGTACTGAAATAAAATTAAGATTTTTATTTTTTGAGAAGTCAGAAATAGTTGTACCAGAATCTGTGTCTGTTTGAGTTTTAGCATTATCTAAAATTTTGGAATACGAGTCTTTAACATTAGAATTAAATTTCTTATCTTTAACTTTAATTATATTAAGTGGTTCATCCAAGTTAGGTCCATCAATGTCGCATTGAACAGCTATGTCATTATGCGTAGACTGTTTGGACGAGGTAAGTGTCCTTACCTTTTCAAATAACAGCTTATTTACTCTTTGTAAATCGTCATTACCTTTTTGTAAAACATTCCACTCTGATTGAACACTACCCATCAAATCATTTAAAATATTAAATTTAAATTCAATTTCTTTTTGATAAGAATTAAACTTCTGAACGAGTTCAGGATTAGCCTCATTTAAAATAGGGTCAATTAATGCCTGAACATCTGTAACTATAGTTTTAGAATATCTGTTAATAGTTTCACTTAAACTACTTAAACATGAAATCTTAAAAGGATTAGAATCCAAACCAGTTGTTTCAGAATCAATGTTAGTTTTTGAAAACATTACCTGCTGTGCATTAGGTTTTAACTGAAAATTAAATACAGCAGAGGGCTCTTGTGTCAATTTGTGTGGCTTTCTCTTACCCATCATATATCCTGAATTATAAAATACAAAAACAAATACACAAGTATCCTAACTGATAATTCCAAAAATATGAACCTATCTAAATGCAATATAATAAATAGTAGTCAAATTTTAGATTTTTTTTTGAAGTGAATATTAAAAATTTTAAATGTTAAAGATATAGCCATAAACTAATAAGTATTATACTCCACAGTTAAAAACCATTATAATGCATGTGAAAAAAAACTTCTAAATAGTTATTTAAATATCGGAAAACTGCACTCTCTGTAACGGAATAATTTTTAGTGACTGCATATAGGAACAAAAAACATTGCAATTATATGCATAAAAGGGTTTTAAAATTAAATTGAAAGGGGAAAAAATAGTCAATTCAATTGACCCAATTTTTTTCTCAAATCATATTGTTTATCTTCTGTATCAAATGCATAAGAAATACTATAATGCATCAAGAAAATTATCAAAAGATTTTCGTTTACCTAAATAACCTAAAACGAAAGTTCTTATAAGGCTATAGTTACTGGCGGAAAATAATCATGCATGCAAAACTTTTAAATATTATATCTTTTTAAAAGGAATCTTCTTTCTTTTTGTGTCTATAATAAAAGGACAAGAAAATATTATTTCATATTCTCGCTATAATATAATGCACTGTGAGAAATACATATTGAATAGATATAAACAATTTGCACCTTACTTTAAACATATTGATTACCCAGATAGATTTAATTATTCAAGTAAAAGCATAGCTACTTTTAAGCAGAGATAAAAATACTTTCTTAATTGTAATATACAAGCACAATAAAACAAAACTTACCTTTAAACTGAGAACCATTTATATAAATAGAGATTCGATTCAACTGGTAAATTTTTTTATACCTCAAAATGAAAATAATGTCAATAATAAATGAAATCTTTATTCATTACCGGTATTCATCTTTATCTCTCTATATATTGTTTTTTTTAAATAAGACTTCCTGTCCAAAAAAAAAAAAAAAAAATAGTTTGAAACTGGCAGCATCCTGTTTTATTATTTACTTGGAAACAAAAATATTTTAGATGGACCATTAAATTACCTAAAATTTTTAAATGAAAGTCATAATATAAAATATAAGATAAATAAATATATATATATATATATAACTGTCAATTTATAATACTTCAAAAGGAACTGCACTAATATATATATATATATATATAATGATTAAGTAAGTATTAAAATAATAAGAAACACTTTCTTTTTAACACAAAAATCCAAAAGAATGCGATTCATTCAATACTTATTCTGAATTAAATCTTTCTTTTTTTTACATAGATTGTCTTGATCTTTGTGAAACTCATTCCAGAAAAAGTTAACAGTAAATAACTCTTTTGGATATCTGAAAAAATGTAATTTTATCATGCTATCTATCGTTTGGCATCTTAGTTCTTAAATAGCATTTGTAAAACTGTGATAAATTTCAAAGAAATCTAAAAGTATCTACAACTGTTATTATTCATGCAAACAAAATATGAGCATGAGAAAATAAAAATGCATAAACAAAAATTGTTAAAAATTGCTCAATATATTATTTTAAATAATACATTTTATAAAAAATGTCATGTAGTCAAAATAGAAATTGAGCATTAATAATTATAAAAATATAAAATGCATATAATATTTTTCTCATACTCACATGATAAGCTGTAATTGTTTATATATGCATATTTTCTTTTATGCTCTTCCATTTTTATAATCGATGTCACTGTATCAATATTTGATATTCATTATTATATTGTACCTTTTTTTATGACACTTTTAACTGCTTTCATTCAATAGTTAATAATATTATAAGGCAAATGAACGTTGAATATCGAATTTGAATTCAAAACACAAAATAGGTTAATGCACTTTTTTTTGCAGAAAGGCAATATCAGCACCCACGAGTGGAAGTAAAAAAAATAAAATCAGTGTGAAAACAATACGACGTCAGTATATGTCGATTAATTTAAACGTCAAACTTGGAAATCTGTAGCACTTTAGATGCATAAGTAGAGAATTGAATCAATATATTTCTGCATAAATTTACGAAGTATCCAAGTAAGTCGAAATAAAAAGCAATGATTCAACCGAAGTCGGTGAACGGAGACACCCGGGAGGTGAACTATAGTGGCTACAAATAGGCTACCGCAGCTTCCTAAGCCTACATTGGAAGGAGAGGCTGTAACAAGCGGGAGAGATTACGGCGAACATCGTGAAAAAAAATCTTGATCCGAAGAATCAGCTGAAACAGTCATAAATGACACTCGCCACTGGGATCTAACTCCATAATTATTAAAATAATGAAATCGATTAGAAAAAGTCCGGCAGCATAAATTCACAGGAAACACGGGCACTTCATACAGCAGTCAGGTAAATGGGAAGTTACTTAACAGACCACGATCCGCATAAATAATAGGCAGTCATCTATCGAGGCAATAGACATTCCAAAAATACCGGTAGAAAAGACGTCTAGAAATTCACATCCGTAATAGGCAAACTAATAAACATCAGGTAGGCTAATAAAAACAGACAGGCAGGCTAATAAACAGGCAGGCACCATCCCATAAAGTTCCAGAAAAATTTTGCGAATGCCCTGTAACGGCACCAATATTTTGTAGTAGAGATCCACACTTTAAAATCTTTGGAGATCGTAAATTATTACCAGGTTCAGTTGCTTTGCATTCGCTGGAGTCTATAAATAGCTGTAGGCTGTGATCAGTGTAGAAATAATGCTTTTAAATTGTTTTTTAGGAAATCTGTTTATTTGGAGTAACTATATAAAATTAAAGCATTTTCATACAGAAATGGATAGGGATGGTGCCTGATAGAATTTCTAAAGACGATTTTTTTACATGACTGAGTTCATGAAGTGCCAGGGAGCAATTGCCAATTATTCTGTAATATACACATTGGCATCAAACAATTGGCGAAAAGAGCACATGAAAAATGAATGATGTCATATGAGAAAAATTATCTGTTACCTTTGGACAATGAGGAGAACTTTTGAATTGTGTGGCAGGGCCACCAGCATAGCAGTCCCAAAAAATAAGCCAAAAAGAATTCGAACGCCAATTCGTACGTTAAGAGGAAAGTTTTGAGAACATAGCGTTAAAGACAATGCAGACCGCATTTTCTGGAAATGTTTATGATTTAACAAGGAAGTCATACTCAAAAATTAAGCAGAGATCAAAGAGTTATTTCTACTGGCCGAAAGCAAAGTCGATCTTTATTCTTTTTTTTATCTAGTCAGCGTGAATAATCATCTAAATGAATTTTATGAATGTGAGAGCCGATTTAGTGGTAAAGGCATCTGTTAAATTTCTTTTCTTTCTTTTCTTTTGGAGGAAAGTTACAATGGGAACTGAAATAAAGGTTAGGATAAAATGAATGAGTAATTAAAGATTAGTTTTAACTGAAATTTAGAGAAAGGAATAATTTAAGAAACATATATGTGATTCCACATCACACACGGCTCGAAGAAAACCACGAAAACACCGAACGATTAGGCCGACGGGCGCGATTGGGATCGAACCCAGCACCTCCCGTCTACCAGCTTCGAGAGCAGAACCTCTCGGCCACTGGTGGGGCAATCCGGAGTCGGAGTCTGATCAAGACAAGCATGTTTTAAACCGGAAAATATATACAAGGAAATGTGTCTTTTTTCTATAAGGTAAGGTAATTCCGGGATTTATGCCGCACATTACTTTGAATTTGTGTAAAAAGTCCCATGGTGGACATAAAATTAAAAAAATCATGCTGTGCTATTTAATGTTGAATATACAACGCGTGTACTGCGACAAAAAAATTCAAAACAAATAATTAATATTTTAAAAAAAAAATTTTCTAAAACATTACACTGCGGCGCGTCACCCGTACATTCAGGCAGAAGCGCCGCACTTGTGCGGTAGTTATGCCGCGCTTGTAATAAGAACAGAATGAAATTATAAATAAAAATATTTAAAAAAATATTTAAAAAAATATTCATATCTGGACTATAATTAACGATGCAATAACAAAATAAAACTAAATGAGTACAATGAAACGTATTAGTAGATTCAAATTAATAATTGTTTTTCTACTTTCATTATTAAAATTATCGACTTATTTTTTTTAATTGTTATTTCAGCAACAACGTAACATCAATGTATTAGAGAGGGAAAAGAAAAAAGTAAAACTGTGTTTACATAATTTTCTTGTTAACCCTTTCGGGACCGGCGGCTTTTACACAAATTTTATTCGATTGGCACCACTTTTTTAAAAATAAGTTACCTTTACTTAAATAATCATGAAAATGCTCTAATTAAGGAAAGCAAATATTACTTTTCCTTTTGACGGGTGTCAGAAACAAATTTTGTATGCTCTTTAGGAAGGTGCTTATATGCACCTATGGTCTCGAATGGGTTAATAGACCTGTTTTTTCGATTACAATCTACACAAAAAGTGTCGAAAAAGTACAGTCTTTAATGTAATTACATTTAACACATGATGCAACGAATCCAATTGCACTTCCTCTTTTTTGGAGTTTTTCTAAACATTCCTTGCACAGAACGTCTGCGTTACGCATAATCCAATTTTTCATTATTATCATCTTGACTTGCATCTTTCTTGCCCTTCTTACTTTTTATTTTTCCCTTTTTCTCGTTTGGTTTTAGTAAACTTGATAACATGCCTAACATGGTTCGTCTGTGCAAAAAGATAAGGAAAAGCTAATAATACTTAATCATCCCGTACAAAGAAACTGCGGCATGTATACCGAAATTGCAGTGCGACATGTATCTCATTTTGCATGGTGCAGACATCGGACATCACAGTTACAGGTCATCGGCAGTTACAGGGGAACGGCATAACCATACACACAGTACCCTATACAAACGCTACACTTAATTTTGACTTCGAAATCATGCATTTCTTTATTTAAGCATAACGTCTTTAAAAGTTTGGACAGTGAAATCATGCACTTACGTCAGAATAAGGATTGTACTTCTACAAGTAAACATCGAAATGGGATTCACGCTATACACTAGTTAAAATAATCCCATTGCGCACCTATACCGCGCGTTTGACGACCATCTATGGATAATTACAAGAAATACAAGGGGTGCGGCATCTATCCGGGGATGCGGCGACTCTCCCGGAGTTACCCTACATGTTAGATATCATTTTGTAACTTTTCATTAAATAAAATTTCCGGTTGAAAACATGTTGGTCTTTGATCAAACTCCGGAATAATTATTTCCAGAAGTTTTGCTATGCATGATGTATATGTATATTTACTTATAGTCACTGGCGCCGACTTAACGTGCGCGAAAGAGGCAAATAGACGCATTTAAACCCAGGGATGTAGTGGGGGTTATACGGTGGTATACGCCGCATACCCTCTGTAAATTTTTAAGAAGCTCCGTATACCCACGGTACTTAGAATACACGGTAGGGTCCACTATGGAAGTAGAAATACTATTTCCAACTTCTTTGGGGTCCACGAGCGAGATGCGCAGTAGATCGTCCAGTTCGTGACGTCACTGGCACCCATCGAGTTCAAGCTCTCCCTGTGTGTTTCCATTTATTCGCATTGCTCTCTTTCTCTTTTCCTGACAAAAAATGTTATTATTATTATTATTATTTTCATATAATCATTTTATGTCTTATTTTTATTGTTAGTTTTTGAAAAGGATTTGACATTCAAATAATTAGTAACAAATTAATTCTTCTAGATATTCCAAAGGAATTTCATTTCATCGTTTTTAACAAATACTGTAGCATGAAAACCATTTGCTGCACGCAGGCAAAAGATCAGATAATTTTTGCATTTATTATTCAAGAGTATTTTCAATTTACTTTAAAGAAATAGATTTGTAAAGGAATTTAAAAGCAAAACAGCTTAATTTTAAACCAAACCAAATTGTAAGATATAAATCAATTTCCATATAAAAATTTTCAGCTCCACTACTACTTTAGTATTACTTTTCACTAATAATATTGCTGAAAAATTAAAGAGAGAAGAATGAATTGTCGAGATACATGTAAGGAAATAAACTTTTTCTTAAATAAAAATGAATGTGATCAGAAAGATAAATCCAATCCTGATTTATTTCTTCTCTCTTAATAAGAACAATACAGTCACTCATATATCGCTGATAAATCATTCAGATATTAGATGAAATTAAATAAGAAAATTAAACTAAAATAAAAAATATATATATATATGTATATCAGTTGGTTAGGGGGAAAATTGTGCAATGTAGTACGTAAAAAATCAGAAAATTCTCGTTGTAAAGAAATCATGAAACAATATAAATTCCAGTTTTCTCAAAATTCTATTTTAAAAAAAAAGTTGCATATTCAGAAGAGGTCTAAGTAAGAGGTGAAATTAAATATTCTTCGCCTAGTGAAATCGTTGTGTTATAGTTCCTGAAATTTATAGACATTAGTTTTAGTTTTGAGTACTTATATAGTTACTTATATAGTACTTATATAGCACTCAAAACTAAAGAAAAATAAAATAAACACTATAGCTCACTTTTTTTTTTTCGATGAAATGTAAGGGTTTGTAAGCAGTATGGGACCTTAAATCAAAAACTTATATCAGATTAATAAACAGGCATGGTTCTAGAAGTTTCAAAAATGCATATTGTGAGGAAAAAAAATATGTTGGTATAGCAATAGAATAAAAACTCAATTTTTATTTGAAAATATATTCCATAATTTTTATTTATTTTAAGGTATTGAGATAATCAATATAAAATAATATTCCACTCACAATTTGTAATTAAAATTTTTTTATAATACTTAAGTGCGTACTAAAAATTTAAGGATGTATATATATATATATGAATTATAAAAAATATATTTGATTGTTTAAAATTTTTTAACCGTAATATCATAATATGACATCTATTTTTTTTTCTTCAAATTTTGAATTTTAAGTAATCTAGTTGACATCTAGTTTTTGTTTGACTTTGAGAGTTAGACAGTTTGATATTTACTGAACCGGAAGCCCAATACTTAGATTAAACTTACACTTGACATCGTGTTAGTTAATCGCAGAATCTTGTGTACGATGATTATTCTGTTCCTAAAGTTAAAAGTTGTACGGACCTATATTTATTAATATTTTGATAGCGATTTTAACTTATTTTCTAATTATTTGTAAATAAAGTAAATTGTTGATTTTAAAACAAAAGTTGTTCTTTCTGAAATTGCGCTACCCTTTCTCACATAAGAGTGACAATATGTTCCCTAGAAGACTATCTAGAAAGACTATTCTTCTTATATTTTTAATAATTTTATAATTTAAATTTCTGTATTAGTGTATACAAAAAAATTAATGAATTTTTTTGTTTAACTATCTATAAAACGTTATTTAAGCTATTACGGCTATTTAAGAAGTTTTGTTTACTTTGTTTACTCGTTTTGTTATTACACATTTTTTTTTTTTTAAATATTTATAAATTCGAAAAAATCCCAAGTATCAATTCAAAAAAGCTTTTCTTACATTTATCGAAAGTTGCCCTGAAAATGCTACATATAATATTTTTCAATGCCTGTGTTTTAAAGTACATAGTACTATAGAGTTTTTCAGAGTTATCCTCGTAACTTTTAAAAACATTATTAGATCCGTTTTATGTTTTTCTTACATTAAATTGGGATTTTAAAAAATGTATAAAATTATAAATTTTAATAGCATATAACTTTATGAGTGTATAATATATATATTTGAAAATATACAACATAATTATAAGTGCATTTTTTCCAAAGTTTTATGAACTGAAGCTAACATTTTCCGAGTTTTCTCAAAGTATTTTGGATTAAAGCAAAATTTCAAAAATGTTATGAAAAGACGGCATCTAAAATATTGAAATACAACAAAGCAGGTTAGAAAATTGCTTTTTTTTTTACATATGTGTTTAAATAAAATAATGATAATTGAGGCGAAAGTTAATACTTCCAAATAACCAAATGAAAACAGAAGATTCACGCTTTAAAAAACTCTAAAAAATAAAGACATGTACGTATATTAACTTTGAATTTGAAAAATGTTTAATTAGTAAATGTTCCAAGTGTCACGCATCTCAGTAATATCATACACTGGATATTAAACAAATGTTGAACATCATTTTATGAAACGGAAAGCTTTATACAATGCGAAAAGTGCGTTACCCAAGACTGGACTTGGGTGCCAGTGACGTCAGAGGGAGAAACGAAACCTGCGCGTGGACCCTACCGAGTGTTCTACTTACCGTGCGTATACCCTCTGTTTTTCAAGTAAAGCTATGGCGTATAATCTCTTGCGTATACCTTTTGCCTATACCACTGTTCTTTTTACGACTACATCACTGCTTAAACATCTAATTTTCAAAAGTTCTTTTTCTCCAATTAATAACTGTGATTTATTACAAAATTAACATTTTAAAATTCGCGGTGAAAGTTTGCCCCGTTAAGTCGGCGCCTATGCTTATATTTAAAATTAAAAATCATCAAAATAATGGAAGAATGTCAAAATCAACAAAAAGGGTGCTTGTGTATGTGTGTGTGTGTGTGGGGGGGGGGGGAGGTAGGGGAAGGATCTGTGTCTATATGCTTTGAAGACCTTTTAGCTCTTTTTATGAAATCTATTTTTATACAAGCAGTATATTGTTTGTAAGCCCTAACACTGACATACTTTTCATAGGACATTTTTTATCAGGAACTCGTCTGAGTTCGTTTTTCAGTGTTATTGTAAATGAAAATTTTATTGGTAATCACACTGAAGAAATTAACGAATTATGGGATTTATTTCACCCCCCAAATTCCTACACATCCAGAATGCGTATTCAAAACCTGAAATTATTTTCTCCAGTGTTTAATTCAGACCTTTCCCTTGAGAGTGATTTTGATAGTCTCCCGGAAAGGAAGGGAGCAGGAATTATTTTTTCCACCCATTAAAAAAAAAAGAAACTTTGAAAATTTCCGAAGTGTTGGTGGTGTGTGTGTGTGTGTGTGGGGGGGGGGGGGGGCAGCCTTTTTTTTTCTCCGTGTTCTTCACCGTATTTATCATTGCTCTGAACTTTTCATGAGAAATCATGCGTAAATGATATTCTTTATTACGTATTCCGAGTTCGTACGCCTTTACATTTTCCGTACCACTATTTTCCCAATAGTAATCTTTAGTAAAAAAATTCTATCATTAAATAAGCGGAAGATTACTATTTGAAAATAGTGGAAATACTCCTACTAAAAATGTAGGAGCATATGATCCCTGGAATTATGAAGCTCACCGTTAAGATAATGACCAATACTGCGAAATTTACTGTATTTAAGGGGACTCGTCTATCTTAAAGATTGTAAAAAATCAATTTTCAGTTTTCGAACATTTATATATATATATATACGTTTAAATGGAGCAAAACAAACAGCATGAAAATATTCAAATTAGAAGCGCGTCAATTTCAAACTGAAAAATGCGTAATTTAACGCAAACTCTAATTGATGTTTAAATTTGCATGCACTTTTCTCAAAATGTATTTTAACTACTTCCATGCACTATAATAATAATAATAATAATAATAATAATAATAATAATAATAATAATAATAATAACAGTAAATCGTTTACAGACTGATAAATTTCTTATGCACAGATACGTACATACTACAATCTCAACCTGCTGTTTAATCAATTAAGCAACGCAAATTTTATTTGTTGCGATTAAGAATGTGTTTTCTATGTATACACCTTGAAAAGTACATCGTAATGACTATAAATAAAATTTGCGTCCTTTAATTATCAAAATAGTAGGTGGAGGTCTTGAAACTGAGCATAAATACATTAATGCAGACTCCAATTGATTTTTAATTTTGCATGCACTTTTATAAAAATTGTAATTTTGCTATTTTTACACGCTGTAAAATAATAACAATAATAATAATAATAATAATAATAAATTGTTTATATACAGATAAATTTCTTTTGCGCACAAATGCATAAATTGATCACACCTACAATATCCAACCCATTGTTTTGTCAATTAAACGGTGCAAATTCCATTTGTTGCGATTAGAATGTGTTTTTTAATGTGGTACTTCTTAAAAAGCACATTCTAATAAAAACAAAAAAAATTTTCGTAGTTTAATTGTCAAAACAGTAGGTAGAGGTTGTAGGTATGATCATTTTTACATATCTGGTGCAAAAGAAATTATCTGCCTGCAAAATAATTTTCTTACAGAGCGCGCATGTGACAAAAAACACTTTTTGGAGAAAAAAAATATGCCAAGTCTGCTTAAAGTACACATTATCAATTTCAAATTGATCCGGTTCTAAATTGAATATTTTCATGTGGTTCGGTTTTCTGTTCGATTCAGAATTGCATAAATGGAAAAAAAAAAAATATTGAAAATAAAAATCGATTTTTTGTTTAAAACTACTTTTCAGTTTTAGGTTTAAAACTGATGAGTATCCTTAACATGAAATTAAAGTTTGTAATTTAGTTAAAACTATCAATTTACTGGTATAATTTTCTTTCCAGCGTATTTTCCGCATCAAGTAATTTTGAAAGTAATAACCTAATTTCATAATTTAAAATTAAGTTTCAGTTTGGTCAAGTGAATGAAAAATAATAATTTCAATTTTCCCCCTCATTTTACTTTCATTACACAAGATTGGATTTCTCCACAGGCGGATAACGTACTAGATGTAGTCTGCAGCTGCACTAGCCAAAAATATCAGCCCTTCGACGGCTTGGCCGTGACTTTCGACATGTTCAGCGATGTTGGATGTCGCGGCCCAAACGGAAGCTATTTTGGCGTGGCCCAGTCTGTTTATTTTTCAACAGCTTATGTCCCGTATGATCAATGAAATCAGGTCTGCCAGCCCCGACTCAATTTCTATAAAAAAATTTCGATGTTTCTTAATCAACGCACAATATTTCTTTATCCTACAATTAATTTTCTCTAAGCTTACATTACGTACATATTTATGCAAAAATTTTTAAAGTAGAATATTTTTATGTTTATATTTCTGCAAACCACGCAATATGGAATAACAATATTGATGATTACTTAGACAATTTCATTCAAATGAAGATTCATTTGAAAAATAAAAATTCAAGTTTATTAAAATGAAAGAAAAAGACGGTTTAAAAAATCGCAATTTTGAATTTCTATATTAATAAGAAGGTTTTCCAAAGAAACGTATGTAAAATTTTACTATTATAGTCTAAAAAACTAAACCTGTGGCTGTACAATCCATCAAGGATAAGGGCCTAATGATCAAGTACCCAACTCTGTTTACTTGACTCTGGGCCTCGAGGTGCTATGCAGCATGTGCCCCTGCCGGGTGGTCAGCCCAACGCGAGACCCTCGGTGTTTAGTTCCCAAGCAAGCTTGGTACTCATTTTATCGACCCCAAAGGGATCAAAGGTTGAGTGAACCTTGCCCAGCCGGGAGCCGAACTCGCGACTGTAGCGTGGCAGACAGGTGTGCTGTGCTATTATAGTCCCCAAAAGAAAAAAAAGTCGGCCTGACACAGCCCAGCTCGAGTCTAGAGAAGATATATGTAAGCCCGGTACCGACCCAGCCCGAATATAATGAAAGAAATTGGCCGAGACAAGCTCGGGTCCGTGTAGACCTCTAAGCTGGAGGATACGTCTTGAAAAGGTTTTCAGAAAACAAATCATCAATTCAGTTCTCTTTTAAAGGGAAGTTCACCCAAAAACCTCAAAAAATGAATTTCTCACTCCCCTTTTTTTCCCTTTGCATTTTTAAAAAAACATTTAAAGTATCTAGAACAGAGGTGGCCAACTGTGGCACGCCCCACACCACTAAAATTTTATAGTAATCATTGCCTTATCTAATCATCGAATCTCTGCGATTCAAGAAGTCGACTTTTTCTGTAAAATTTTAGTGGCATCCGGCGTGCCACAGTTGGCCACCCCTGATCTAGAATAAGCCCTCAAACAGCGATGCGGTGGAGAGTATACCGCGGTATACACCGTGTAGAGTCTGGATATTTAAAAAAAAAAAATCGTATAGTAAGTTATATTCCTTATTGCAGTAAGGTATATTCTCAAGGAAAGCTACAGCGTATCCTATCTAGCATTTATTCTCTCCCTAGAGCGTACAGACATTTTTTATGACAACAGTACTGCCCTAAAAAACGACTTTTTGTTTTACTCAATATTTAAATTGTATCAACCAGTTTAACCACTATACCCTTCATACTAATTTTGGGGGTAGTGGTTTAACGGACCGGTGTCCCACTGACAGATGGACCGTTCAGTGTTCAAAAACTATAAGTGTATCTTTATAAGTCTTTTTAAATCGGTGTACGTTCTTAGACTTAAACTATCGAAGTTTTGTTCTTTGCAAATTGAACTACACCCTTTTAGTTGGGTTAAACCTTTAAAAATAAAAATAAAAAAATTGATAATTTCGATTTTTCAAACGCTTTCGAAAATGGAAAAATAATGCCAAAAAGTGACCTCGAACTTTAAACCGCCGCCATTTTCTTAATTTTAATTTAGCTTATCAATTTTAATTTTAGAATCCAATTAATATATTTTAGGAATCAGAGCAAATTTTTTGTTTCTGTGATTATTAAGAGCACAATCACTTACACCGATTTACTGTGCATGCCGTTTGAAGTAAATTTGGGAGAAGTTTAGATCGATTAAAGCATCAAACCTTTTATATGATAATATTCACACACACATAGGCGAAAGTACAATAAATTCAACACCAAAAAGAATTATTTTATGTGCATTATTTAAACAAAATAAAATTCTCGAAATGCCCTAAAAATCAAGGTGTATCTGCAACCCCACCCCACGCCCACCCTTAAATTTTACAGGCTACCAGGTTCCTTTTTCGTTTTACAGCAATTTCTAATGAATACCGAACACACTTTAATTAATGTACCCGGCTAATAAGCCATAATCTGGTAGAAAAACAATAATATAATAATAACAAAATGTTAATTATTTTGTGGAACAGACAATATGTTGAAGCAAGGAGGGGGTAGTGAGAACAAAATCTTTTTCTTGGACCAAAACTGAATTCATTATTTTATAGGTCGACTAAGGGCCGAAACTAAGGGGGAGCTGAGGGGGCATGTGCCCCGAGCGCCAGAACGAAGGGGCGCCAAATAAAGGATTATACCTTTGGAATAGATCAGAAAATCGGAGTTCTAACTTTTTACGACCTCGTTTATAATGGCTGTTTCATAATAATGGAAGACATCAGTCCATCAAAAGAAAATAACTCGGTTAAAGCGGAAATTCGGTTAAGCGGGACTCGAATAATCCAGACTCTACTGTATATTTCATTTTAAAAATTATCTTTAGAATATTTTTGTTGGTGTTAAGGAGGGGGTCATGACCCCCGTGACCTCCCCCTTGGATCCACCATTGTAGATTACATAGCTCGGTATTACATATTTTATGATTACACATTTTAAATTTTAAAATAAGTCGGCTATTAGAAAATTAGCAAAATTCTCTTTGTAAATATACTTTGCGGAAGTGGAGGGGGGGGGGGGCACCAAAATACATGTTTGCCCCGGGTGCAAAAAAGGCTAGTTTCGGCCCTGGGTCGACTATAGGGATAATAAACTCCAAATTTCATTATAGTGAAATAAGAAGGTTTTACAATTTTTCCATGAAAATAAACATTAGATATTTTTTACAATCTAAACAAAATGCTTTATTTAATTACACGCGTATATGGGGCATTCTCACAATCTTTTGACTTTTATGTCCCTGGATAATAATTTTTATTTTAGTACATATTCTTGTGTTTTTTTTTTATTTCATATACTAGGGAACATCCCATTGCATGATTGCATAACAATATTAACGAAATAAATAAGTTTGTGATGATGTTGGGGGTCCAAATACCAGGAAAACTCCTAAACCGTGCCGTGTCATCGATGCTGATTTTTAAGTTTGGAGCTGTCTGTATAAAATTGTTTCAATAAAAATAATTCGATGCAATTTTTTTTCCGAAACTGGAACTATTGTTTTATACAAATATGTAGCAAAAAATTAACCTGCACACATTTTTAGGGTTGTTATTATTTTTTAAACTCTGTCCCTGGGTTTTAGATTCCTTACCGTCTCTCTTCTAAAATTATACAGAAAATCACTTCAGATGCAGCAACAGAATGTTTTTCAACTTTTTTTTCATGCAGAAGTATGCTAGAGAAAGAATGTCTAAAATTATTTGACAGGAAATTTACTGCAGAATTTAAATCAGCATTTAAATATCAATTTGAAGCATCGTGGCTTTATTGGTAAGTCTTACCGTCCTCATGGTTTATTCCTACACTTTTCGAGGTAAATTATTATTATTATTTTTTAATTTAATCCAATGTAAATAATTGTTTCCAAAAGTCAATGAACATTGTGGCTACCACTTAGCCTTAACATGATTACCTAAAATAGGTGGTAATTTTCTTTACCGTTCCATCCTTATCGTCCCTTTTTTTCCCATTTCGTCCCTTTTTTCCTATACCGTCCCCCCCCTTTTTTTTTACCTTACCGTCCCTTCTTTAACACCCCTTTAAGGTAATGTTATACCAAAATTATGTACTAAAAATACTACATTGTTATTATTTATTATTTGAATGTCCTGTGGGTACTATGCAAATTCATTACACTGCAAATAGAGGCGTCTTAAATTTTAACACATATGTGACTGAAAAAGAATTTTAGACACTTAAGTGTCTTAATCTGAAAATTAAGACATTATAGATGTCTTAATTTAAGATACATAAGTGTCTTAGTATGATCACGGTGTAAATGAACTGAGAATAGTGTCTAAAATATCCGCAAACGTCTTATTATAAGACACTTCGTTGCTTCAAACGTGTCTTAATTTAAGACGTTTTGATTCTCCCATTCTTCCTACGCAATAACCACTAGGGGCACTCTCAGTTGCGCATGCGTTTTAGATATCTTTTGCTTGAAATTGGTGTACGTTGCAATTCAAGTTTGTTTTTATGTACGCGTATATTTTAATTCGTTTTTTGCGAAATCTGAAGTTCTGTGATTTTAATTCGTTATTCACTTAGTTTATTTATGTATTGAATACGTACGTCTGACTTGTGTGCTTGATATCCAATGTCTCTTATAAGCTGTTGACGATATAAAGGCGGAATAGACACAGATCAGACAACACTTGAAGATTGCATCCGGGAATTCTACAAAGCGTGTGCAATGGACTTAGTGTTAATTTGTATTAATTTATACCAATAATATTGTGTTATTCGTCTTCGTCCTATCAAAGCTGGTAAAAAAAAGGACACTTTTGTCTGGCGGGTCATGTTTTAAGGATGAGAGATTCCATTCTTTAAATATGGCTTGCCGGATATATTAAGGGATTTCCTTATAATATGATGGAGTAATATGAGAGTAGGACAAGGATTAAAAACACAAAATATATTTAACAAAATACCGAAGTAATTTTTTTCTTAATGTTATTAAAGTGGAATATTTATTTTTTAATTTTTTTACTCATAGTTAAATAGCTGTTGTGATTATCATCTGATACATATGTAAAATTGCCTATGCGTCAATATAAATTTTTTTAAAATCTAATTTTTAAATTATATGAATTTTCCTTTTTTGGGGAGGGGGGGGGGATTTTATTTGCAAATATCTTTCGTCGAAAGATATTTTAAATATCTTTCGACATTCAACCGAGTATAATAAATATTTTAAACTTTTAGAATAGGACAAGATTATAAATATATATATATATTTATCCATGTACCTTAAAAGCCCTTAATAGCGGACACTTCGGGATCGCGGAATTTGTCTGATGATTGGAGATGTTTGCTTTTGTGAGGTAAAAATATACAAATATGTATGCGTATGCTTTGCGGATTAAAAAAGTATTAGCTAAATAGAGGTGTCCGCTATTCGGGAATGTCCATTAACCCCCACAATGGATACTCCCGAGTACCGGACATCTCTATTTAGATAACCATAATGTAGGGTTGCATTTTTTGCAAAAGAACTTCTTGATTAAAGCATGGGTACTAAAGCAGTGCCCGTCCCCCTACGATTTAAGTGGCGCCAAATTTAATGTACAATATTTGTAAAGCTTATATTTTAAATCCGTATCGAAATTGTACTGAATATAATCAATGTTTTGAACTTTTACAGTAAAATAAGATTGAAAAAAAATCATATTCAAAATCATATTTATCATCAAAACAAATATTTAGATAAATATTTTTTGTTTTTAATCTTGTTCTACTCCTTACACTGTAAATGAAAATGTCTGAAATTCAAACACTTAAGTGTCTGAAACGGAGTGTTCAATTTTCAGACATTTTAAAATGTCTGAATTTTTTCAGACACTTTTTGCGTCCGAATTTCAGACACTTCATACGTCTGAATCGCAGTCATTTTTTGTAAGCGTTAAACGTAGCCATGTTTGACCACGTTGAATGCTGGAAAAAAATATGGTCATGGTCCTGCCCCCCCCCCCCCCCCCCCCCCCCCCCGCACACACACAGCAACAAAATTTTGTATGCAATTTTTATAAAGCTGATAATTGAAATCTTTTTGGACCTTGTACTGATTATAATCAATATTTTGAATTTCTAGAATAGAATAAGATTAAAAACAAAAAATATTTTGTCTTGATACGCAGTAAAATCTTTCAATAGCGGGCACCTCGGAATCGTGGAATTTGTCCGCCATTTAATTTATACAACTTTTGCATACATTATTTATTTTCCAACAATTTTTTTACCAGGTGCGTGCGTTGTGCATTAAGAAAAGTCCCTCCATAACTAACATTCCCGAATACCGGACACCTCTATTTAGCGAACCAGAATGCAGGTTTAAGTACTTTGCAGAAGAAATTTATTAAAGCATGGGCAAATTGGTAAGTGTCCCCTACCTTCCCCTATGATTTTGGGGGCCCCAAATTACGTAAGCAATTGTTGTAAGGATTTTACTTTAAATCTGTTTTGACATTGTATGATTATAAGCAATATTCAGAGGTGTCTGATTTTCTGAGGTAAAAGTATATAAAAAATATGCATGTTGCGAATAAAAAAAATGCGTTTCTTAAATAGTGGTGTCCTCGATTTAGGAGTGTCCGTTATGGAAATTTTACTACAAAATCTTCATGCGGACAACTTTGTTTTCTAAACACTTTCCTATTCAACATAAATATATATAATTACCTCAGAAAAGTGAACACCTTCGAATAGCAGACAAATTCAAGATTTCCGAGGTGCCCGCGATTGAGAAGTTTTACTGTATTTAGATTATTTTTTAGTTCGTTTTTAATGTTGTTCTACTTTAAAAGATCCAAATATTGCTTATAATCATACAATGTCAAAACAGATTTAAAGTAAAATCCTTACAACAATTGCTTACGTAATTTGGGGCCCCCAAAATCATAGGGGAAGGTAGGGGACACTTACCAATTTGCCCATGCTTTAATAAATTTCTTCTGCAAAGTACTTAAACCTGCATTCTGGTTCGCTAAATAGAGGTGCCCGGTATTCGGGAATGTTAGTTATGGAGGGACTTTTCTTAATGCACAACGAACGCACCTGGTAAAAAAATTGTTGGAAAATAAATAATGTATGCAAAAGTTGTATAAATTAAATTGTGTTTATCTGTGAATCTCAGTCGTTAAATTCACTAAGAGAAAATAGCTTTCTTTGTAAAGGAAAAAAAGTAACAGATAAACATTTGAACGTAACTTTTCTTTTGATTAGGCAGGCATTTTCTGCTCTGATCCAAGTAGGTCAAAGAACATGTGTTATCAAATCATTAGTCATTTATCTTGATCACTTGCAATTCATCTGTTTAGAAATAAAGAATCGTAAAAGAAATGTATAAATCACTCATATTGTATTATATTTAATCCGGTTACTGCCTACATATTTGTTTATTTTTTATGAAAAATATATAAATAAAGTTATACAAACATCAATTTTAAGGGCAAAATCTAGTTATGAAGTAATATTAGAAAATTCAAACTTTTTACTGATATCCATTTTTAGGTGCGTTCGTAATTATATAAATGCGTATCACCTATAGTCGTCGTTCGGTCCGTCCGTCTGTCAGTCTGTCCGTCCGCATATAGCAGAACAAAAACTACGCAACCGAATGGTCTGAAATTTTAAATATATAATTGTTGCAAAATTTTGTCGAGTCATTTAAAATTTTATGAAAATCGGATGTATAGTTTAATTACAGGGACAGTCAAAAGTTTCCCGTTACATTACGGCAATGGAAAACAAGTGGGTAAGTGTGATCATACATCGCACAAAGGGTTTCGTTTGATATTCCTTTCAAAACACTTTCTTTCAAAACGTCCAGTACATTTATCGCCATGGAATACCTTCTAAATTTTGGCAAACACATCCTAAACTATGTTAAAGTTTCAAACATATTCGCCTTGTTATATTTACTAATTTTGTTCGCCCCCCCCCCCAAAAAAAATGCTACGATATATCACATGACGGGTATCTGCCAAATTTAGAAAAGTGCCCCCCTTGGGGGGGAGTGGGCAGATGGTCACCATGATTTTTGACGCGGCCTGATTTTAAAAATTTATGTTATGTTTTATAAGCCATATTAAAGTTTCAAACAGATCGTTCAGTTATATTTCCTAATTTTGTTGGCGCACCTCCCTCAACCCCCCCCCTCCTCCTCGAAATGCGATGCGCCCTTCTTCTTTATAATTTATTATCGTGTGTTATAAAGTATCTTAAAGTTTAAAACAGATTGAATTGTTAGATTTCCTACTTTAAATGAAATCGCGGTCTGTTAATTCCACATTCCACCACCAGGGAGCGCACTGTATTCTTAACAAAAGCGTATCTGAACGAAACTCCTTTACACAACCCATTAGTAGATATGTTACTCGAGGGGGTGGCGATCTTCAGCAAGAATTTAAGATAATTGTTGAAATTACTATTCGAAAATAGTGGTAATTTAACTTTTGACATATTCATATTTAATAAGTATAAGTAGCATGTATCTGAGGACTCCATCAAAAAACGCACCTGAAACGGTATGAAACAAAAAAGAAATATTTTGCCCCTCCCCCTCTCCCCACCTTCCCGAAATTTCACGCGTCATTTTTTATAAACTTTTTCTAATGTGTTATAAACTATCGTAAAATTTCAAACAGATCGCCTTGTTATATTTCCTAATTTTAACGAAAATGTTAGTTCCACATTCCACCACCAGGGAGCGCACTCTATTCTTAACAAAACTGTATCGGAAGGAAACTCCGTTAAACAACCTATAAGTAGATATGCTACTCGAGGTGGTGGCGGTCTTAATAAGAAATTAAGATATTTGCTGAAATTACTATTAGGAAATAGTGGTAACTAAACTTTAGACAATTTTATATTAAATAAGTAGCATATATCTCAGGACTCCCTCAAAAAGTCACCTAAAGCGGTCAGAAACGCTAATTTTTTAAATAGAAATCTGGCGCCCCCCCCCCCCCTCCCCGGAATTTCGCGTGTCATTCTTTCTTACACTTTATCTTATGTGTTATAAAATATCTTAAAGTTTCAAACAGATCGACTTGTTAGACTTCCTAATTTTAACAAAATCGCGTTATGTTAGTTCCACATTCCACCACCAGGGAATGCACTCTATTCTTAACAAAAGCATATCTGAACGAAACTCCTTTACGCAATCTTTCCGTAGATAGATGGGTCGGGATGGTGGCGATCTTAAACAAGAATTTAAAATATTTGCTGCGGTAACAAACGCTAAGATTTTAAAAATAATTCTAGTTTAACAAAAATGTTAGTTCCACATTCCACCACCAGGGAGCGCACTCTATTCTTAACAAAACTGTATCGGAAGGAAACTCCGTTAAACAACCTATAAGTAGATATGTTACTCGAGGTGGTGGCGGTCTTAATAAGAAATTAAGATATTTGCTGAAATTACTATTAGGAAATAGTGGTAACTAAACTTTAGACAATTTTATATTAAACAAGTGGCATATATCTCAGGACTCCCTCAAAAAGTCAGCTAAAGCGGTCAGAAACGGTAATTTTTTAAATAGAAATCTAGCGCCCCCCCCCCCCCTCCCCGGAATTTCGCGTGTCATTCTTTCTTGCACTTTATCTTATGTGTTATAAAATATCTTAAAGTTGCAAACAGATCGACTTGTTAGACTTCCTAATTTTAACAAAATCGCGTTATGTTAGTTCCACATTCCACCACCAGGGAATGCACTCTATTCTTAACAAAAGCATATCTGAACGAAACTCCTTTACGCAATCTTTCCGTAGATAGATGCGTCGGGATGGTGGCGGTCTTAAACAAGAATTTAAAATATTTGCTGCGGTAACAAATGCTAAGATTTTAAAAATAATTCTAGTTTAACAAAAATGTTAGTTCCACATTCCACCACCAGGGAGCGCACTCTATGCTTAACAAAACTGTATCGGAAGGAAACTCCGTTAAACAACCTATAAGTAGATATGTTACTCGAGGTGCTGGCGGTCTTAATAAGAAATTAAGATATTTGCTGAAATTACTATTAGGAAATAGTGGTAACTAAACTTTAGACAATTTTATATTAAATAAGTAGCATATATCTCAGGGCTCCCTCAAAAAGTCACCTAAAGCGGTCAGAAACGCTAATTTTTTAAATAGAAATCTAGCGCCCCCCTCCCTCTCAGAATTTCGCGTGTCATTCTTTCTTACACTTTATCTTATGTGTTATAAAATATCTTAAAGTTGCAAACAGATCGACTTGTTAGACTTCCTAATTTTAACAAAATCGCGCTATGTTAGTTCCACATTCCACCACCAGGGAATGCACTCTATTCTTAACAAAAGCATATCTGAACGAAACTCCTTTACGCAGTCTTTCCGTAGATAGATGGGTCGGGATGGTGGCGGTCTTAAACAAGAATTTAAAATATTTGCTGCGGTAACAAACGCTAAGATTTTAAAAATAATTCTAGTTTAACAAAAATGTTAGTTCCACATTCCACCACCAGGGAGCGCACTCTATTCTTAACAAAACTGTATCGAAAGGAAACTCCGTTAAACAACCTATAAGTTGATATGTTACTCGAGGTGTTGGCGGTCTTAATAAGAAATTAAGATATTTGCTGAAATTACTATTAGGAAATAGTGGTAACTAAACTTTAGACAATTTTATATTAAACAAGTAGCATATATCTCAGGACTCCCTCAAAAAGTCACCTAAAGCGGTCAGAAACGCTAATTTTTTAAATAGAAATCTAGCGCCCCCCTCCCTCTCAGAATTTCGCGTGTCATTCTTTCTTACACTTTATCTTATGTGTTATAAAATATCTTAAAGTTGCAAGCAGATCGACTTGTTAGACTTCCTAATTTTAACAAAATCGCGCTATGTTAGTTCCACATTCCACCACCAGGGAATGCACTCTATTCTTAACAAAAGCATATCTGAACGAAACTCCTTTACGCAGTCTTTCCGTAGATAGATGGGTCGGGATGGTGGCGGTCTTAAACAAGAATTTAAAATATTTGCTGCGGTAACAAACGCTAAGATTTTAAAAATAATTCTAGTTTAACAAAAATGTTAGTTCCACATTCCACCACCAGGGAGCGCACTCTATTCTTAACAAAACTGTATCGAAAGGAAACTCCGTTAAACAACCTATAAGTTGATATGTTACTCGAGGTGTTGGCGGTTTTAATAAGAAATTAAGATATTTGCTGAAATTACTATTAGGAAATAGTGGTAACTAAACTTTAGACAATTTTATATTAAACAAGTAGCATATATCTCAGGACTCCCTCAAAAAGTCACCTAAAGCGGTCAGAAACGCTAATTTTTTAAATAGAAATCTAGCGCCCCCCTCCCTCTCAGAATTTCGCGTGTCATTCTTTCTTACACTTTATCTTATGTGTTATAAAATATCTTAAAGTTGCAAACAGATCGACTTGTTAGACTTCCTAATTTTAACAAAATCGCGTTATGTTAGTTCCACATTCCACCACCAGGGAATGCACTCTATTCTTAACAAAAGCATATCTGAACGAAACTCCTTCACGCAATCTTTCCGTAGATAGATGGGTCGGGATGGTGGCGGTCTTAAACAAGAATTTAAAATATTTGCTGCGGTAACAAACGCTAAGATTTTAAAAATAATTCTAGTTTAACAAAAATGTTAGTTCCACATTCCACCACCAGGGAGCGCACTCTATTCTTAACAAAACTGTATCGGAAGGAAACTCCGTTAAACAACCTATAAGTTGATATGTTACTCGAGGTGTTGGCGGTCTTAATAAGAAATTAAGATATTTGCTGAAATTACTATTAGGAAATAGTGGTAACTAAACTTTAGACAATTTTATATTAAACAAGTAGCATATATCTCAGGACTAACTTAAAAAGTCACCTAAAGCGGTCAGAAACGCTAATTTTTTAAATAGAAATCTAGCGCCCTCCCCGGAATTTCGCGTGTCATTCTTTCTTACACTTTATCTTATGTGTTATAAAATATCTTAAAGTTGCAAACAGATCGACTTGTTAGACTTCCTAATTTTAACAAAATCGCGTTATGTTAGTTCCACATTCCACCACCAGGGAATGCACTCTATTTTTAACAAAAGCATATCTGAACGAAACTCCTTTACGCAATCTTTCCGTAGATAGATGGGTCGGGATGGTGGCGGTCTTAAACAAGAATTTAAAATATTTGCTGCGGTAACAAACGCTAAGATTTTAAAAATAATTCTAGCTCCCCCCCCCCCCCCCTCCTCGAAATATCACACTCCATTCTTTTTTACACTTTTTTCTATGTGTTATAAACTATCTTAAAGTTTCAAACAGACTGAGTGGCGGTCTTAACCAATAATTCAAAATATTTCCTGAAATTACTATTAGAAAATAGTGGTATGAAGTAAACTTTCTGATGATGAATGAGTTATACTTATCTCATATCGCTGTTCAAAAAGCCCAGGCAAATTATTAGATTTCCTAATTTAAGTTAATTCGTGGTTAAATAAGCGCGTCTCTTCATTTTAATCGACGCATTTGATAGGAATAAACCGATTAATTAAATAATAATTAATATTTCAGCTTGTAATTAAGATAGGACTTAGATATGGGTATCAATGAAATCAGCGAGAAATTTGACATCGGGATGCCAAAAAATTTAATCAAAAAATTTAATATTTAAAAAGTTAAAATTTCGTATTAAAATATGCTATTATGGAAAACCGCAGCGTCGTCATGTCTACCTGCTTTCCCTCGGAATTGAAATCTTTTTATTTCCTTGTCTTTTCAATTAAAGAAATTAAATTTTTATCCATCGATTTTTAGTGGATATTTTAACTTATACACATCGCAGAAATGTGAACTTTATACCAAATGAAAGTAGATTTTTTTCTGCGTCTGTCTATTCCATTTACAAATTTCTCGGGCCAATATTTTCTGATATACGATTTCGCTTTAAAATCTCCACTTCATTTTTCGGCTTAATTTCCTCCGTGGTAACCGTGCATTCGGCTGATTTTACTGGCAACCCTTAGGTTGGTTGGTTGGTTGGTTGGTTGATTTTGTGACGGCCGATTATCTACACTAGGGATATAGGCCCGAGGGGGAGTGCCCTTCGTGGGGGTCTTTCTAAGGGAACCTAATCCGTATTAACGCATGGAAATCCATGGCTCGAAGAAAACCACGAAAACTCCGAACGATTAAGCCGACAGGCGCGATTGGGATCGAACCCAGCACTTCCCGTCTACCAGTTTCGAGAGCAGAACCTCTCAGCCACTGGCGGCAACCCTTAGGAGAAACACGTATGATTTCGAGAAAGTCCGTTTGAATTTGCGTTAAAAAGGTGGATTGGTTAATTTTAGAAGTTAATTAGCCCGTAATTCGGTTAATTACCAACTTTTTCAAAATTTTATGATTTGTTGTTTGATGTGAGGTGTTCAGCTATAAGTACCCAAAATTTCAAGTCTCTAACAGGTATAGTTTCTGAGAACGGGTTCTGTGACGGACAGACGGACAGACAGACAGACAGGCAGACAGACAGAGGAGCGAGACGAATAGGGTTTCGTCAGATGAACGAAACCCTAAAAATTATTTCAAGCACATTTTAATGATGTTGCAGCCTTTCGAACAGAAAGAAATTGATATTCACTTATGAAGTGCACTAAAATATATATTCAGTACAACATGCGGTGCAAAAAATATTTATAAAACTAGTTATAGTACGAACGCACCTCATTTGCCACGTTTGGCGTGCAATTTCCAACTTGTTATTTTCAAATAACTTTTTTACTAAAATTAACCAAAAATCAATATTATAATTGACTTCAAATTAAATATATATGAATCTAAAATAGAACATTTAAACAAAAACTTACTTGAAATGCTTCGCAGATGGTAAGAAAAATTTCTGGATTTGAAATTTTAAAAACTCACAGAGGGCGAGAACGACTTGCATCTTTTTAAAATGAAATCCTTTCATACATCCGGCTAGCTATACAAAGAGAATGTTTTCCATCCTCAAAGTATAACCCGCCAGACAAAAGTTTTTTTAACCAGCTTTACAAGACGAAGACGAATAAAACAGAATTATTGATATAAACTAATACAAATAGCACTAAATCCGTAGCATGCTGTGTTTGTGGAGTTCCCGGATGTAATCTTCAAGCGTTGTTACTTCCTTGTGTTTATCCCGCCTTTATTAGCGACATTTGGCGTGAAGCACATAAGTCCATGTATGTAATAAATACATAAACTAAGTAGATGCGTATTGTAATCACAGAAGTTTAGTACATTCCACAAAAAATGAAACAAGTCAAAATAAATAAATTAATTAGAATCTACGCGTACATAAAAACAAACAACCGTTTGAATTACAAACGACTATCACTATAGAAAGAAACAAATGTAAAACGCATGCGCAACTGAGGTGCCCCCTGGTGCCTAATGCGAACAGCAGTAAGAAAACGTCTCAAAATAAGATGCCTGCAGATATTTTAACCACGTACTTTAGTTCGTTTATACCATGATCGTAGTAAGACACATATATGTTTTAAATTAAGACATCTATCATGTCTTAATTTTCTGATTCAGTCACTTAAGTGTCTGAAATTCTTTTTCAGTCACATATGTGTCTAAATTTAAGACGCCTCTATTTGCAGTGTAAGTTCAAAATATTGATTATAATCAGTAAAATGTCGTAAAAGATTTAAATTATCAGCTTAACGAAAATTGCATACCAAAATTGGGAGCACCCAAAAAAATCAGGCTGTATGGGAGGGGGGCGTGTGGAGGGGGCAGGACCCCAGCCAAATATTTTTCCAGGATTCAACGTGGTCAAACATGGCTACGTATGATGCTTACAAGAAAAAAAAAAAAAATAGATGCAATTAAGACGTTTGAAGTGTCTGAAATTCAAACGCAAAAAGTGTCTGAATAAATTCAGACATTTTAAAATGTCTGAAAATTGAACACTCCGTTTCAGACATTTTAATTTACAGTGTATAAGTAAAAATTTAGAAGAAAATAGAAAGTTATAGTGGTAAAATGGTAAGGGAAATTAAACTCGCAAGTTTAACTTAAACCTCAGTTAAATAAAGAAATTTTCGCTGCTGATCATTTTTTCTTTATTGTCGCTCACGTTGTAACTGATGCGATGCATCGGGAATCTGATTTAACCATGGAACTATTAATAAAAAGGAACTGACATATCCTTAAAATAATGAAGCCTAAACTGTAACCGCTTTCGCCGGGGTTGATTACCGCCATTTCAAATTTCCACCTGTAAATTTAAATAGAGGTCTTCTTCTTCTGTAAACAACTTTTTAACGCAAAATTACTGTCATAAATAACGGCAAAAATAGATATTCCTTTTTACTGGTGGAAGAATACTTTGCCGGGAGTCAGGCCGTGCATTTCCGCCATATTGTGACAACCTAGACAACTTCCCGTCAGTGTCAGCGAAATTATTATAATGCCTGGGAAAATTGCAACCAGTAAAAACAAATAGGAACTTTAACCATATTTCTGAGAGGATTTTTTTCGTGAAAAAGGGCACTAAAATACTGTAAAATTTGCTATTCAAAATTTACTGGTAGGAGTTTTCATTGGCGGTTATCAGAAACTGTTTATCCGATTTAAAAAACCGGCTGCCGTGTTGTGACAACGTCCTCAGTTACTTCACTCGCAATCGCAACTGGTAGACAATACACTATATGGTCTCCTCCTCTTTATTCATAACTCCATTGATTTAACACTTGATTATCATCCTTGTATCTGTAAGATGCACAAAGAGTTTCTTTTTCTGATTGCATAGAAGTCTTTGGCGTTAGAGAACGCTCCTTCCACCTATCTTCTTAATGGGCTACTTCACTCACGCGAAAACACCCGCTCGCTAATCTTAATCCTATGGGAGAGTTCCTTTTAAATATCTCGTTTGCATTTAAACATTTTAAATGATATTTTTGAACTGGATAGCTGAGGTCGATATCTATAAAGTCCGTTTTTTACTTTTTCGATTTTATTTGCAGGGTTTTTTTTTCTTTTTAATGGGGATACTTTCAGTGGGTTATCATCTATATAGCGTTGACCCTAGTGAAGACAAAGTCGCCGTCGCCGCCACGAGCTGGCCTTGTACCTCTTAGATTCGATGTCTACAAATTAGTATGTATTTTTGCCCAATTTAAATTTCTCTTTCAGCTGTATTTTTATTGCAATAGAACTCCTATACAGGGTGTCCACTCTCAACGGTGTCCAATGACTAATTTCCAAACCGTTAGTCATAGACACATAGTTCCTATTACAAAAATGTTTTAAATGAGGCAACGAAATATTTTAAAAGCGATTTGGGTCAATAAAAACATTTCTAAAAATATTACGATACTTAAATTTTTGTACGGTCCCCCGGTCCTATAAGTTATATTCAGTAAAATTTTCCTATTACACTGACAAGCAAGACAAAAAGAGTCCCGTTCATAAACACTAAAATTGACCGAGTTATGAAACTTTAAAAATGCATGACTAATACCACTTTTCTGCATCTGAACACAAATGAGCTCGGCCATGCTTTGAGGGGTCATATACTAAGTGCTTAAAGTATTCAAAGAACTCATTTCATGTGTATCTGCGCTTTGAAAATAATCGTACAAGTATTGCGATTGAGTTAACTTTCATTAAGTTTCAGATTGGCTAAAATATTTGTATTTTAACATATGTTTTATTTTGTAAGGATTTGAGACTGTTTCTATTCATGATTCCTTTTAACAAAACTCATGTTATTTTTATAAGTTTTTATTTAACTTCAAAGATCGTATGTTTGTTTTTCCAGTTCAAAATTTGTACTCGAACTTTAACCCGCTTTCAAATATCCGATCGAAATTAAATTTTAAATACTGACGTAAATCTGATGATGAGTAATATTATTATGATTTTCGGTGGTTACCATTTAACATTTATACTTATTTTACAGGATAACACAAAAAATTTCGGATAGAAACCAAGATTAGGAGTCCACCAAGAAGCACACTGAATCCGAAAAATTACCTTAATTTTTAACCATCATGTCAGGATTTTTCGAAAATCATAAATTGTCAAAGTTAAAAAATAACAAAAATCGTATACCATGAAATAGAGGTAGTTCTATATAAAATAGGCTGTGTTTTTTAACTTTTGGTAATTGATTTTTATGTACTTTTTAGCACTGAATCTGTAAATGACCTTAATTTTTAACTACCCCGTTAGAATTTTTTTGCAAATCGTAAATGTCAAAGTCAAAATATAGCAAAATCTGATGCTATAAAACAGATGTAAAACTTTTTTTATTTAGTCAAATTTTATTTAATTCAATAATTTATTCAGTTTTTTGGATTATAGTGGGATTCTTACAGCTAAACAGCTGAGGGGTCCTATGAGGTGGGAGGGGGGAGGAAGTTCAATTTTAACTTTGAACTTTTTAACTTTGAAATTTACAATTTGCGAAAAATCATGACGTGATGGTTAAAAATGAAGGTCATGATTCCCTTTAACAAAACTTATGTTATTTTTATAAGTTTTTATTTAACTTCAAAGATCGTATGTTTGTTTTTCCAGTTCAAAATTTGTACTCGAACTTTAACTCGCTTTCAAATATCCGATCGAAATTAAATTTTAAATACTGACGTAAATCTGATGATGAGTAATATTATTATGATTTTCGGTGGTTACCATTTAACATTTATACTTATTTTACAGGATAACACAAAAAATTTCGGATAGAAACCAAGATTAGGATTCCACCAAGAAGAACACTGAATCCGAAAAATTACCTTAATTTTTAACCATCATATCAGGATTTTTCGAAAATCATAAATTGTCAAAGTTAAAAAATAACAAAAATCGTATACCATGAAATAGAGGTAGTGCTATATAAAATAGGCTGTGTAACTTTTGGTAATTGATTTTTATGTACTTTTTAGCACTGAATCTGAAAATGACCTTAATTTTTAACTACCACGTTAGAATTTTTTTGCAAATCGTAAATGTAAAAGTTAAAATATAGCAAAATCTGATGCTATAAAACAGATGTAAAACTTTTTTTATTTAATCAAATTTTATTTAATTCAATAATTTATTCAATTTTTTGGCTTATACTAGGATTCTTACAGCTAAACAGCTAAGGGGTCCTATGAGGTGGGGAGAGGAAGTTCAATTTTAACCCTAGAACTACCGGAAATTTTACTCAAGTTTTATAAAAACATTCTACACCAGAATTTTTACTTAAAACTATTTAATTTGTTTATTTAACTTATTATTGTCTGATTTATACATTTAGTTTGTTTTGAAGAAATTTCTGGTTTGAATAAATATTTTGAATGTACATGTCGGGTCCATTGGACCCTTCTGGTAGACAGAGGGTTAACTTTGAACTTTTTAACTTTGAAATTTACAATTTGCTAAAAATCGTGACGTGATGGTTAAAAATAAATGTCATTTTCGGATTTAGCGGTAAAAAATACATAAAAATCAATCATCAAAAGTTAAAAACACAACAATCACATCTATTTCATAGTATCAATTTTTCGCTATTTCTTTTTTTTAACCTTTTGAGGGGCGGTGGGATAAAATATATCCCACCTAATTTAAACAATATTCTCACCAGAAAATTTTTACTAAATTTTATATTTTTAACTTTGGAGGAAAATCGTTGAAAAATTGCTTTTTCTTATTTAAAAATAAAATTTTTCAATTATTCCGGTGAGAATTCAATATTTAGAGTCATTTTTGCTTGCCTCTTAAGGGGTTAACTTTAAAATTTACAAATTGCAAAAGAAATTTTTACGTGATGGTTAAAAATGAGGGTCAATTTCGGATTCAGCGGTACAGAATACATAACAATCAATTATCAAAAGCTAAAAAATATGACATAACCCAACTTTTGCAGGCTAGTGTAATCTAATAACATTTTAAAATATGTATCATTTTGTAAAGAACTGAGGCTGTTAATTTTCATCATTTTATTTAACGGAAATTCTGTTTTTTTTTTTTTATCTTCTCCTTATGTGTTTATTACAAATTGTATTTTTTGTATTAATGTGTCAGAATACTTTAAGATTTCAAATTTATATTGCAATGTTAATTTTACTCTCAACCATTTTTTTTATTATATCTGACGAAATTATATTTCTACTAAATTTGTGAATGACCCCTAATATGCAGCCAAAAATTATGCTCCAACTTTAAATAGCTATTATTCGGTAAATTTTAATTTTAGAATAACGGGACTTTTCTGTCTTACTTGTCAGTGTAACAGGAAAATTTCACTAAATATAACTTCTAAGACCGGGGAACCGTATAAAAATTTAAATTTCGTAATTTTTTAAGAAATGTTTTTATTGACACAAATCGCTTTTAATATACTTCTTTACCTCATTTAAAACATTTTTGTAATTGGAACTATATATCTATGATTAACGGTTTAGGAATTAGTCGTTGGACACCGTTGAGAGTGGACACCCTGTATAGTGCAGCTTCCATTTGTTGTTGTGCGTGAAATAAAGTTCGCGTCGGAAATACTGTCGCATATATCCCGAGAAACGAGAATAATATTTATGTTGATATTTTTCATCATAGTACTTCCAATTTTATCATTTTTGATTATTTTTATCATTGTACTTTGAATTTGATCATTTTTGATTATTTCTATAAATTACTCTGAATGTCATTTTTGCTCACTCATAATTTTGTAGAATAAGCACTTTTTTTTTTTCTTTACTTTTATCATTGATGTTCGTAGTGGATGTATCTTACAGTATGTAACATATTTGCATTTTATTTCTTTGAATTAAGTACCCATTTGACGTTGCCTAGGTTTGATATTACCTAGTTTTTTTTTTTTTTTTTTTTTTTTTTTTTTAAGAAGAGAGAGAAAATTAGATGTTACCGGTACTTTTCTGATTCTCTAACAGATCTATTGCTACCCATTTCATTCTCGACTCACTTTTAAAAGGAAATATTAATCATTCAGGTATGACAAATTTAGGCACGAAGATATACCAAATAAAACATTCATAATTCATTCAAAAAATATCTCTAGGCTAATATTTGCTTGCAATGAAAATAAAAATTATTGACTATTTAATCAATTATTACTAGTAAGTAGAGATTGACCGAATATTCGGTTTCGTTTTCGGCCCAAAATCTAAGTTTCGCCAAAAATTCGTTTTCGGCGAAAATGCTGCAGAAAATTCGGCCAGACCGAAACTATCTGTATTTCAAAATTATCGTTTATTCCTTCGGAAAATTTCAACATTTCTTATTGATTTGAGCTGTATCGACTCTTATGATAAGCTCTTTATTTATTTCTAGAACTTCACTGTTTATAATTATCACTCATAACTAACTCAAGATGTGGGTGCAAATTATAAAGCAAGAAATTTCTATAGGACTTAACATTGAAGACGCTTTTCATGTGCTCATTAAAATCTGCAGACTTAAAACTGTAATAGAAAATTTTTAGTTTGAAACCGCAGAAGTGTTTCGAATACTCTTTACCAAACTTCTAGTATAACAAATGATCGTTTATAAAAATAATTATCAAAGATAAATCGAGGTATGTATACCTAAAATATTTTTTAATTAGGTGAAATTCGTATAATTAGAAATTCATTTTGTGTCGTTGATGAATTAATTACATTTATTTTATATGAAAATAAAAAGTTTTGGTCAGAGTCCCAGAGAGATAACTTGGACCACACGTATTCCAAAATTCATTAATTATATAATAATTAATTAAGTAGAATTAATTAACAATTATATGTATTTATGTATGTATTAATTACTTTAATTTTTTTCACATTTTCGTTTTCGGCTGAAACTGTAAAGATTACCGAAATTCGGATTCAGTTTCGGTTTCGGTCGATCCTTACTAGTAAGTAACTGATATTCTTGGTGTGATTTTTTTCAGAGCCCCTACGAATGCTAGTTTCTTAAAAGGATCAGAAAGGCTTGAAATGACATAAATTGACTGAAGTTTGGTCGTGCATTAGGAAGCCTGTCATTAATTTAGTAGTACTTCTTTTTGCATTTATTTATTTGTGTTTCATAGAAAAAAAAATATTTTTTAATTGCAAAAAATACAACAACAAAAGTTTAACATTGCACGACACAATTAATCTTGCCAAAACTATTTTTCCCACGATTTTGAACTACAGGTTCCATATTTTTGAGTCGACATTTCTTTTTTACGTTGCATCTCTATTATACTTAAAAACAAACAAATATTTCTAAAAAAAAAAAAAAAAAAAATATTATAAAAAATTCAAAATCAATAATAAAAGTTATAACTTGAAAAAAAAATGTTTCTTTTTCAGGCATAATTTGTAGTGAATTTAGTTTTCTTTATTTAAAAAATAATAATAACAAGAAACATGTTAATCCGTTAAGTTGTTCAACAGTTTATCGTGGCAAAACCGGTGAAAAATAGTGATTCCAGATAATTGAGTTTGAAGTTTTCTCTTTGCAAGTATTGCTGGTCGGCACAAATCAAGGTTTACAGCTCGTACGAAAGTAATTTTAAGATTTTTTTTTATTGGTCCAACTGTACGACATTCTTAAAAGTTCAAATATAATAATAATATCATTTTTTCATCTTTTCAAACCTTTTTGGTCCCCTTAAGGAACTATAAAGTTTTAACAAAGCATTTTGTATATTTTCTGCTTCTTAGATTTTAGCGCTCCTTGTAGTAGCCTGACTTTACTCTGCCGCCAAGGAAGTTATTAAGAGGTTGCTTCAGTCAAACAAAAAGACCCTTTCACTAATGCTAATCCTATGGAAGAAATTTATAAAGATATCTCGGTCGCATTTCCATATTTTTAAATGATTTTTTTTGCATTGGATAGCTGAGATCGATCTATACAAAGACCGTTTTTTACAGTTTCGGTTTTGTTTACAGGTATTTTTAATGAGAACACTTTCATTTTCGGAACCGGTTTCGCAAGTAAAAGCATCCTCATAAAAAAAATCTGCACTCAGAATCGAAAAAGTAAACAACGGCCATTGTACAGATAGATCTCAGCTATCTAATGCAAAAAAAAAAAAAAAAAAAAAAAAAAATCATTTAAAAATATTGAAATGCGACCGAGATATCTTTATAAATTTCTTCCATAGGATTAGCGATCGGGCCTTTTCTCGTGACTGAAGTAGCCCCTTAAAAGTACTCATTATGTATACAGTGTAGAGCTCTGCACGGGCCCGGCAAAATGATAGGAAGATTTCCAACTGGTCGGGGCGGGGTATTAAAGACAACTTTTTTAACGGGCTCGGCGAGTCAATAAAAAAAATTGGCCCGATATGATAATTTAAAAAGATCAAACTAAGTCAATAAAATATGAACAGTTTTGTATGGACGTGATTGAGGCGAGGATAAGTATAAATAAGCTGCATGAGCCGATGCATGATTGACAACACCAGTTCATAAATATAACATGTCCAGCATAGAGATCGCATTGGGAGTTGCATCATGTCTGAATCACGGCTTAATTATTTCAGCAGACTCGGGACAGGCCAATATCAGGATTGCATTTTCTTTCTACATACTGTGCTCACATGGCGGGTTGGTACTGATGCTATTCTGCATTTTGTGGCTTGCGAACATATAAACACTCATACAGTTACTTATAAAGTTAAATTTTCGCATAAATATGTATGCAGTATTCTAGAAAATCTCAATTGTATATTAAGAAAAATCGGGGGAATTGAGTCAGGTCTGATTTCATTGAATTTTGCACGCCCCGGGCCAGACCTGTTTTGATTGATTTTAGTACGGGCCAGGCCGGGCCGTGAACAACGAAAATAGAAATGGGCCGGGCCCGCGCTGAAATTTTAGTTTTTACAACGGGCCGGACTGGGCCAAGATAGCTTTCGTTCGGCCCGGGCCTGGAAATTCCTGCCCGTGCAGACCTCTAATACAGTGATAAGTCCTGGATACACTTATACAATTGTCGAAAATAAATAAATAAAAATTTACTGACGCGGAAAGGGAAATATTGTTTTCTGTATTCAACAGAGTAAAAAATTCATATATACTGATTTTATTATATATATGTGTATACAGTGGCGGCCAAAATTGTGGACACTTTTAGGTAGCTTTCATTACAAAAAGTAAAAAGCTACCTGTTGCAACCGTCCGAAGGAAAACACTTCGGGAAATTTGCTATATTTTCGCCGATCATGACCCCCAGATTAACAAATCCACCCTCCGTTGAAATGCTGACTTATATATATATATATATATATATATATACTATATATATCTTATACTATAATACGAGCAAAAATTGTGTGTGTGTATGTAAATTTTACCTTAAAAACGGCTCTAACGATTTTTGACTAAATTTTGTATTTAACCAATTGCGGGCACGAGAAAACCATTGGGCTAGATCACACGTTTTAGAAAATTCGATTAGTGGGTCATTTTGGGTCATAATGGGGCAGGGTCAAGCTAATTATATCTAAAAACGGCTCAAACGATTTTAATTAAATTTTATATCCAACCGTTTTTGGGCACGAGAAGACTATTGGGCTAGGTCACATGTTCGAGAAATTTCGATTAGTGGGTCATATTGGGGTTACTATGGGTCAAGCTAATTTTATCTAGAAAACGACTCTAATGATTTTGATTAAATTTTGTATTCTATCGTTTTGGATTACGAGAAGTTCAATGGGCTAAGTCACATGTTCGAAAAAATTCGATTAGTGGGTCATTTTTGGGTCACTGTGGGTCAAGCTAATTTTATCTAGAAAACGGCTCTAACGATTTTGAAGAAATTTTTAATTTTACCATTTTTTGGGCACAAGAATACCATTGGGCTAGGTCGCATGTTCACGAACGTTCGATTAGTGGGTCATTTTGGGTCACAATGGGTCAGGGTCAAACTAATTGCATCTAAAAAACAACTCAAACGATTTTAACAAAATTTTGTATTCTACCGTTTCAGAGCATGAGGAGATCATTGGGCTAGGTCACATGTTCGAGAAATTTCTATTATAGTGGATCATTTTGGGGTCACTGCGGGTGAAGCTAATTTTGTCTAGAAAACAGCTCTAAAGATTTTGATTAAATTTTGTATTCTATCGTTTTCGGGATCGAGAAGACCATTGGGTTAGGTCGCATGTTCGAGAAAATTTGAGTAGTGGGTCGTTTTGGGTCATAATTGGTCAGGGTCAAGTTAAATATATATAAAAAACGGCTCAAACGATGTTAATTAAATTTTATATCCAACCGTTTTTGGGCACGAGAAGACTATTGGGCTAGGTTACATGATCGAAAATTTTCTATTAGTGGGTCATATTTGGGTCACTATGGGTCAAGTTAATTTTATCTAAAAAGGTTCTAACGATTTTGACTGAATTTTGTATTAGATCGTTTTTGGTCTTGAGAAGACCACTGGGCTGGGTCACATGTTCAAGAAAATTAGGTTAATGGGTTATTTTGGGGTCACTGCGGGTCAAGCTAATTTTATCTAAAAACGGCTTTAACGATTTTGACTAAATTTTGTATTCTATCGTTTTCGGGCTCAAGAAGAGCATTGGGCTACGTCGCATGTTCAAGAAAATTCCATTAGTGGGTCATTTTGGGTCACAATGGGTCAGGGTCAAGCTAATTGTATCTAAAAAATGTCTCAAACAATTGTGACAAAATTTTGTATTATACCGTTTCCGGGTACAAGACCATTGAGCTTGGTCACATGTTTGAGAAATTTCGATTAGTGGGTCCTTTTTGGGTCACTACGGGTCAAGCTAATTTTATCTAGAAAACGACTCTAATGATTTTGATTAAAGTTTGTATTCTATCGTTTTCGAGCTTGAGAAGACCACGCGGCTGTGTCACATGTTCGAGAAAATTAGATTAGTGGATCATTTTGGAATCACTGCGGGTCAAGTTAATTTTATCTGTAAAACGGCTTAAATGATTTTGACTATATTTTGTATCTTACCTTTTTTGATTAGCAGGTCATTGAGCTAAGTTACATGTTCGAGTAGATTTGATTAGTGCGTCATTTCGGGCCACTACGGGTCAGGGTCACGAAACCGCGAAGTTGGCAAAATATTGGTAACATTTGGGCGAAAAATTGATTTTTAAGATTACAAATGCCATGCGCGCCAAATGCAAGAATGTCGCCAAATTTGGCTATTTTTGTCAAAAAAATCAGCATTTTAGAATGTGAAAGAATTTTTTTAGAAATTCTTAATAGGACTCGAGGTACATGGTTAAACCAATCAGAGTTCAGCTAAAAATGTAATTTGGATTGATGTCATTTCGTTGTAAATCTGTAAATAGTGTAAAATTTAGAAGCATGTACTACGTGCTTTTCATATTGATTGTTTTTGTAAGTAATACTGTTATAATATAACATGCTTTATAGCAATAATACAATGATACAGTGAGAATATTCTATCGAGTTGAACATAAAGCTAATTTTGACCGAGCAATGCTCGGTCATCCCTGCTTGTATATATTTATATCTGAAATTTGTCATGCTGTAACTCTCGAATTTTTGAACCGATTTGGATGAAATGTTTCATATGCATAGTACATACTAATGTCTCGACCGAGTTCGTTGGTCAGCTTCATCCGACATCTTATTTGAAAATGACGGCCATTTGAATTTTGTGGACACTTTTCGAAATTTTTAGGTTCCCTAACTTTCACTTTAAAATGACCTATGTTGTTAACTTACACTGTGTGACTCTTTAAAATATCTTTTAATGTTTCTAACATTCTGTTTAAAATGATACATAAGAGTTTGTATTTTGTGAAACGTAACATTTTCTATAAGTATACAATGTTAAAAAACACAAAAATTTTTCCAAAATTCAAATGGCCGCCATTATGAAACAAGATAGCGGATGAAGCTGGTCAACGAACTCGGTCGAGACATTAGTATGTTCTATGCATATGAAACATTTCATCCAAATCGGTTAAAAAATTCGAGAGTTACAGCATGACAAAGTTCAGATATAAATATATATATATGTGTGTGGATATATTCACTGAAGAGCCAAAACATTATGATCACCTACCTAATAACGAATGTCTCGCCTTTGCCCTGCACAAGAGCTGCACCCCGTCTTGGCATGGATGACACGAGTCCTTGGTAGATGGCCGAAGACAGATTGTAGCAGACGTTCAAGCAGCGGTCGCACAAATCCGAAATATTACAACACGGTTGTTTTTGAGCTCTGAGCTGCCGTTCCACGACATCTCAAATCTGCTTTATTGTAGTAAGATTCGTAGAGTTGGACTGCCAGGACATTAATGCTGCGTTTACACTATGGCTTATCAGGTCTACAAAGTCTGCGAGGTCTGCCAGGCGTGGGTTTAGCCGGGTTTAGGAGGGTCTGCGTGGTCTGCGAGGCTTCGTCTCTGTGGTCTAGGCCTTGGCTTTAAAATACTAGACCCAACCAATCAGCGTGCTTCATTTTTCAGTATTCCGCCATTTTAAAAGATTGAAGAAGCAGACGACAGCTTATGATTTTAAAGATTATTTGAAATTAATAAGGGATTTACAAATTAAAGGTACGTAATGGTTTTTCAGATGTTTTTAACATTTATTTACATTGTTTCATAACTGTAGAAGTTTCTTTTATAAAGCTATACAATCGTAAGTTACTATTTTCATGTATTTACATACTACGCTACTAAAATTAATTTGTTAACTATGTTACTTTTTAATATTACCAAACTCTATAAAACGATGTATTCGTAAATTCTTTAATTAGCATCTTCCTGTATTTACATACAACGCTGCCTATGCATTTGTTAATAGATAATTATGTTCCTCATTTCCAAATTCTTTAAAATTAACCTGGTTTCATATGCATGAATTTAAAAACAAATTTGATAGTATATGAATACAAATTAATATAATACGTCGTCATTCTATTATAATGTACGGTAATGCCTTTTTTGTGAATAAATAGTTTCATTTCCTTCAGGTATTTATTTGATACTCTATTTCAATGCATTTTTAGTATTGACAATTTTTAAATTTATCCTAAAACTAGCAACAAATTTTTAACCATAGAATTAATTTTGAATTAACTCCAAAGTTTTCTCTATTATTTTTACATAATTGACTGATCATAGCAAACTCTGCATACATGATTTACATTATTATTAATCAGTTTTAAATGTGTTAATTTTTACAATGATACGATGCTATCTAAAGTAATATGAAGACTTTGAATTGTATTTAGCTTCTTATCCTCCCCCTAAAAAAATTCTAATGACATATAAAATTTAACTTTCTTTTAAATTGAACAAACTTGTTTTTAAATAAAGTTTTTACTTGTAATTATTATTATTATTAATTTATAAACCATCCCTTATTCTTTTTAAAATTTTATCTTATATGTTTATATCTTTCTGAAGTTTTCTTTAATAATTAATCAGTAGTAGTATATTAAAACTGTAAAATCTAGAACATGAATTTTTTCTCTCCACTTCCCCACAAGAGATGATTTACGATTGAAAAGTTCGTAAATTATTTTTTTTTTCAGAAAGAGTTTGAAAAACTTTCAAACCTATAAAAGTTAATGCTAGAAGTAGAGATTAGAATCTGCTGGTGCAGAGATAAATACATATTTTACCAAGTTTGCTCTCAGGATATCGCAGGTGTGTAGTCTTCTATAATAAGTGACTACCATTTGTGATCTTCTGCAAGAAAGTGGATTGTCTGATGCTCTTGGACTATGTGCTGTTTTGTTGTTTTCCCTCAAAATTCATCAATCGGGAACTGTCGTATAAATAACGTATTACTAACTTGTATGACTGACTGTAAGTATGTAGTTTTTTTATATATTTATTTTCTGTTGCTTAGAACGAGGGATTTTGAAATGCATTCTACATTGTTTTTATTAGTTTATTAGTCTTTTTTTTCTTTTTATTTACATTGCAGGATGTTTTCAATGGGACATTTTCAACAGTTATGTGAATGTTTGTCGATTGCCTGTTGACCCGACTTTTACATGAGATTTGCATGCTTTTTTTGAAGATATGAATCTTCAATAATATTCGTGTATGATGATTGTAAGTAAGTCATTTTTCTCAAAAGTACATGTTCTGTATTTTATTTATCATTGTTTTATCTTTTATATATAACGTCATTTTTCTCACAAAATCAACCTGTATCTAAGAAAATTTTATTCTCAATACAATATTTATTATTAAATTCCTTTTATTCTTTAATCAATGTTTTCTTCGCATTAGTTTTTTTAATTTATAAAATGGCGTTAAATGATCAATTAAAAAATGTAGTTTATGTAAATATGTAAACTATGTTTTATATAAACATCGAGTATATGAGTATTCTGTTAGCGGGAAGCAGTTAACCTCTCCCTTTCTCCCTATACACACTTTTTAAGGATTTGATATTGCAAAAAATGTGTCGCTCAGACTTAAAAAAATTCAGAAATTACACGAAAGCTAGAATAACTTATCAGATTTGTCTAAAATAAGATCACAGTGTTAAATAAGCAATTTAAGCACGGTAATTAATTAGTAATAATCTATATATTTGAGAATATGGTTATGTATATTGCTTCGTAGCTGTGAACTATAATCAAATGATACCTCTTCCATTTCAAAAATTTTTTTTAAATGGTACACCTGGATAATTTTAATTTAATATCAGCTTAATAATTATTAAACTGCATATATTTTATTTAATATTATTATTGAAATAATATAAAATGTATTATCTATGATAGTATCATGTTTATTTGTTTAATAATTATTAAGTTGCATATGTAATAATCTAATGTATTTGACTTAATATTTGTTAATGTTGAACTAATCTAAAATGTATTACTAATATTATCAATGTTTTTTTGTGATTTGGGTTGTTTATTTACAATTCTTTGAAGTGATATGAATTATTTATTTCATTAGTATAAGTTATTGAAATTATCAGGAGCATATGGTGTATTTTAGAATTTAATTAAAATGTGTCAACATTGTAATTAATTTTTATAAAGCTCTGAGCTGGAAAATAAAATAAGTGATATTGTTTGTTTCGCTCAATCAATGTTTATAATTCACTGGGTCATTCGATGGTAACTCACGTTACATTTAGAACAGTTTACTTCAGTAATTTTAGTAATAAAAGACCAAAAAAAAAAAAAAATACGATGCAAAGTTGACATGATTTGTTAATTAAACCTATTCAAAGATAAATTTATATGATAATGGCCTAATTTTAGTGTTTTTTCTTGAACTCTGCCAGTTATATTTATTATGGTAACTGACATTACTGAAAAAGTAACGTAAGTTGCCATAAAAAATATAATTTTCATTTTCAAGGTAATTTTTATCCAAATTGGCTTTTGGATAGGTTTAATTAACAAATCATGTCAACTTTACATTTGAAAATTTTTTGGTGTTATATTACTGAAATTACCGCTGTAAATTGTTTTAAATTATAACGTAAGTTACCATGGAATGACCTTAGTATTCAACGACAATCAAAATTGGAATTAATACGTATCCGATTCCATAAAATGATATAATTTGAAATAAGGCTTCTAAATTTTTGGGTCAAAGTTCATTAAACAAACAAAAAAAAAAAAATATATCTGAAGCCATGCTTTTATGATTTTTACGCTTTTAGATTTTGCTCACAGAATTTACATTTTTCGTATAATATATTTTGTAAGTAAGCTGCAGCTTCATACTTTATTTTAAATATGAATTAACTAAGAAATTGTGAGCATATCAAGTAAGTTTAATTTTTTTTTTTAGCTCAAAAGATTAGTTTTGAGATGTTAATGATAATATTCATAGCTGCTGCTGAATCAGAATTTAGTTCAAAAGCATTTTGAGAAATTTAAATGACCATAGGTATAAAATTTATCACTTGTATGGTTTGGTTATTTTATTTAGTTGTAATTAATGCAGTTTATAAATATAACATATGGAAAGTAATGATGTTTATTAGTAAAACATATTGTGCATTAGCTGCGTTTGGTTGTCCCCACCCTGCTTTTTTTGGAAAAATAACCTTTATGTATAGTGTGTAATATATATAAGTGTGTTTTATTGAATTCTTCCACGTGTGGAAAGCATATTCTCTTATTTTTTCTATTTAAATTATTCTACACTGACTATTACTCATGCTGGTTAAGCTATTTAATACTTATATTTAACTTATGAGTATTTTTGGTACTTTTATGTTACACGTGTACAAATCTGTCCAAAAATAGCTTTTGTTTTTACACACATGAAAATTAGAAACAATATGTTGATGATATATTTTTTTTCTGCAATTGAATCGAAATGAGTGAAAGGCATGTATTTAAATGTGACATATGTATTAGAATGAAATGAGTGAATGGTTTATATTTAAAATTAAGTGAATGCAATGCGACTGACAAAGGAAAAATATTTGTTGATTTATCGCCTGTGCCGACTAACAGAAAAGTACCATATTTTAAAATTATTTTTTATATTACTATGCAAATCGTGAAATGAAGAGTTTTAATGTTAATAATAATTAATGTTATTTTGATTTCGGGTTCGAAATTTTAAGTTTATTTATTAATTATACTATGTTAACTCTCATGGGAAGATGCTTGCAAACTAATATTAAACCAATGGCAACTTTACAAATTTCTCGTTTGCTTTTGAATATTTTTAAATAATTTTTTCTGTTTTGCATAGGACATGTCTAATTGGGTATCTTTTTGCCCTTGATTTCAGGTGCAGTTTCTCAGAGGAAAATTTCAGTTTCTGAACTTGTTTCAAAATTAAGTGTCCTCAGAAGAAAAAAAAACTGCAACCAAAGAAATAAAAAGTAAACATATTTGGTTAGACATCAAGTTCAGGTTACCCAGGCAAAAAAAAAAAAAAAAAAAAAAAAAAAAAAAAAACTAAAGTATTGCAATGCAAATAAGAATTTTGAAAAGAACATTGCCGTTGGTTTAACATTTAGTTTCAGTGTTCTCGTGTTACTACTAGAGATGAGAGATATGGGCTTGGTCTACATTTTTGTATCATTCTTCGAGCTCGGGTGTGCCCGAACTCATTCATTCTGAAATTAACAATTTTATTTATTCTCATACAGAAAAAAATAAAACAACTTTTTTCCCCTTAAAAATTACTTATTCCATTTCAAGTCATTTTAATGTTATTTTTATCAGAATGAAAGGGAAACAGAAATAGTGTTTTTTAAGCTCTTTTTAGATGTTTGTAACTATATAAATACGTAGCACCTATAGTCATCATCTGGTTCGTCCATCTGCCTGCATATAACAGCGCAAAAAATACCCAACCAAATGGTTTGAAATTTAATATATATATAATCGTTGCAGAATTTTGTCAAGTCATTTTAAATTTTAAGAAAATCAAATCAAAACTTAAAACGATATTAATAAAAGTTTTCTTCATTCTATTAAATCATATCATACATAATTAATTCAATGATATCCCATGACATGTAATGATTCTAGGTTGCCATGTTGATTACGTCATATTTAAGATGGAATCCTATTATTTCCGTATTACTGAATTTAATATATAGAATCATAATAAATTTTGTATTCATGCATTTTTGCATAAAACTGCAACAGCTATTGCACCAAGATCTGAATACTTATAAAACTAGTTATAGTATGAACGCACGTCTCATTTGCCGTACAATTTCTAACTTGTTTAAATTTAGTATGAGTTTTGACTTCCCTGAAAGCAGTTCTGTCAGCCACACAATAAGTTTCTCTTATTTATGAGAAGTAAATATACAATACTCTATATACATTCTTGTAATATTTTTAGAAATTTTGATGTGTAAACAATAAAGGTTTCCCTTTTAATAGGATCACTTGCATTTTGTATGTCTTCAATCTACTGATATTCTTAGCAGTTTGAATTAGACTTATTTCTTTTTGTCTCACTAAATATTATTTACTAATTTATGTATTCTTTATTTCAATTAATGGACTGAAATTTTCTTTCTTTTTTTTTAGGTATGTCAAGAACATGCTTTTTGGTTTTGATGCACTATTTATTACTTCTTAATTATTATACCAACTGAAAGTTATTAAATGATTATCTCGCTTCTTTCCAAAAAACTGTCTTAATAGTTCACAATTTAGCTAGTTACACAGTTTATTTTTACTCATTTTTTACTAATGCTTTATCTTCGTTTCAGATTGAAATATAAATACCTGTTTCTTCAGATCAATAAAGTTTTCTGCAAAACATTGTCATCATCATAGACCATTATGATACATATTAATATTGTTTCATTTATTATACGTAGTAATCATTATACTCAATAATAAATTTTGTTATGTAATAATATTTATAATATAAAGAAATTTTATTTTGTTTCTGTAACTTGTACTTTCAAATAAAAGAAATTTATTAAAAATTTGTTATCTTTTATTTGACTATATATTTTTATTATAAATGGTATTTCAGATATTTACTTGTTTCGTCTATCATATCATGTAAACCTTGATTTAAGAATTGTTTTTAATTAACTATTTATTTTTTATAAAAAAATGGCTAAGATATAAAATGAGAAAAATACTTTCAACATGGTTGAAAAGTGTTTATGAATTCAGTTTGTCCACACTTGTAAATATACTGGGATTGCATTGTAATTATTAAATGCTAATGATGTTCGCTATAGAGGGTGCTATTTAAATCTGAAGTTCAATAAATATAATGCATCAAAAAGTGTTATGGGGACAACAAGTGCTGAAAATGCATTTTTACTGAGTTACGTGTTTTTAAATGGCACATTTAGATATTTCATTTCATTGTATGAAAATATTAAATTTCTTAATAGCTACTTGGAGAATGTTTCATAATCTAGGCCTAATTTTTCATAATTTGTGTATATTCCTTATACCAGTGGTGCAGCCAGTATCCTTATTTGTAAGGGGTTTTGGTGAATTATTACTCCTCGTGTGATACAATATGTGACAAATAAAAACCAATGTAATGAAAAGCAAAAACAAACATAATAAGTTTAGCATTTATATGTTTAAAGGTTTCATAGAAAAGCTTCTTTAATCTTCAAAGGGAAAAAAAAAGAAGAGAGTGGGAAAGAAAAATAGCTGTAATATATATGTAGAACTTAGCACATTACCCATACACATTAATAATACACTGATAATTACTCCTCATATTAGCCATATTGCTCTTAACTTTGGCTTTCATTAAATTTGTATCGAAATAGAGGTTCCTTTTATAAAACCTTGAAACAAACGATAAACATTTTATGGTGCTTATGCTTTTCTTTGATTTTTACACATTTTTATCTTAATATAAGGTATTTTCAATACAACTTATTAGTTTTTTAAATACTGTGGGGGGAATTTTGAAATGTCGCCTTCTTTTGCTGCTGCAGTGTTTATACAAATCTACATTTTTTGACCGATTTCCATGAAACTTAATATAAGGGCTGTGCATATATAAAATTATCATTTTAATGTGTGTGGGAGGTGGGGGGGGGGGGAAACCTGACGTTTGATTGTCATAAGATATTTTTGGGGAAAGTTTTTTTTTTCTTTTTTATCCAAACGATATTTTTTGTTTTAGTGTTTTAATTTTTTCTTTACATCAAAAGAGTCTTATACCTTTTTAAATAGTAAGTGCCCCTTTTAGATGTTAATTGATATACAGTTGTTTAAATGTAAAATCATATCTTTATGCAAACGCAAACATATAAAAATAAAAAGGGTCTTTAAACATTGATGATGATTTTATTAAGGTGTGTGTGTGTGTGGGGGGGGGGGGGGGGGGTCGAGGAATGATAACGTATGATATTGTAAGTGATTGGGTGGGGACTAAAATTACCTAAATGTTGATAACATTATATATGTACAACACCATACAATAGTTTTAGAATGGGAGTGTAATTATTGCAAATTTAAAACAATTATCAGATTTCTCAGCCCTATTTCCAACCATCTGCTATAGTTTATAATTAAAAAAAAAATGTTATTTAATTTTCTAATGCAACTTTTTCTTTCATATTGCCACAAAAAGAAAATGGGTATGAGCATTATTTTTATAAATCAATTAAAAATCAGACTCACTGTATTTTCACATGCAAAAATGGCATCATTTTGAACAGATAATGCACATTTTTCACATATAAATTTTTAAGCCTTTACTATAAGTGTTACCATAGTACCTTTATTTAAATGTAACATCACGACTAAAAGTATATAGAAAATGGCGTCATTTTCATGTAATCATTGTAGATTTAATTTTCTCAAGCGATAATGTAAGTTTCCATTTAAAAATATTGTTTTATCATCAGGTGAGGACACTTGCTCTTCTGAAATTAATGTCCATGTCCATTATCTATAAAGTAAAAGATTTATTTTCAAACTGTCCAAAAGTAAAATTTCACGAAATGTTACATTTAGTTCCTTTTTTTCCAGTATTGTCAGGGAAATGAAATATTTTCTGTTACATGTGCCAAAGAAATTCTGTATTCTCCCTTATAAAACTGCGGGAATTTACTAGTATTGTGTCAAAGTAATTAATTTTTTCCTCATTGTCGTTTTAAAGATTTATTGCTCAGAAGGTAGTGTCACAGATGACAATAATATAAATGAGGCAGGCAGTTAACTGTTGCACCAGAGAGTGGTGTTGCCATAGCAACATCATATGCTCTGCTGCAATGTGAAATGAGTGGTAACCTGATTACTGGTGATGTCTTCGATTAGGTTTTCCATCAGTGTTGGTATTCATTTCACATTGTAGCAACATTAAAGCCAAACCATACATATAACAATTAAGAAAACAAAAGTAAGCTCCTACTGCCATTTTTTAAAATGAAGAAGTGAAGCAGTTATCTCTTTTGTCAGTGGTCGACCCTGCCCTCCTGGACCCTGTTTAAAGTAATTTTTGAACACTTAAATCAAAAAGAAAAATCGTCCTTACCCTCCTGGACCCCTGTTTAAGGTAATTTCTGAACACTTAAGGGACAGTTTCCCTTTTCAACAATTTTCTTTATTTTAAATTTTAAATATGATTCAAATGGTGAACTCACTGAATTTCAATGTTCAACTAAAAGTACATGTTGTTCTTTCACTAATATTAATTTTCACTAAGTCCGTGGATATTGACAGAACAAACAGTTTATTAAACGAAAACACTGCACAAACACATAACAATTAATTTAAAGATAAATTTCTCACACAGATTACTTTTTCGTAACAACTTCACACAGAATAATTTTTACGTCTACACTCTTCTATCGTTCGTACGCAGACTGAGTGTGGCGGGAGAAAAAAGACTGGCAGTGCGCAGATATAATGCGCATAAAAAATGTTCGCTCGCCTTTAAACCCAACACACCCCTCCTGCGAGAGATACATTTTTTTCTCTTTAAACAATTCCAAAAAACACATATACATATACATACAAAAATTACACACAAATTACATACAATAATTACACATATCATAATAGTGAAATACTTTCCATAGAATATAACAACTTATCTTCATTTACACCTTTAGTAAGGAAATCAGAAATAATATGTTCACTTTGAACATATTCCAATGAAATAATACCTTCTGACAATAAATCCCTGACAAAATGAAATCTTAAGTTCATGTGCCTAGATTTATTTGAGGATTTTGTACATTTAATCCACTGTATTGCTGCTTGACTATCAGTGCTTAAAATTATGGCATCTTTTATAAATTGGTTACAATTTAACTCAGACAATAAGTTTACAGTCCATATTACATCCTTACAAATTTCTGAAATAGAAAATAATTCTGCTTCACATGTTGAAAGACTAACACTTTTTTGTTTACGACATTTCCAAGATACTAATGACTTTCCTAACAATACAACTCCTCCTGAAAAAGACCTTCCATTTTCTCCATTTCCCCAACTAGCATCTGAACTACTATTTAAACACCCAAATTCGTTGCTGTAAAATAATTTTTTGTCTTTTGTACCTTTTAAATACCTTAATACTCTTTTAGCCAAAATGTAATGCCTTTTCTCTAGTTTGTGATTAAATTGAGACAAATAAGTTGTGACAAATGATATATCAGGGCGTGTTCTATTGGCTAAATATAAAAGCTCACCAATAATTTCCTGATACATAGTTATGTCAAACAATTCATTTGTTGGAGGAAAACTTTTATCTTCACCTTTAACAAGAGGTGTTTTCACAGATTTACAATTTTCTAAATTATGTTTTACCAACAATGATTCAATATATTCAACTTGTGACAAACTTATACCTTTTTCTTGTTTTTCAATTTCTATACCTAAAAATTTAGAATTCTTATTTTCGTACAATTCGAATACATTTTTAATTTTAGAAACAATATTTTCATACATTATTTGGTTATTGCAAAATATAGCTAAATCGTCTACATACATACATAATATAAAAATGTTATCATTTTCAACTTTAATGAATACACAGTTATCAGAAGCTAATTGATTTAATCCAATATTACCAAGTTCCTCTTTTATTTTTAAATACCAATTTCTACCCGATTGAGGTAATCCATAAATACTCTTTTTCAGTTTACAAACTTTATTTACAAAAAGCTACCTATTGCAGCCGTTCGGAGGAAAGCGATTTCAAAAAATTTTGGTATATTTTCATCGATCATGACCCCCAGACCCCGAAACCACCCTCCGTTCAAAATTGATATATATATATATATCAATATATATATATATATATATCAATATATATATATATATATATATATATATAAAATATTAAATATTTTATCTACTAATTTTAATTATCCATATTTAGTTCTTATTCCCAAATTTCATAAAACTCCTATTAAATTTAGGACTGTTACTATTGGTTGTAATACATATAATAATAAAGCCAATACACTTCTCTTAAAAATTCTTAATCAATTAAATGTACTTACTACAAACAATGATAATACACATTGTATAAAAAATAGCTATCAACTTGTTAATATTTTAAAAAATCTTCATTGTGTTTATAATATAACGACATATGACTTCAAAGATCTTTTTAATAATATAGACCTATTAGATTTACATAAAATTATAAATGCATTATTTAAAAAATATTATAAAAAACTGGAATTACCATCTAATATAGATATTGCATATTTTAAATCTTTAACTAACTTCATTATCTATAATAATTATATATTGCAAGATAATACTTGATATTTACAGCATGTCGGTATACCACAAGGCGGTTGTACTTCCAGTTTACTCTCTGACTTATACTTATATCATTATGAACGTAATTTTACTAATAATAATCTACATTTATATCGTTATATTGATGACATCATTTTAATTGATACTGACCAATCTGCAATTACTTTATTTCCAGTTGATTATCCCACTAATTTGGAATTAACGGAAAACCTTTTATCTAACAATACAATTAACTTCTTAGATCTTAAAATTACAATCAAAGACAATAAAACAACCACAGATTTATATGACAAACGTAAAGAATTTAAATTCAAAGTTAATACATTTACAAATTTTAAATCTTGTCTACATCATTCTGTATTTCGGAATATAATACTTAATCATTTATATAGAATAAAATGTTTATGTTCTTCTCCTCTAATTAACAATAATATTAAAAAATTAATTTATGATGCATTAAATCATGGTTTTCCAAAAAAATTCATATATTCATTAATATACAATTAGTACTTTTCTTACATGATCTATTAAAACAAATTAACACATGCGTAAACAAAATTACAAAAAAATTATAAAATAAAAAAAATATCTATAAAAAATTAAAAATTGTAAAATAATATAAAAAAATATTATAGGTTGGTTGGGTGGGTAGATGTTAGAGTACGGAGGAGGGTGGTGTTGTCTGGATAATACGCAATGGTTAATTATATATATATATATAAAAAATGGGGGCTCTCGTATTATTACTATATTTTTGTTACATATTTTATATGGATGTTGATTTGATATTTTATATGTAATTGGAGAATTTCATTAATATTAGAATTAGCCTAATTATTGATTATTCTAATTTACAATTATTTGTTATTAAATTTTAAATTTACTAAGGACAATATCATATTAATTACTAATAGTATGCCATTCTTATAGTGAATAATATACATATAAGTATGTATAATATAAATATAGTTATACTGTATGCATTAAAATTGGGTAATTATTTTTATTATTATTACTCTATTCTTTTTAATATTTATTATCGGTTTAATGTTTTTGAATGTCCCACATTCATACTTTATGGTTTTTTATGGATGTCTGAAGATAATCCACACTCTATATTTGTGATTTTTAAGTAATGGGTATTTAAGTATCATTTAACCTTCTATTTACTTCCACATGTTTTTTATTTCCTGTTCATTTTATAAATATCTGATATATAATTCATAAAAAATAATTTTTATATTTAATAATTATTTATATTAATTATTACTGAATTTTATTTTGTTTTATAGCATATAGCTATATGCTATATATTATCAATGTTCTAGAATTATTTATTTCTTAGTTTAGTTTAAATAAGTTAGCTAATAGAATATATTGTATGCTTTTAAATTTTATTTACAATAGTTTTTAAATACATTGTGTGGTTTATATTCGGTTTATAATTCTCTCTATATAAGGATATGTTTGGTTTTGCTGTTTATACAGTTATTTACATTCAAATGCTTACAATTATTTATACAGTTATTTACATTCAAATGCTTACAAATATTTATCTTGCGTTAGATGTTTAATAGAAGTAATACTAGATGGCAGCACTAAATTTGTCTCTTTAAGATAGCTCTAATTGTTAATATTTCTAGCTCCATTTCAGTTATAATTTAATACACCAAGGGGTATTTTTAGCTAAATTTTGACGATATTGTTAAACTGTTATTAATTAATTTAATAGTGCATTTTAAATAATGTAATTAATATCTATTTATTTTATATTAGATTAAATGTGTTTAACAAGGTTTTTCAAATTTTATTTCAAAATGTATTAACTGCATCCTTTGGTATCATTTACTGTGATTTCTTAACTGTTTTATTCACCTTAATCTTTTTGATATACTGGCAGCCATGTGCGCGTGGATTTTTGTAAAATACTGAAATATTAATCGGTATGGTATTTATTATTTATATTTTATATCCTATAAATATTTAAATACGTTTTATTGATTCTTCCATTTCATATTATTTGTTTCTATTCTGCTTTCATTTTTAATCAATTCACTTGATTTTATGGTTGTTTGGGCACAGGGGAAAATTACTTTTAGCTTTAGCTTATTTTTCCCACAGAAAACAACCATTTTGCTTATATCATTGAATTCTGTGCCCTTGATAACGTAATTCAATGTATAAGCTTTTCAATTTTTGTCGGTGTCCACTTTTTTCTTTTTCTTCCATAATAATTCTTATATTAATTTTTTTTTTTAATACTAACAGCTTTAATTCATAATATTTGACGGTGGTAGGTTATGTTTAAATAATGGTTATATATTAGCATTCAAATTACTATGATGCATTTGCGCAAGTAATTATGAATGTATGCTTTTTACGATATTTTTAAATATCTTTTCATTTTGAATGTCAACAATTCATGTATCTTATATATATTCCCAGGTCGCTAAATTATTTAGCAATCTTTTAAATATTATACGCTTAGATCATTGCTGCAATTAGCGCACTATCTATGTGTATTATCAATATGATTTCTACCATGTAGTTATCTGATACCTATTTTAGGATTCCATTAATTTTTTCATTCCTATCATTGCAACGATTTATTTAGTGTTTTTTAATTTTCTAGTTATGATTTTATCTGAATTTTCTTGAAGTTAGTGTATGATATTGTCCTATATATTTTCTATTTTTGCTATAGCTTTACATAATTCTGTAGAGATAATCATTTTATATATACATTAATTTGGTAGCAATAATTATTCCTATTCATAGATTTAATGTTAATTTGCTTTAGTTTAAATTCATTTTAATTTGATCTGAGTAGTTAGTTGGGTATGCGTTTTGGTTGTCTTTGCATGGTTATAGTTGTTCTAGGATTTGGATGTTATGCGGATCTTTTTTGACTTATTTGTTATAAAATAGTTTAGTGGTTTCTTGCTATTATTAGTCTACGATATTTGGGTTTTCATAATTTGGTTATGGATAATTTGAAGATTGTTTCTGCGTTCTGCTTCTATTATTGTAAATATTGTATATATTTTTTCTTACTCAAGTTTTATTATTTAATCAAGGCTCATTTAATTAAATTATTAAAATTTCTTATTTTTATGGCAATTATTGCATTTTCCATACATAATTTTTATATGGCAGTTCTTAGTAAACATCTCGATACTGGCAAGATACACTTAGCATATATGCAGTGTAGTGCCCGGTACAGGAATAATAATTGGGTTGTTCCTGGATCGTCATCCAGCGACCATTTATACTCTCCCCCTCGTCCTTTATTTTTTCGTAAGTGCTATGATTCTCGGTGCAAGACATGTCCATACGCTGCTCAGACACAAATTGTCTCAGATCCTAATTATTCAAGTTTTTGTAAAGCATTTAATGTTATTTATAGTATAAAATGCAACTTATGTAATATGAAATATATTGGTGAAACATCAGGTCCAATTCATAAACGAATCAATCATCATCGTTCAGACTCTAATAACAACAAAGCAAAAAATACACAATCTACAGCTGAAATTCGACATTTTCATAAACATCTATTTAAAAATACGACAATTGAAATCCTTCAAATTCTAAAAAATAAATCAGAACGTCTTTATATGGAATCATCATATATGAAATATTATAACACAATTTATCCTTATGGACTTAATTGTGAAGTATTTAACAGACCTGTCAAAGTCTTCACATCTATAAATAACAATATTGATTATTCTCCAATTTATCCTACACTTAATCATAATTTAAATGCTAAAACAACACGTAATAAACGCGGAAAGGGTTCATCATCAGTTGTAGTTTCCAAAAAATCTATCACAAAACAAATTAATGATCTTCAACGAAATTACTTAGAGAATTATAACTGGTTGTTAATTCGAAAAAACATCTTTGCTATTAAAAAGAAACAGCTTGTACAACATTTAAATGTCTTTCTAAGTAAATCTTTCTCTAAACATTTCTCTGATATTTACTTTGACCTTATTATGAGTAGGTTTAATCTTTTAAATATTAATTTAAAAAAAAAAACACAAAATTCAGAACATGAATACTCAAATGATAATTACTTTTTCAAATCACATATTTAATAAAATTAATATCAATTCTATAATTAATGATAAAAATTGTTTTTTACCTATCAATAATCTTCATATATCAAAAACCTTTAAATATCCGAATACAATTGGGAGAAAGATTTTTAACTACAATACATTTTCAAAAAATACATCTGCTGCAAGTAATTTTCCGTGTAACTGCAAAGACCACACTCTAAAAAAATACATAAACAATGATCATGGACATATAATCACTGGAAATCTTGATATTGTTCATGATTTTAAATTGAAACAACTAATGGGTTATGGTACTAAATATAGACTTCCATCTAAATTTAATGTTAAATCTATTATCAAACAGTTTACATATGATATTGATATTTTTATTTATAAAATTTCTATCTCTTATAATAAGCCTATTGAATATTTTAATCAATGGAAGATATTAGTAATTGAAAAATTAACTATGGCTTTAAAAAATAATATTGCTGATTTGGTTTCTATTAATGCAAAGCATTATTTCCAACAAATTACTAAATTACAAAAAAACTACGTTATTACATATGTAGACAAATCTCCTAAGAATTATGCTTTTATATGTAAATCATATTATCACCAACTTCTTACAAATTCTATTTCTTCTAATAAGTCATTTCAAAAAACTAATGAAACTGTAATAGTAAATAATCGCAAAATTCGAAGTTATTATAAACTATTAAATATTTTATCTACTAATTTTAATTATCCATATTTAGTTCTTATTCCCAAATTTCATAAAACTCCTATTAAATTTAGGACTGTTACTATTGGTTGTAATACATATAATAATAAAGCCAATACACTTCTCTTTAAAATTCTTAATCAATTATATGTACTTACTACAAATAATGATAATACACATTGTATAAAAAATAGCTATCAACTTGTTAATATTTTAAAAAATCTTCATTGTGTTTATAATATAACGACATATGACTTCAAAGATCTTTTTAATAATATAGACCTATTAGATTTACATAAAATTATAAATGCATTATTTAAAAAATATTATAAAAAACTGGAATTACCATCTAATATAGATATTGCATATTTTAAATCTTTAACTAACTTCATTATCTATAATAATTATATATTGCAAGATAATACTTTATATTTACAGCATGTCGGTATACCACAAGGCGGTTGTACTTCCAGTTTACTCTCTGACTTATACTTATATCATTATGAACGTAATTTTACTAATAATAATCTACATTTATATCGTTATATTGATGACATCATTTTAATTGATACTGATCAATCTGCAATTACTTTATTTCCAGTTGATTATCCCACTAATTTGGAATTAACGGAAAACCTTTTATCTAACAATACAATTAACTTCTTAGATCTTAAAATTACAATCAAAGACAATAAAACAACCACAGATTTATATGACAAACGTAAAGAATTTAAATTCAAAGTTAATACATTTACAAATTTTAAATCTTGTCTACATCATTCTGTATTTCGGAATATAATACTTAATCATTTATATAGAATAAAATGTTTATGTTCTTCTCCTCTAATTAACAATAATATTAAAAAATTAATTTATGATGCATTAAATCATGGTTTTCCAAAAAAATTCATATATTCATTAATATACAATTAGTACTTTTCTTACATGATCTATTAAAACAAATTAACACATGCGTAAACAAAATTACAAAAAATTATAAAATAAAAAAAATATCTATAAAAAATTAAAAATTGTAAAATAATATAAAAAAAATATTATAGGTTGGTTGGGTGGGTACATGTTAGAGTACGGAGGAGGGTGGTGTTGTCTGGATAATACGCAATGGTTAATTATATATATATATAAAAAAAATGGGGGCTCTTGTATTATTACTATATTTTTGTTACGTATTTTATATGGATGTTGATTTGATATTTTATATGTAATTGGAGAATTTCATTAATATTAGAATTAGCCTAATTATTGATTAATCTAATTTACAATTATTTGTTATTAAATTTTAAATTTACTAAGGACAATATCATATTAATTACTAATAGTATGCCATTCTTATAGTGAATAATATACATATAAGTATGTATAATATAAATATAGTTATACTGTATGCATTAAAATTGGGTAATTATTTTTATTATTATTACTCTATTCTTTTTAATATTTATTATCGGTTTAATGTTTTTGAATGTCCCACATTCATACTTTATGGTTTTTTATGGATGTCTGAAGATAATCCACACTCTATATTTGTGATTTTTAAGTAATGGGCATTTAAGTATCATTTAACCTTCTATTTACTTCCACATGTTTTTTATTTCCTGTTCATTTTATAAATATCTGATATATAATTCATAAAAAATAATTTTTATATTTAATAATTATTTATATTAATTATTACTGAATTTTATTTTGTTTTATAGCATATAGCTATATGCTATATATTATCAATGTTCTAGAATTATTTATTTCTTAGTTTAGTTTAAATAAGTTAGCTAATAGAATATATTGTATGCTTTTAAATTTTATTTACAATAGTTTTTAAATACATTGTGTGGTTTATATTCGGTTTATAATTCTCTATATATAAGGATATGTTTGGTTTGCTGTTTATACAGTTATTTACATTCAAATGCTTACAATTATTTATACAGTTATTTACATTCAAATGCCTACAAATATTTATCTTGCGTTAGTTGTTTAATAGAAGTAATACTAGTTGGCAGCACTAAATTTGTCTCTTTAAGATAGCTCTAATTGTTAATTTTTCTAGCTCCATTTCAGTTATAATTTAATACACCAGGGGGTATTTTTAGCTAAATTTTGACGATATTGTTAAACTGTTATTAATTAATTTAATAGTGCATTTTATATAATGTAATTAATATCTATTTATTTTATATTAGATTAAATGTGTTTAACAAGGTTTTTCAAATTTTATTTCAAAATGTATTAACTGCATCCTTTGGTATCATTTACTGTGATTTCTTAACTGTTTTATTCACCTTAATCTTTTTGATATACTGGCAGCCATGTGCGCGTGGATTTTTGTAAAATACTGAAATATTAATCGGTATGGTGTTTATTATTTATATTTTATATCCTATAAATATTTAAATACGTTTTATTGATTCTTCCATTTCATATTATTTGTTTCTATTCTGCTTTCATTTTTAATCAATTCACTTGATTTTATGGTTGTTTGGGCACAGGGGAAAATTACTTTTAGCTTTAGCTTATTTTTCCCACAGAAAACACCATTTTGCTTATATCATTGAATTCTGTGCCCTTGATAACGTAATTCAATGTATAAGCTTTTCAATTTTTGTCGGTGTCCACTTTTTTCTTTTTCTTCCATAATAATTCTTATATTAATTTTTTTTTTAATACTAACAGCTTTAATTCATAATATTTGACGGTGGTAGGTTATGTTTAAATAATGGTTATATATATATATATATATGTATATATATATATATATATGTATATATATATATATATATCTGACCTATGTCACACTGTAACTCACGTATTTATGAACCGATTTCAATGTAATTCGGTATGTACATAGCACATACCAATGTCTCGACCGAGTTCGTTGGCCAGCTTCATCCGCCATTTTGTTTCAAAATGGCGGCCATTTAAAAATTTTTAAAAAATTTAAAATGTGGTACCAAAAAATTGAAAATGGAAAAATATTTTTTTTCTTATGTATTTGACCTATATGCAAAGACTCCGTAGCAGTTTTTGTTTTGTCTATATCTTAAAAAATGGCTGAGTTATAGCATTTTGAATTTCTAGCGATGCTGACATTTTGAAACGTCCTGAATTTTGTCACGCGATAAAAGGCGTATTTATGAACCGATTTGGATGTAACTTCGTTTATACATAGTACAGACCAATGTCTCGAACGAGTTCGTTGGCCAGCTTCATCCGCCATCTTGTTTAAAAATGGCGGCCATTTAAAATTTTAAGAAAAATTTAAATTTGAAATGTGTTAGCAAAAAATTGAAAATTGAAAAAATATTTTTTTCTTATGTGTTTGACCTTGATAAAAAGATTCGGGAGCAGTTTTGTTTCGTCTATATCTTAAAAAATGGCTGAGTTATAGCATTTTGAATTTCTAGCGTGGCTGACATTTTGAAACGTCCTGATTTTTGCCACGTGATAACAGACGTATTTATGAACCGATTTGGATGTACCTTGGTGTGTACATAGTACATACAAATAACTCAACCGAGTTCGTTGACCAGCTTCATTCGCCATCTTGTTTCAAAATGGTGGCCATTTAAAAAAATTAAAAAAAATTCAATTTAAAATGAGATACCAAAAAATTGGAAAATGAAAAAGATTTTTTTTGTATGTGTTTGACCTTAATACAAAGATTCCAGGACAGGTTTTGTTTTGTCTACATCTAAAAAAATGGCTGAGTTATAACATTTTGAATTTCTATTGTGGCTGACATTTTAAAACGACCTGATTTTTGTCACGCGATAACAGCCGTATTTATGAACCGATTTGAATGTAACTTGGTCTGTACATAGTACATACCAATGTCTCGACCGAGTTCGTTGGCCAGCTTCATTCGCCATCTTGTTTCAAAAGGGTTGCCATTTTTTTTAAAAAATGTAATTTTAAATTTAAAATGAGGTATTAAAAAATTGGAAAATTAAAAAGATTTTTTTATGTGTTTGGCCTTGATACAAAGATTCTGGAGCAGTTTTTGTTTCTGAAAATTTGTTCTTTTGTTTATATCTTAAAAAGTGGTTGAATTATAGCACTTTGAATTTGTATCATGGCTAACACTTTGAAACGATCTTGTATTTGTCACGCGATACCACACGTATTCGCCTATTCCGATGGAAGAAGGCATGTGGATAGTATACATCAATATCTCGACCAAGTTCGCTGGCCAGCTTCATCAGCCATCTTGTTTCAAAAAGGCAGCCATTAAATAAAAAAAATATATATTTAAAGTGAGGTGCAAAAAAATTAGAAATTGAAAAAGGTTTCTTTCTTAAGTATTTGACCTTGATATAAGGATTCAGGAGCATTTTTTGTTTGTCTTTATCTTAAAAAATGGCTCAGATATAGCAGTTTCAATATCTAAAGTGGGTGACATTTTGAAAAATCTGATTTTTTGCCTGCGACAGCACTCGTATATATCAACCGATTCCGATGTGAGTGAGCATGTGCACAGCAATTACTAAGGTCTCGACCAAGTTCACTGGTTAGCCTCATCTACTATGTTGTCTTAAAATGGCAGGCACTTTAATAAATCGCCGAATTTGGCAGCCAAATATAAGTGACTTTAAATAAAAGCAGCTTGGATAAAGCTGACTAATTTCGCGAAATTCTCATTCATAATGATTTAGTATTGATAAAAATTAGTATTGAATCTCCTACATTCGGTTTCCACTTAATTGAGCTTCGTGTGTTTGAATAATATAAGTTGGCTTTTTAAAAATAAGGAATATGAAAGCTACCTCTTCCTCCCGGCACTGGCCGGAAGGACTTTTTCATATCCAGGTGGTGGTGACATATATAAAGTTTCTTCCAAATCACTGTATAAATATGCTGTTTTTACATCAAAAAACTTAACAATCAAATTTAATTTAGCTGCAAGTGCAATTAGTAATCTAAATGACTCAATATTTACAACAGGTGAATACGATTCAGTATAATCTTTGTTTTTAATTTGATTAAATCCAGCTGCCACTAATCTGGCTTTATATTTTATTTCCTTATTGTTGCCCTCTTTTAAAGCATAGACCCATTTACTTTTAATCAATTTCGTTTTTTCTGGCATATCAAGGATTTCCCAAACATTATGCTTAATTAAAGAATCCAATTTATTTTTCATAGCTATTTCCCAATCACGTGAATTCACACTATTTATTGCCTCTAAATAATTGCTCGGGACGTTATAAGTTAAATTAGCTGACGAATATTTACTTTTCAATCTTTCTGACCTTCGAACTTCAGTCATATTTTCACTTCGGTCTTTTACTTTGTTGTTTCGATTCCTTTTCTCCGCGCCTTCATGTCTAGCTGGAGACAAATTAAGTTTTATTAATGGGGTTGCGCAACCGTTTTTTATTTCGCTTGTGTCAGAAATTTCTAAATTGAGAGATTTATTCTTTTGATTTTCAGGAATTTCATTCTCTTCCGGAAAATTTTTATTTATTAGCGGTTCAATATCCCAACACTCTGAACATTTACTTAATCCAAAATATCTACTTCCCTTTATAGTTTCATTGAACTTAACAGAACGTTCCTCAATCACTTTCTTATTTTTTACATCATAAATACGATATCCCCTCCTATCTCTAGCATATCCTAACATAATTCCACTTCTTCCTGGTACATCGAATTTATTTCTCATTGTTTTAGGAATATGAAAATAAGCTAAACAACCAAATTTTCTTACATAATTTAAATTGGGCTTTTTACCTGTCCAAATTTCTAAGGGGATTTTTTCTTTTCCTTTACGCGGTGTTATATTAGATACCTGTGTACTACAATTGATAGCTTCTGCCCAGAATTTGGTGGGAAGTTCGCTTTCATATAATAAAGACCTAGCCCTTTCTAATAGAACTCTATTCGCTCTTTCAGCCTTTCCATTGCTTTCGCTGTTATATGGGACATTTTTTTCGTGAAAATTACCTGCATTAGCAAGATAATTGTCAAATTCCGTATTTACGAATTCGAGCCCATTGTCACTTCTCACTTTTTTAATTTTTTTACCCATAAGATTTTCATATTTAGCTTTAAATTTATAAAATACATCAAATGCTTCATTTTTACTTTTGAGGAAATAAGTAAAATACATTCCAGAAAAATCATCCACTACTACCATGAAATATTTTGCCCCACCAAGCGATTCGGGTTGTATCGGGCCACATAAATCCAAATGAAACAACTGCATAATATCAGAACTTTGGTCAATATCAATATTTGGATGATTTTTCCTGGTTATTTTACTTATGTCACATGTATCACACTTAAAATCAGACACATTTACATCTTTAAGATCTATATACTCTTTCATTTTTAACATATATTTTGAATTTAAATGGCACAATCTGTTATGCCACAGTTCATAATTACTAGCACTCTTATCAGTAAAATTACACTCAGAATTATAGGCAGGTTGAAGTTTAATCTCAAGTCGATTATCATTTTTAAATGCTTTAGTTAGAAATTTATTATATTTGTCAAAAAATTAACACACAGTTATTTTCAGAAATAATTCTACAACCCTTATCCATTAAAGCAGTAACAGATAATAAATTATATCTCAAATCTGGTACAAAACTAACATTGTTTATTGTTAAATGTATAGAATTATTTTTACTTACCGTATCACATGATACCGTACCTGTTCCTTTCGAAATTATTTTGGAATTTTTACCTGCTTGATAGACATCCTTTTCTTCAGGAATTAGATTCCTGAACCATATTTTATCTTTACACATATGCGAGCTGGCCCCGCTGTCTAATAACCATATATTATCACATAGTTCACATTGTTCCGATGAAACAGTAAGTACCGAATTGTTTCTGTCCTTAACTGGATAATTTACATCGTGGTGCGTTTTTCTTCTTTGTCGATTTCCATTGGACCTGTCATTTCTTGAAATATTATTCCTGTAAAAACAATCCTTGGCTATGTGATTCGGACGTCTGCAAATGTAACAAAGTCTCGGACTTTTATTTTTCCTTGAGTAGAATACTTCAGCGGCGGTCCCTTCAGCACGAGCAGTATTCGTCAGTTCTTCCTCCCGTAGAATTTCTAGTACTTCATCCATACTTTTCTCACGTTGAGTTTTAAAATATCTCTTACTTTCGAGAACTTTCCTTTCAGACCTCGTACCGTGTAGAATACAAGTTCTCTCTCTGTTATAGCCAATCCAAGTGTTTGACATTTTGTTGAGATGCCTCGAGCTCTGGCTATATAATCATTTGCAGATTCATTTGACTTTATTCCTAAATTCTTTAATTCGTTGCCGGCATCTATTCTTCTATCTTCTGCTTGACCGGTAAAAGTCGATCTTATTTTTTCCCATAATAATTTCGCATTTTCTTCTGCTGCAAACTGTAGCGCCTGTTCATCAGACAATGACAGCTTTATATATGCGACGGCATCGCTATTTTTTTGGTCCCATTCGGTAGAATCCTTATCACTCAGTCCTTCTGCTTTTACTTCGGATATGAAAGTAGCCAACCTTTTAAGGCTTAAAGCAGATTTTATTTTTAGACTCCATATAAAATAATTAGTTCCATTTAATTCGGGGACGTTTAACTTGTCCATGGTTTCTTTTAACAAAACTAATTTCGATTTAGAATATCAACCACGAACTGCAACCATTTTGTTGTTCTTTCACTAATATTAATTTTCACTAAGTCCGTGGATATTGACAGAACAAACAGTTTATTAAACGAAAACACTGCACAAACACATAACAATTAATTTAAAGATAAATTTCTCACACAGATTACTTTTTCGTAACAACTTCACACAGAATAATTTTTACGTCTACACTCTTCTATCGTTCGCACGCAGACTGAGTGTGGCGGGAGAAAAAAGACTGGCAGTGCGCAGATATAATGCGCATAAAAAATGTTCGCTCTCCTTTAAACCCAATAGTACATTTTGAAAAAAAAATTAACTGTGTATTTAATTAAAAATTTTTAAAAAGTTTATAAAAATTTGAATTTTTTAAAATCTTTACTACTTTTTTAAAAAAATTGATATTTTTGCCCAATTTTAGATTTTTAAATGTTTACTACACAAACTTGCACATGGATTTTTAGACATATCTAATATTACATTTATTATGATTTTTTTACTGATATATATATATATATATATATATATAGTGCAAAACGATGAAATCTAACACATCTTCATATACTTTTATTTTTTTTTTAAATAACGAAAAACCTAAAGGCTAATTCCATGCGCAGATTTATCACATATATAATAAAGAACATGCACAAAAAAGCTTAAATCTCTATCTCAAATACAGAAAAAGCCTTAAAACATAAAAGTGAAGAAAATATGAAAATGGAGAAAATGTCATTTAAAGTTTTAATTTGTGTGGGTAATTGCGCTGAGTGTTTTAACAAAATTTACAATACCTCGCGATATATTTACGGTATGGATAAAAATGAGGTGTAAAAATATTCACAATTAAACATGCTTTCATTTAATATTAAAAAAGAAAAATCAATTTTTTGACCAATTTTAAGGTAAACTGCCCCCTTAAATCAAAAGGAAATATAAATGTAAATTTTATTTTGTGGAAAGGAGGGATCGTACCCCTTCCCCAGACAACAACAACAACAACAACAAAAAATAGATTCATTTTCTCTCTGTGTTTAATTATTTTAAACTGTTTGAAAAGAATAAATTTTGTTTTTTCAGTCAGAGAAAAAGAAAATTAAGGGGCAATTGCATTTTCTTGCTTCCCTTGTGGGCAATGAGCTTAGAAAAACGCGTAATTTTTATTAATTTACACGTAATTAATGTCTGTGCAAAAGAAATTACGGCGCAAACAATTCTGACACGTTCATTTCGATACGAATACGAACGTAAACAAACAAACACGACTGTCCCTCCCTTCCCCCAACCTGCAAATATACGCATGCTCAAGCCAAGTTCTTATGCCGTAGTGTGAACGCAATTTTTTCGATTCTTGGACCTGAAAGACCCAATAGACCTGACAGGCCACATAGTGTAAACGCAGCATAACTGGAATTCTGTATTATGTTCTTGGAACCACTCCATCACAGTTCGAGCACTGTGACATGGGGCATTGTCGTGCTCGAAGACTTTATTTCCAGCTGGAAAGACAGATAACATGTAAGGGTGCAATTGCTCTGCAATGATGTTGAGATAGTCCGCGGCCTTCATAGTCTGCTCTACAACAATTACAGGTCCCGGAGACGCCCATGAGAATATTTCCCAAAGTAATAGAACGTCTCCACCGGGCTGTGTATGACCTGCTGCATAAGGGAGAGCAACAATTCGCCTGAAAGAAGGCTTACTTTTACACTGCTTTCGACGTTTTGAAGAATGAATCGTGATTCAACCGACCAGACAACTCTCTGCCAATGATCCATGGTCCATTCACGGTTGTTCTCGGGCCTAGTGTAGGAGTAGTTCGCGATGATGCTTTGTTAACAGAGGCACATGAGTGGAACGTTTGCTGCTTGGCCTCATATCCAACAGTGTCAGGAATATTTTGTGCGGAAATATTTTATTGAGGATAATTTTAGGACTTTATATGTGTATTTTATGCAATTTATTTTATGTGGATATCTCTATTTAGTGATTGGCATCAGTATTTTTATTCAATTTGCAACGTATCAGTATAGCGCCTAGAATATATTGTGTGGAAATTGGCTATTCCTGTAATACTTAAAAAAGTGCTAAAATATTGTACCCCTTAAATGTGCAACGATGCTGCTGAAATATACAGATCGCAGCGACATCTGCAGGATATTTTCTACAACTGCAAGATATTGCTAGTCTATACAATATAATACGAACATCCCGCATATTTCCACACTAGGTATTCTAGACGCTGTAGTATCAGTATTGTTATGCAAATTGTATGTTATTATTTAATTATATAAATTGAAATCTGTATTGCATAGTAATCAAATTGAAGTTATTTTACTTTTTATTGGAAGTAAATTGTGTGATATCAATGTTTAAGGAAAATTACGTTATACAGTAGGGGAGATGGGGGATGAATGGGACATTTTCACAAAAATATTTCTTTTTAATTTTTTTATTTAAGTTATTATTAATATTATATATCACATTTCATACATTAGGTATTTGACAACATATATGAACAATATGTATTCTAGATTATGATTTATTCAGAAAAATATTATGAAATCAAAAAAACGTTCCTCCCTGTCCCAATCATCCCCACAGCAGGAATGAATGAGACACTAATAGGGATGGATGGGACACAAAGATTTTCCTCCCTGTATTCAATTTTATCAAATTAAAATTTGATAGAAGATGATGATACAAGATAATCATCATCATCATCATGCTGAAGATGATGATGATGATGATGAATTTATAATTATAACCTTATATGTAATTATATTTGTAATATATGATTTTACAGCACGAATCGATATGTTTTTTTTTTCAATAACTTCTTTTATTGCAGTTTTAACTTTTAATGCAGACTTCGGCTATCAATCTGTTCTTTTTTCCCACTTATGAGGCATTTTAGATTTGAAATGAAAGTGCAAAATGTCTTTTAAATATGGCATAGCTAATAATTTTCAACCATAACTTATTAATTAATATTAATTAAATGTATCTTAGAAAAATGCAGAACGGAAATTATCGGGTCAATCGGAAAGTCGTGTTGTGTTGGGAAAATCAATTCGTACCGGAAAATTCTGCCCGGTAATTATTAAAAATTAGATATCGGAATCAATGTCTAATAATTAAATGATAGAATTTTCCGGCACGAATGGATTTTCCAAACACGACACGACTTTCCGATCGATCCAATATGTTAGGGAGGGGGGGATTTATTTGCGCAACATTTCAAAATTCAATATAATTTCCCCCATTTGATCAATAAACATATACTATTTTTAACAATTTTATCTATTTTGATTAAGTTTTAGTACGAATTTATTGATAATCCATTAATAGTTATTACAATACAATGAATAACACTCAAAAATTTTAAACAATAACAACTCATATAATACTGTTTAATACTATTAATTAACGTAAATTATTAATTTATCAACCTATATAATACTATTTAGTTAATAAATAAAATTTTCAACATCTCTAGGGATGAATGAGAATGTCCCATCCATCCCCATTTGAAATGTCCCAATCATCCCCATGATGCATATATTCCCCCCTTCTCAGCCATTTTGCCTCAAAAATTATTTTGTCACAATGGTTCCTATTCATTCATTTTAATTATCGATATTGAACCTTAAAATAAATAACTACAACATAGCTTAATTTTTTTATATTGTATAAGATATTTCACATCTTCAAATGCAAAAAAAAAACTTACTTTTAAGCAAAGATTTCAGAAAATGCAACTTTGAAGGAAAATGGAAACAGCAATGTGGTCCTACTTTTAGTTCTGAAGCACACTGTGGTAGAGCCTTATATGGGGATAGGAAGCAATTTAAAATAAATATTTATTGCCTGAAATATTGAGAATGTCCCATCCATCCCTTGTCCCATTCATTCCCTAGCTCCCCTATGTTAAATTAGAAATAATATATCGATTATTTGAAATGTATTAATTAGTAATAAGCGGAGGTAATTGTACTAAAGTAGAAATTTAGGAGATATTAATTTAATAAGTTTAAATAATATTGTAGAGTGGTAATAGTAATCGGTAGAAGGTATGGTATTCTTATTAAAATTAAAAAGGGCGGATCTTCAGATGATATCCGAAGAATTGGGGGTTGAATTCACTGAAGATGATACCAGAATTCAGCTTAGGAAAAAGATAATGGAGAGCAATGACTATGACGAGGGGGTTATTATGGAATTATCTAACACTATTGTTACGTAACGATTAGAACGAGAAAATTTAGAAAAACAGGAAAAGATAGAAGCCGGAAAGTTAGAAAGAGAAGAAATAGCTGAACGCGAAAAGTTAGAAAGAGAAGAAAGGGCTGAAAAGTTAAGAATGGAACATGAATTAGAAATGGAGAGGCTAAAAATTCAAGGTTCTGCAAATAACTCTAATGGGGCTAGGGAGCCTAATAATGAAAGTAGTATAGTAAAATTGATCAAACGTGTTTATAACACTGTCTATCAAAGTACCGGAAGGGACTGTGGGATGGAATTTGTTTTTTAACAGTTTAGAAAGGGCATTCAAAACTAAAAATGTACCGGAAAACCAGCAGGCTGAAATTCTATTAAATATGCTAGGATATAAGGCGGATAATTTGTTAATATATACCACTAGGGAACAAATTGAGAGTTATCTTATACTATAATGCGAGCAAAAATTGTGTGTGTATGTATGTGTGTGTGTGTATGTAAATTTTATCTTAAAAACGGCTCAAACGATTTTGACGAAATTTTGCATTTTACCATTTTCGGGAATGATAAGACCATTGGGCTAGGTCACGTGTTCGAGAAAATTCGATTAGTTGGTCATTTTGGGTCATAATGGGTCAAGGTCAAGCTAATTATATCTGAAAAAAGGCTCAATCGATTTTGACCAAATTTTATATCTAACCGTTTTTCGGCACGAGAAAACTATTGGGCTAGGTCACATGTTCGAGAAACTTCGATTAGTGGGTCATTTTTGGGTCACTATGGGTCAAACCAATATTATCTAAAAAACGGCTCTAACGATTTTGACTAAATTTTGTATTTTGTCGTTTTCGATTACGAGAAGACCAATGGCTAAGTCGCATATTAGAGAAAATTCGATTAGTGGGTCATTTTTGGGTCACTGTGGGTCAAGCAAAGTTTATCTAGAAAACGGCTTTAACGATTTTGACAAAATATTGTATTCTATCGTTTTCGGGCATGAGAATACCAATGGGCTTGATCCGATGTTCAAGAAAATTCGATTAGCGTGTCATTTTGGGTCACAATGGGTCAAGGTCGAGATAATTGAATCCAAAAAGGCCTAAAACATTTCGACAAAATTTTGTAATATACCGTTTCCAGGCATGAAATGACCATTGGACTAAGTCACATGTACGAGAAAAATCGATGAGTGGGTCATTTTGGGTCAAATGGGTCAAGCTCCAGCTAATTATATCTAAAAAACGGCCCATTAGATTTTGACTAAATTTTATATCCAACCGTTTTTCGGCACGAGAAAACTATTGGGCTAGGTCACATGTTCAAGAAATTTCGATTAGTGGGTCATTTATGGGTCATAATGGGTCAAGGTCAAGCTAATTATATCTAAAAAATGGCTCAATCGATTTTGACTAAATGTTACATCCAATTGCTTTTCGGCACGAGAAAACTAATGGGCTGGGTCACATGTTCGAGAAATTTCAATTAGTGGGTCATTTTTGGGTCACTATGCGTCAAGCAAATTTTATCTAAAAAACAGCTCTAACGATTTTGACTAAATTTTGTATTTTGTCGTTTTCTATTACGAGAAGATCAATGGGATAAGTCCCATATTAGAGAAAATTCGATTAGTGGGTCATTTTTGGGTCACTGTGGGTCAAGCAAAGTTTATCTAGAAAACGGTTCTAACGATTTTGACGAAATATTGTATTCTATCGTTTTCGGGCATGAGAATACCAATGGGCTTGATCGCATGTTCAAGAAAATTCGATTAGCGTGTCATTTTGGGTCACAATGGGTCAGGGTCGAGATAATTGAATCCAAAAAATGCCTAAAACATTTCGACAAAATTTTGTAATATACCGTTTCCGGGCATGAAATGACCATTGGACTAACTCACATGTACGAGAAAAATCGATGAGTGGGTCATTTTGGGTCAAATGGGTCAAGATCCAGCTAATTATATCTAAAAAACGGCTCATTCGATTTTGACAAAATTTTATTTCCAACCGTTTTTCGGCACGAGAAAACTGTTGGGCTAGGTCACATTTCGAGAAATTTCGATTAGTGGGTCATTTTTGGGTCTCTTTGGGTCAAGCCAATTTTATCTAAAAAACGGCTCTAATGATTTCGACTAAATTTTGTATTTTGGCGTTCTGGATTACAAGAAGACCAATGGGCTAAGTCACATATTAGAGAAAATTCGATTAGTGAGTCATTTTTGGGTCACTGTGGGTCAAGCAAAGTTTATCTAGAAAATAGCTCTAACGATTTTGACGAAATTTTGTATTTTACCATTTTCGGACACGAGAATACCATTGGACTAGGTCACATGTTTGAGAAAATTCGATTAGTGGATCATTTTGGGTCATAATGGGTCAAGGTCAAGCTAATTATATCTAAAAAACGGCTCAATCGATTTTGACTAAATTCTGTAATATACCGTTTTCGGGCATGAGACGACCATTGGGCTAAGTCACAAGTTCAAGTATAATCTGTTAGTGGGTCATTTTTGGGTCACTGTGGTCTATTTGTATAAAAAAACAACTCAAACGATTTTGTCAAAATTTTGTATTATACAGTTTCTGGGCCTGGGAAGACCACTGGGCGTCACATGTTCTAGAAAATTCAATTAGTTGGTCATTTTTGGGTCACTGTGGGTCAAGCTAAGTGTACCTAAAATAACGGCTCAAAACATTATGGCAAAATTTTGTATTATATCGTTTCTGAGCATGAGAATATCATTGAGCTAAGTCACATTTTCTGGAAAATTCGATTAGTGGGTCATTTTTGGGTCACTGTGGGTCAAGCTAACTGTATCTTAAAAAAAGGGTCAAACGATTTTGACGATATTTTGTATTATACTGTTTCCGGGAACGAGAAGATCATTGGGTTAGGTCACATGTTCGAGAAAATTCGATTAATGGGTCATTTTTGGGTCATTGTGGGTCAAGTTAATTTTATCTATAAAACAGCTTTAATGATTTTGATTAAATTTTGTTTTCTATCGTTTTCGGGTTCGAGAAGACCATTGGTCTAGGTCGCATGCTCAAGAAAATTCGATTAACCAGTCATTTTGGGTCACTATCGATCAAGGTTTAGGTAATTTATCTAAAAAATGGTTCAAACGATTTTGACAAAATTTCTCATTACAGCGTTTCCTAGCACTAGAAGACCATTGGGATATGTCAGATGTTCGATAAATTTACATTAGTAGGTCCTTTTTGGGTTACCGTGGGTCAAGCTAATTTTATCTATAAAATGACTTTAGAGATTTTGACTAAATTTTTTATTCTATAGTTTTCGGGTTCCAGAAGAGCACCGGTTAGGTCGTGTGTTCGAAAAATTTCGGTTAGTGGACCCTTATGGCTTAGGATCATATCAATTTTATCTAAACAGCAAGAATTATACAGTGAGAATGAAATATCGAATTGAGCACAAGGCTAAATTTGACCGCGCTTAGCTCGGTCATGCCCGCTAGTGAGGAATTAAAGGAATTAGTTCTAAGGGAAAACGAGCCGACACCGAAGGCGTGTTTGGAAAATTTTAAGAAGGCTAGAAGAAACCAAAATGAAACTCATGTATTATTTGTATCGCGTTTAATAGAAACGTGGGAAAATTACTGTAAGACTAGGGTGCGGACTCGTATAAAAGAGTTAATCAGTTAATAATTACTGATAAGTTGTTAAATTTGTTAGATGAGGAAAGTCATATATTGGGTTAACTCAGCAAAGTAATTGGTTAGAAGCTTCTAAAATTGCTAAAGAATGTGACAATTATTTTGACTCTAAGCACAAATCTTATGCGGTTACGTATAAAAGTTTTAAGGGTAAAGAGAGATATGTAAACAGTAAAAACGTGAGACCGAATGAGGGTGGGAAATTTAGTGGTAATTGGAGGCAAAACGAGAGAAATGAAGTTAATTCTTTTTCGGATAGAAAACCAGAGTTTAAGAGATATATTCTTAGATGCTTCAAATGTGGTATAAGAGGTCATTACCAACGTTTTTTTTAATAAAGTGAGTAATGAGGAAAATAATAATACTAGTAAAAAGCGAGAACAGAAAGCGGGTGTAAATAAGATTGTCCTGAAAGGAAACAAAGAGTTACCTAAAGGAGCTATTGTGGCGATGATATCAGCAAAGGCCGAACAGAGAACTAATGTTTTTGGTGAGAAATTAAATAAACTCGAGAAAATTGAAGTTAGTGTAAATGGGCAGAAAGCGAAAGGGTTGGTAGATTCTGGATATGAAATAAGTGTCGTTCCTAAAAATTTGGTACCGGAAGAGAAATTAGAAGGTGCTGGTAGTATTTATTTACAAGGACTATTTCGTGAAGCAGTTAAATCACCGTTGGTTAAATTACCATTAGCTATTCCGCAATTCGGACAAACTAATGTAATTCACCAGGAAGTACTTTGCGCGGTAACCGATAATATTCAGGAGAAAGTAATTTTACATCCCGAAGTGATTAATGAGTTGTCAGGGGTCAATCGCGAGGAGTCATTACTAGAATCACAAGAATTAAAAAGTTCGGAAATTACTGTCGATAACTTGAGCGAAAAGGAAGGTATGATTAGCGACAATTGTAATGTTTACGCAATAGAAATGAAATCGGGAAATTTACAAAGTCAGGACGAAGAAAAGACAGAAGTCGAGGGAAATGGGAATGGTAATGTTCAATTAGTAATTCAGATATGTTTAAGAAATCCCAAATGGAAAGTAAAGATTTAGAGAGAGCTTGGGTTATTTGTGTTTATGATGGCCAATTATCAGCACGAGGGATATAGGACCTAACGGGGGGGCGCCCTTTGTGGGGGTCTTTCTAAGGGAGCCTAACCCGTATTTACGCTTGAGAGAGCTTGGGAATTAGCTTAAATTGATAAAGGGGTTATTATATTGAAAATGGCTTATTGTATCATAAAGAGAAATTGGTAAGAGAAACTATAGCTCAATTAATAGTGCCTAAAGTCAAAAGAGAAGGAATCTTAAAGTCCCCAGCAAAGAGGAAATTGCTGGCCAGCAGCAAGATAGGTGCTGGCAATGATGGAGAAGTGCTGGCTAATGGTCTACCACTGCAGGACCACTGCTGGACAGCTTCAGTCAACTTTGCTGTTGGTAATCATCAGATAAAAGTCTGGTGGGCTTCCGTTTTATCTCATACCCATCACTACATGGAAGTGCACGAACTTTTGCAGTATTATTGCTGGGAACCCTTACTCTAGGTGGCGTTGCGAATATCGAAGACATTGAGTATTTGAACACAAATCTGAAATGAATATCTTAACACAATTTAAGCTGTGAAGCTAATTTTTTTTTTTTTTTTTTTTTTTTTTGAAACTGTAAAAAATATAGCACCACTGCCACCAACAAAATAAATAAGTAAATGAATAAATAAATAAATTCTTTTTTTCAACGCACTTTTTTTTTCTCCTTAAATCTGGTTTTACTAAGTTACAAAGGATTTCGGTTTTCATAATTTACACAGTTCAGAATCAATAATAAAAATTATGCGTATAAAATATATAGGATTTCTATCCAATACAATAATTTCTATACCAGTTTAATGATTGGGAACGTAAATCACAAAAGAAACAAACTTGAAATAGTGTAATGAGAGCTTGATAACTACGAGCGGTCGTAGCATACGCTGAAAGCACTTGTTCATGTCCGATTACGAAAACCAAACAGCATCGAGCGCGGTTAGTACTTGGGAGGGTCACCACATGGAAACCGCTGCAAGTTCAAATATTTTTATTATAGATATTTCTATAGCTCTTGGTGAACTAGCTTATAGAAAAAAGAGCCATAATTATATAATACTTTGTTTTTTTATAGAATTCTATAAGAAATTTTTGTGAGGGAAAGTGCTGGGCCAGCAAAGGAATAGCAGTTGGATAGGTGCTAGCACTGCAGGAAAAGGGCCGGATTGAAGTAATATGATGGCATACCAATGCTGGACTGCTGTTGGCCATCACTGATGGGCCAGCTGCATTCCGCACGGACACTTTTGTACTGGTTTAAGTAATGGCACCATTGCACTTTACCGCTGATGGCAGTGCTGGCTGCCATCTTTTTTCCAGCTGATGGCCCAGTTTCTTTGCTGGGTCAGAGCATGTTTCTAAGGAGGGAGAGCATTACGCGGCAAAGAAAACCTTAGAGTGGATTAGGCAATCTTTTTATTGAGAAGGTATTGCTAAAGAAGCTAAAAATTTTTGTAAATTATGTCTAGAATGTCAATTATCTAGAAAAGTGAAAGTGAGTGATAGAGTCTTAGTTGAGTTGGAGGATGGTAGCAAAAAGTATGTGTATCAAAATAAAGGAGAATTTATCGCTAAGTGTAATATATTTAATATTGTTTTTGAAGGTGATGAAGAATTTGGGGAAATTCCTATTTTAAATCGGGAACAAGAGGTAGAACGGGACAATGAAAGGTTTGAAATAAAGGGTTACCTAATAGTCAAGTCTGGGATATAAAGTCCTCTTTGAGGGAAAATAAAGAGGTATTTATGGGTCCTGTGCGACCAGAGAAAGTAGAGGAGCACCGTATTGATTTGAAACCGGGTGTAGTAAGGAAAAAGCCAAAATTATATAGTGTACCTGTTGCTTACAAAGAGGAAGTAGATAGACAGGTCCAGGAGTTATTAGAATTAAATCTAATCGAAGTATCAAATGCAGAAATTAGTCATCTAATTGTTTGCGTGGCGAAAAAAGACGCAACTGCTAGACTTTGTATAGATTATAGGGTTTTAAATTCAGTAACGCAAGTTCCAACATTTCCTATGAAAGATTCGAAAGAAATCATGTATACTGCGGGGGCAGCTAAATATTTGTCTTCGATCGATTTATTTAGGGGTTATTGGCAGATTAAAATAGTTGAGGAATGTAAACATTTTACAGCATTTACAACTCGTAATGGGACTTATCAGTGGCGTACTATGCCTTTTGATTTGTCAGGGAAGGCTGCTATTTTAAAAAAAGGATATGAATGAGGTTCTTCAAGCTCATCGGAGGTATGCACAAGCGTATATTGATGATGTCATCATTTTCTCAGATAGTTGGGAAGAGCATTCTGAGCATGTTAGAGCAGTCATTGAGGAACTTAAAAATCGAAATTTTACGATTAGACTGGATAAATGTAAATTTGGAGAAAGGTCAACTAAGTTTTTGGGTCATGTAATTGGGGGTGGGACACATGAACCGGATGAGGAGAAAATAGGAGCAATAAGGGATTTAAAGAGACCGAAAACTACAAAGGAAGTTAGATCTGTTTTGGGATTAACCCTTAATTGCATGAATTATTCTTATAGGATTGTGTTTTTTATTCTTATATTAAGGATTATACACCATAAATTTTAAGATAGATTTTTAATTTTATTTAGTAGCATATTTTTGTAATTTTTACGGGATTAATATTTCTATATAAATATAGTGGTGGCTAAGACCTTAATTTATTAATTAAAAGTTAAATAAAGAGTGATGTAAATTTACATCACTATGCAATTAAGGGTTAATGGGATTTTACCGATCTTATATTCCAAATTATGCTGAAATTGCCATACCTTTAACTGAATTAACTAAAGGGAAGGTTAAAAATACCGTGCCATGGGATGAAAGAACAGAACAAGCATTTAATACCCTTAAAGATGAATTATGTAATGTGACGCGTTTGGCTACATCTACGGTAGGCCTGTTATATTAGCTTCACGCCGATGCTTCAGACCTGGCAGTAGGATGTTGTCTCTTACTCAAAAAGATGAAAAGGGTCAGTTTAAGCCGATAGCTTTTGCCAGTCAGAAATTATCAGGGAATCAGCGTGCTTGGCCGAATATAGAGAAAGAGGCTTGGAGCGTTCTCTTCGGGTTGCGAAAGCTTGAAAAATGGACATATGGATCTCAAATTGAGATCATTACTAATCATAACCCATTAAGATTTCTCACTGACACAACCCCAAGGTTCCCAAACTCACTAGATGGGCTCTTGCTTTGCAACGCTGGAACCTAAGTATTTCTCATCGTCCAGGAGCACAACATTTGAATGCTAATGCGATTTCTAGACTACATAGGAAGAGCTGGGAAGAACAGCCAGTAGCTAGTGCATCTGCATCAATGACTAAATGATTGACAAACATTAAATGTGTCATCATCACGTTTTAAATTTTCTTTTGTGTATGTGTAATTGTATTTGAATCTTGTGTTTATAAATGTGTATTAGCATGTGTAATTTTTCTTTAGTAATCATATTAGTATACGCTTCATTAGAGATGTCAGTAGATAATGTTCAGATACCTTGAAATATCCCAGCAAAGAAAGAAACAGTGGGCCATCAGCTGGAAAAAAGATGGCAGCCAGCACTGCCATCAGTGGTAAAGTGTAATGGTTCCATTACTTAAACCTGTACAAAAGTGTCCGAGCGGAATGCAGCTGACCCATCAGTGATGGCCAACAGCAGACCAGCATTGGTATGCCATCACATTACTTCAACCCGGTTCTTTTTCTGCAGTGCTAGCACCTATCCCACTGCTATTCCTTTGCTGGCCCAGCCCTTTCCCTTACAAAATTTCTTATAGAATTCTATAAAAAAAGCAAGGTATTATATAATTATGGCTCTTTTTTTATAAGCTAGTTTCACCAAGAGCTACAGAAATATCTGTAGAAGTGTCTATAATAGAAACGTCTATAGAAATATTTTAACTTTCAGTGGTTTCCATGTGATCACCCTCCCAAGTACTAACCGCGTTCGATGCTGTTTGGTTTTCGTGATCGGACATGAACAAGTACTTTCAGCGTACGCTACGACTGCTCTTACTTTTCAAGCTCTCATTACACTATTTCAAGTTTGTTTCTTTTGTGATTTACGTTCCCAATCATTAAACTGGTATAGAAATTATTCTATTGTATAGAAATCATATATATTTTATACGCTTTTTTTTTTATTATTGATTCTGAACTGTGTAAATTAGGAAAACCGAAATCCTTTGTAACCTAGTAAAACCAGATTTAAGGAGAAAAAAAAAAGTGCGTTGAAATAAATAATTTATTTATTTATTCATTTACTTATTTATTTTGTTGGTGGCAGTGGTGCTATATTATTTACAGTTTCAAAAAAAATTAGCTTCACAGCTTAAATTGTGTTAAGATATTCATTTCAGATTTGTGTTTAAATACTTAATGTCTTCGATATTCGCAGCGCCACCTAGCGTAAGGGTTCTCAACAATAATACTGCAAAAGTTCGTTCACTTTCATGTAGTGGTGGGCCAGCGCATGAAGCTGTCCAACAGTGGTCATGCAGTAGTAGACCATTAGCCAGCACTTCTCCATCATTGCCAGCACCTATCTTGCTGCTGGCCAGCAATTTCCTCTTTGCTGGGATGTATGTAATTATAATAACGGAGAAACCTGCAAAGGAGCTGTTGAACTCACCTTCTATATGTTTAAGGTGATACAGATAGTACTATATGTTTGGGGGAAAATTAGCCCCTAAATGGCATATTTTCCGCTAAGGTGAGGGGTGTCAGGTTCTGATGAGCAGATACTATATCGAATTACTGTATACAATATTATACGTTTACTTATTTATTGTATTCATGTTACTTTCTCTGTACTTAGAGTTTTAAGGTTGCATTTATTCCTTCTCTTGAAGTCTTTTGTGTCAGTGAATAGCAGTTCCCCTGCCTATTCAAATGCATGCCGGCGATAAGGCAGACAAAAGGGTTTCACCATATAGCGAAATAATGGACATCACGGGAATGTGACAGGTGAGGTTCGATGAAGGGAAGTGGACCCTGATGACAGTAGGAAAACCCCGTTTAGGTTTATGGAGATGGGTGAGATAGCGGAGAGGGATCAGTTAATGCGTAGACCCGAATGTGTGTGGTCACTTTTGCGCCGAGCAGAATTCTCGGACAGAACATGTATTAAATTGTGTGGCTCTTGGAGGATAGAGCTAGTGATAACGGGAGATCAAATGGGATCTTCGATAAATCTATTTTTTAACTAACGTAGTGTGAGAGGGATATAGAATATTTTAATAAGCGGACCAGTACATAGGGAGTAGTTTCTATATGTAACTTAATGTCGGACCGGATCAGCTATATCCGAGTTCTTAAGTGTAAATATTGTTTTGTTATTTGTAAATAGTGTTTAAATAAATTGTTAGTTAAGTTTAATCGAATGAGTTAGTATTCTTTTAAACAAACCCCTCTTAGCGTGACCGATATCACGTAATCATATCGGTGGTGGCAGCATATAAAAGTAAAGGAGGATTCTTCAAAGTTGTGTGGACTTGGAGGAAAACCGACAAATATAATACCATAAAATTTATCGTACAAAATCGATTACCATTACAATAGGCACTGCAGTTTTCGAGATTTTGGTTTCACTTTTTTCTTTCATTTTAACAGCGTGATAAGACATTAAAAGACTGGTTAATATAGTCCAAAGCCCAGATTTGAAGAAAGAAATGAATAAAGGTTCTCTTCAATGCTCCTTCCTTTCCACAGCTCAGCTCTAGCACTTTCAAACGGGCATTATTTGAAACGTCCTCATCCTTCTCTATTTTCTTTAATTCTGTCAAGACCTCAGGAGGTTTCTTTGTTTTTCTTGGGAGGTGGTCTCCTTGAACGTTGAAATTCTGTCTGGTAAAATTGATATATTACTACAGATTGAAAGATAAAGAAGAAATGTTATCGCTGAGGGAGAAAACAGTGTTTGATAAGACAATAATTTATTTCCTAATTCTATCCTATTTTTCGCCGAAAATCATATTCAAATTCACAGAAGTATCGTTCGTGTTAGCCGTGATTCTATTTTTGTGGCTCGTGAAAAACGTGATCATCTTAATATAGTTCAAATGATAAACCATTTTTAACGCGCAAATTGATCGTTTTAACCATATGTCCCCGTTTTAGCCGTGCTCTTATCACACAAGTTCGACACTATATATATATATATATATATATTCCTTTTCAGAAAAAAAGCAGATTAAAAAAAATAGTTTAATAAATTGTGATTTGTAAAAAAATATCTAATTAAAAATCTATATACAGCCTCCTTCCTTTTGGATGGAAAAATAGATGATGATTATGGGAAACGGTTAGGAAGCGTAGCTTTTAAAGCTAGGAAGGGCCTTCAATTTTTATTTTATAAATTATTTATTTTAATCCTAGATAATGGTAAGAAAACATTTTGCATAGGAATAACAAAACGAAAATTTGAAAAGAGGCTGAAAGAGCATAAAGCAGACTTCAAGTTTAACAAACAATCGTCAGATCTTGCAAGGATTTGTTTTAAAAATTAATTTTGTTTTAAAAGTAATTATCCACAGAAAAGTCTGATTAGAGAATCACTTGAGATTGAGAGGGAATTAAAGGATGCTTGCAACGATTGAGTATCGTATAACATACATAAGTTATGGTTAAATTTTTTGAAACAAAGTGATAATTTTGTTTAACTCAAGGGTCAAGATGGTTAAAACTATTTTATTTTGATTTTCCCCATCTTTTCTGTTAGGAATAGATGGTTCACTATAGCATTACAGCTGGCGTAACGATACCAACAAGATCAACGTAATATGTTTAGTTACGGCTTTTAAAATCCATAAATATTTTGAGTTTCACGACACTGAAAAGAGTAACCCTGAAGTGGCTACAGTGAAGCTGAAACTTGTTGATTTTAAGATTTTTAGCTTTTAACTTTTTTATATGTTTTAATAGTTTTATCTTATATGTCTTATCTACGTCTTTAAGTAAACTTCTTTGTGTATGTATCAATGTTCAAGATTAAAACTACGTTTTAAAACGTAAAGGTCCTGCAGTTTATTATTAAATTAATAAAAGAAAAAAATACTGCAACCTATAGACATTTTAAGATAAATCACTTTTTAGAAACTAAAAATATGTAAATCCAGAATTTCAACTTATTCTGCCAAGTAGTTTTTGAAGTATGCTTAAAAAACTATACGCATTGCAGTTTGTTTTGCAATGATTTAAAATTAATTTAACATTAGGAGTTCAAAATTGTGCATTTGCATAATTCCTAAACTACTTCACCGTATGACTCCCTGTTTTGTATTCCAAGGTACAATTTACAGACAAATGTAAATAGGATGCCGAAAATGGGTCTGTTCGTATTGAAAACTACAGAGTTTGATACGGTTGCAGATGAAGATAGCCCCCCTGAGCTTAAAAAAAACACAAATTAAAAAACGAAATAATTCCTAATCGAATAGCTCTTTTCGTTTTTCTTTGCGACAGTTTGGCAATTAAAATTTATAGAATGCCCCCCCCCCCACCCTATTTTTACTTTCTTCTATCTTTACAAGAAGAAAGTATTGGATTGGTGAAAATTTTAATTTTCCACTTCCGATTTTCGATGGATTTATACGTTTTAGAAGGTCCTGAACATGATTTGATGGTTTTTAGAAAATGTCTGGCTGTCACTCTGTCACTCTGTGAGTGTGTATGTGACAAAAATTTTGTGGGCGCTCTATCTCAAGAACTAATGCCCGGAATTTCACAAAACTTTAGATTCAGTTAGACCTTGATATAAACTGGTGCTGATTAGTTTTTGGTGTAACTCGCCCAACAGGTGGCGCTGTTATGCTGCATTATTCACGATTTTCACAATAGCTTTAGCTCAAGAACTAATGCACGGATTTTAATAATACAGCAGATTTAGTTAGTACTTGATATGTTTGGTGCTGTTTACGTTTTGGCGTAACTCGCCCAACAGGTGGTGCTGCTATGCTGCTTCATTCATGAGTATCGCAAATAGCTCTATCTCAAGAACTAATGCTCGAATTTTCATCAAATATCAGATTCAGTTAGTCCCTCATATAAATTAGTGCTGGTTAGTTTTTGGTGTAAATCGCCCTACAGGTGGCGCTGCTATGCTGCATTTTTTCACGATTTCCGTAATAGCTGTATCTCAAGAACTAATGCATGAATTTTCATGAAACTTCAGATTCAGTTAGAAGTTGTCATAAGTTGTTGCTGATTAGATTTTGGTGTACTCACTTAACCGGTGGCGCTGCTATGCTGCATTTTTCAGGAAGTATTAACATGTATGAGATAGAAGAAAGTTTTGGGATTGCCAGATCCGAGTAGTTTTATTTGGCCGACTGTACGTTTTTTCCTGAATTCTACTAATTTCATAAAAATGATGATATCGTAAAGATTGAATATTTTAATACAGCTCATATTCAAAATATTAGAATAATTGAGAAAAAGTAATAAGAAAAAATTATTTTTCATTTATTTATTTTTGATACTAAGTAATTGCAATTAAATTTCTTATAAATTAAATCTGGAATGTTTAGATTTTAACATTTACAAAATATAAAATACAGTACAATAAATTAGGTATACAGCTTTCTGAAACACATCAAAATATTAGAATAAAATTTAGATTGGTTCAAAATATTAGAACATTTTATTTTACGCAACAATATTACCTTATGAATATGAAGTAAATGGTAGTTAATATTTCGTAGCATCCCTTTTAACTTTCATAACAGCGTACAATCGATCTTTCATACTATATACAAGGTGTTTACAAACATTTCTATCAATTTTAGCCCAAATAGACTTTATACGTGTCAATAATTCAGTTTAACTTAAAGGAGTTTTTTCTTCATTACAAAATAAGATTTCGATGGGATTAAGGTCTGGTGAGTTTGGTGGCCAAGGAAGCACCTTAATGTTGCGTTGGCAGAACCAATTCTTAGTTGACACCGAGGTATGTGGTGATGCTAAATCTTGTTGAAAGATGAAATCATCTTAAAATAAATCTTCTGGTGATGGAATCATGTAATATTCCAAAATTTCTTGATATATCTGAGAGTTAACCTTTTCGTAGACGATGGATAACTTTTCAGGTCCTTCTGCACTCATGCAGCCCCAAACCATGACACAAGCAGAAAATTTTACGGAACGTTTAAGGCATTCCTTATCAAATGCTTCTTGCTTCATTCTCCAAACTCGAATACCTTGATTACCATATGAAACACAAAACATACTTTCATCACTAAATAATATATTTTTCCAATCTTCTTCGCTCTATAAAGTCTTGATTTACACCAATTCAATCTTATACGCTTTTGTTTTGCAGTCATGAGAGGTTTTGCTTTCGGTACATGAGATTTAAACTTAAATTTATGGAGACGTCTTAATGTTGTCGATGTAGAAACTTCAACTCCTTCTTCTTTCCATTTTCTGTGCAAGAATCGCACACTTTTAAAACGGTGTTTCTTAACTTTACGCTTCAGTTTACTGTCATCTCTTGCAGATGTTTTTGGTTTTCGGCCGCCATTTCGGCGATTATTTTGAAATTTTCCATTTTTTTAATATTGTGTTAGTATTTTACTAAAGCTTGATGGCGAACAATGTAAATAATTCTCTATGTAAAATTGATTTTTACCGTGCCGATACAAATCAACCATACGAAGTTTAATAGATTCAGGAATATCACTCACACGACCCATTTTAAGACGAAAAAGCAAACAAACTGCAAAAAGAATACAGATTTCAAATAAAATCGTCTGAATTTAATCAATGATGCCACCAGTTATGAATTGGTGATAATTAAAGGAGAATTAATGCGAAATATTCCAATATTTTGAACCACTTGAATAAATATTTTTATATTTTGACTTTTCAAAATAATTTTTCTTTCAATTAATCTTTTCAAAAATGATATTAATTTTAAGATAATAAATAAGTTTAATCAATAATAAGTTCTTAATAAAAATATCGTTTGCATATTTGCATTAAAAGACATTAAATTAACAAACGATATTTTAAATTTGTAAAAAAAAAAAGTAATTATTCTAATATTTTGAATATGAGCTGTAAGTAGGGCGTACTGACTTTTGAAGTGGGGCTTTATTTGTTTATTTTGGTAGGGTCTATATTACGTACATTCTGAAAAATCACGTTAGAGCTTATTTTCTTACTAAGTTTCAATCACCAAGTACAATCATACACTGTAAAAAAAATACTGCCAGTTTTCCTGTAGGAATCGGAAAAATAGTTGCCCTTATAGTACCGGAATAATTTCCGACTCAGCTTGGAATAAAATCCGTAAAAATAAAGAAATAGTCAGTAAAACGATATTTCACGGATTTTATTCCGATTTTATGGATTTTATTCCGAGCTGAGTTGGAAATTATTCCGGTACGATAAGGGCAACTATTTTTCCGATTTTTACCGGAAAACTGGCATTATTTTGTTTACAGTGTAATACATGTTGTTGCCTCTCGCTTCATTCGAGTGGCTCGTTACCGCTGCAGGTAACATTATTTTCAAGGCTAACGGAATTGGCAAAAATAAGCAACACGCCACCCGCTCGCTAATGTTAATCCTATGAAACATGTTTTGTAAAACACCTCCCTCATTTCAATATTTTAACTGATTTTTTTTTTTTTTTTTTTTTTTCTTTTTTGCATTGGACAGCTGAGGTCGATCTCTAAAATTGCCTTTTTACTTTTTTGATTTTGTGTTCAGGTTTCTCTATGAGGACACTTCCACTTACGAAACGGGTTCCGAAAGTGGAAGTATCCCCATAGAAACAAAAAACCCTGCAAACAAAATCGAAAATCTAAAAAAGGGTCTTTAGATCGACCAGAGCAATCCAAAGCAAAAGGAAAAAAAAGAAAAAAAAAACTAATGATATATGCAAACGAGATATTTAAAAAAAAAAAAAGTGCCATAGGATTAAGCGAGCGGGTGTTTTCGCGTGAGTGAAGTTTCAAAATATCAGTGTAAAGCTCGAGAACGAAGAGCAACTTCTTTTTAAAGTGCTCTAATCGGTGGAATTTGAACTGATATTTGAGGACCTCACAACCATAGTAGACCAAGTCCATTTTGAAAAAAATATGAGATAATCCGTTTTGAAGGTGCATAAAATCTGTTTTAGACACTCCCACAGTAAACCAAGTCTGTAAATAGATGACATATATGATAAAGTATGTAAAAACGGACTTGGTTCATTCTGGGGGTGCATAAAACAAATTTTATGCCCCTTCTAAATGTTCTATCTCATTTATTTTTTTTTCAAAATGGACTTGGTCAACTATGGTTGTGAGGTTTATCATAGGAGATACAAAAAAGCGATAAGTTCGTTCGTCACTAACGAATTTGCTAGAGGTAAACTATTACACAATTGTATAGATATTTAAAAAAAATTGTTTTTGTGTATTAAACAGTGAATAAAGTTGCCGGAAAATACGCGGGGAAAAAAAATAATCCCCCTTTCCAAAGCCATTTTTCTCTATTTTGTCGAGGTCCTTTTAACAGGAAAGTACTCAAAACACTTTATATTTCTGATTTTTTGAGTTCTGAAAGACGCGGGACTATACATCCTTATAAAATTGTAAAACACAAAAATACAAAGCATTTCAATACAAGGTAAAGAAAATTGGGATATTTATTTTTTATGCTTGTCATAATAATGACTCCAGAAGATCAGTTTTCACTTTTTTTTTTTTTTTTAGTTTCTCCGTTCACTAATTACTAGCAGAAAATTGATCGAGCTTAATTTTAATTATACTCTCATGGCGCTATTGGCATAGCTGACTTATTTTATCTGGAGGGCAATTAAATCACTTTGGGAGAGCTTTATAGCATTTTCGAAAGAGAAAAATGAAAGTCTAAACTTTTACGAAAGATTAAACTGCATATATGATACGATCTAAAAATTCCTAAAAAGCATAAGGATGTAATTTTCATATCCCATATTATTTGACTTAAAAAGTTTTCACGTTTAAATTTAATGTAAAAGATAAGTGTAATTCATTAATAACGCTCACTTTTCAAGTTTTAATGGGATAGTTATCGGCATTTCTTTTCTAAATGATAAAAAAAGTGCGGAAAAAATTACAAAAGAATAAAGAACTTTGACATAATAATATCTCTGGCAAAATCTTAAAACATTTCTTTTTTTCTATTAAAAAAGAAAAAAGAAGGTTATTTGGTGTTGTTGTTGTTATTTATGACGGCCGATTAACTGCACTAGGGATATAGGTCCGAGGTGGGATGCCCTCCATGGGGGTCTTTCTAAGGGATCCTAACCCGTATTTACGCAAGGAAATACAAGGTCTGAAGAAAACCACGGAAAACTCCGAACGATTATGCCGACGGGCGCGATTGGGTTCGAACCCAGCACCTACCTTCTACCATAGCTTTGAGAGCAGAACCTCTCAGTCACTGGTAGGGCGGAGGTTATTTGGGTTTCATGATTTTTGTGTATTTCTTGTGTTCTTATAACGACTATTCTGTGAAAAAAAATTATAGTTACAATGCCTCAAAGTAAAAACTCGAGAACTTTACTTTTTTACACATTATGCCATGATTTGTAATAAAAAGAAACGAATTCAAATAAAACTATAAATTATTTATTTAAAGTGCATGTAAATCCAATAAACATTAAAGTAAAATCTTTTTGCATTAAGTTAAAAAAATAAAGCTTCAACAAACAATAAAAAATAATCTCAAAGTAAGACTCAGACCTACCCATTGTTCTAATTAATTTGAATTATTCAGTTGAAGTTTTATATGTGATTGGTAAACCTTTATTATCTATAACAGCTTTTAATCTATTCGGTATTGAATGGACTAACTTTTGCGTAATAAATAGGAATAATTAGATTAATTTTAACACAATTATCCTAATTGGTAAATAATTCATACAAGTTGTAATTTTCCAACTGGGTGAAAAATGTCCTATCCTGGTCCGGATATTTTTAGCCCAGTTAGAAAATTACAACTTGCATGAATTAGGAGTAATATTTGACCATTCTTCTTTTAATGCTTTTTTTACAGTTTTTGTGGCGGATATGCTATGATTTTTAAATTTGTCTTCCAAATACGACCATAAATTTTTAATTAGGGGAAAGTGTTGTATCTTGAACATGTATGTACCTTGAACCTACACAATTTTTTGCTCTATGTATTGGATTTGCATAAAAACTAATCAATGTAGTTTTGAAATATGGGGCATTCTCACAATCTTTTGACTTTTCTATATTTTTCTGTCCCTGAATAATAATTTTTATTTTAGTACATATTCTTGGTCTTTTATTTCTTATACTGGAAAACATCCCATTGCATGACTGCATAAATATATTAACGAGATAAATAAGTTTTGGACGATGTTGGGGGTCCAAGTATACCACGAAATTCCTATACCGTCCCGTGTCCCTGATGCTGATTTTTAAGTTTGGAACTGTCTGTATAAAATTGTTTCAATAAAAGTAATTCGATGTAATTTTTTTCCCGAAACTGGGACTATTGTTTTATATAAGTATGTAGCAAAAAATTAACCTGCACACATTTTTAGGGTTGTTATTATTTTTTTAACTCTGCCCCTGGGTTTTAGATTCCTTACCGTCCCTCTTGCTAAATTTATATAGAAAATCACTTTAGATGCAGCCACAGAATTTTTTTCAACTTTTTTCTCGTGCAGAAGTATGTTAGAGAAAGAGTGGCTAAAAATTTTTGACAGGAAATTTACTGCGGAATTTAAATCAGCATTTAAATATCAATTTCAAGCATCGGGGCTTTATTGGTAGTCTTACCGTCCCCAAGGTTTATTCCTGCACTTTTCGAGGTAAATTATTTTTTTTTAATTTAATCCAATGTAAATAACTGTTTCTAAAAATCAATGAACATTGTAGCTATCACTTAGTCTTAACATGATTTGCCTAAAAATAGCTGGTAATTTTCCTTACCGGCCCCATCTTTACCATCTCTTTTTTCCCTTACCGTCCCTTTTTAGGGTTCCGTACTTAAACAGTAATAAAAACGGAACCATTATAATATCACTCCTGTGTCTGTCTGTCTGTTACAGCCATTTTACTCGTAAAATATGGAACGTCGAAAGTTCAAATTGGGGAAGTAATAAAGACTATTGACCCACATATTTACAGATTATTAAACATTTACAAATATTTTTAGGAAAAATGTAGAGGGGCTAATTACGTAACTTGAAAAAAAAATATTTTCTTTGTATACCATGTGGGGTATCGTGTGAAAGCTTTCGTGACGCTGAACTCAAAAATACATTTCTTTTAATTTTAGGTATTATATTTTCAGAGATATCGTCGAAAATATAGTGCAAAAATATGTCCCCCTCATCTATTTCTGAATCTACTGAAACAGAAATTATGAAAAAATTAGAGGCAGTAGACGTTAATTTATACCTTGCAGGAAAATTATAGCGATTACCGTAGGTCACATAGTTTTTGAAAAAAGCGCATTTTTCCGTTACACACAAATTTCGATTTCCGGGCATTCAGCAAAGGTGTTGAGGAGCGCTGGAGGTACCTATCGCAGCAGAAATATAAAAGTATTGTTGACAATGATTTATGAAAAAAATCGTCAGTAATTACCCGAGATATTAACCCTTAATGACACGGACGGTTTGGACATACATAATGACAGGGGCGGTGTACTCCATGCACCATCGGCTTTTAAAGCCTAGATAACAACTTTTAATGATACATTTGTGTAATACAATGTCCAGTAGCAGTATAAAAGCAATAAACGTCAAATTGTTAAAAATAGACTAATTTAATTAGAATTAATCACATAAATACTATGAGATTCCTCACTAATTTGCATTGAGTAGATCTCTCAATACGCCTCCCGTGTCTTTAAAAGTTAATTAAAAACCTATCGGGAAACACGCGACACGGACTAAGGCGGCGTTGCTTTTTGCAACCTCCTTTCGAAAAGCGCTTAGCAAAATGCCAAGTTTAAACTTTGAACAAGTGTTTTGTTTTAGCTATACTGTAAAAGCAAAAGATTATTACGACGCTGAATTTTGTTTTATGAAATGCCAAATGAAGTTTTAAAATATGCACTTCTTTTATTGTCAGTGCCGAATTAAGTTCACCATAAACATATTAGGATAAGATTTAAATAAGAGTTATACAGAATAGCAATATTTGATATTATATTTAGCCTTTATATCTCTTTGAACTTTTACGGGATACCCATTCATACTTTTCTATAGTATATATTCAGCTATACCAAACCCTACGTTGTATAGTTTTTTACAAAGTCTTATTTTTCTTTTAGTAATGATTTTTTTATTAATACAGTTAATAATTAATATATTTATTGTACGGAATCCTCTGAGTGCGAGTAATACTCGCACTTGAGCGTTTATTTCCTATACCTTCCCTTTTTTTCCTTACCGTCCCTTCTTTAATACCCCTTTAAGACAATGTTATACCAAAATTTTGTACTAAAAATACTACATTGTTATTATTTCTTATTTGAATATCCTGTGGGTAGGTACTATGTAAATTTATTATAAGTAAATATTTATAAGAAAATAAAAAGTTATTGGTAAGTAAAATTAAACTCGCAAGTTTAACTTAAACCTCAGTTAATAAAAAATTTTTCACTGCTGACCATTTTTTCTTTATTTTGAATCATTAAGGCATTCGTCTATAAGTTTAAAATGTTCTTTTAGTAAGTTTAATTTCACCAGATTTTTATTACTGAAAAGTCAAAAGATTGTGAAAATGCCCCATATACAACTAGATGTCACTTAGCAGTTGGTCTTTTTAATATAGTTAACACATGTTGCAGACAATTGTTAAAAAAATATTTGATCATCAAAAAGTAAATTTTTTAAAGCTGCAACTTTTCATTATATACCGCTATCAGCAGTTATTTGTTTCAAATTAAAAGTTATACATAAAAGAGTATTTATTGTGCATTATGAACATGAATTTCAAATTATGTTAAGGGTAACTGGAAAATGGTAAGAAGTCATTATTTTTCAAGTCACCAAGTTTTGTACCTTGATCCTAGCAATAGTGTTGTACCTTGAACAGGTTCAAAAGTAAAACACAATTACATATTGTTCTGTTAAAAAGCCAATAAATGAAAATGTTATTTCAGGAAAGCTTGTCCTTGTATCATTAATGGAGGGAATTCAAAACACAACTCTATATGCACACCACTTGTGTACAGAAAATATGCATACATTATGACAATGCTAAAGAAGAGATTATTGTTGTGTCCATGAAACGTTTTAATAGCATTAGAATAGAATTCATACTTGAGGAAAGTATGTTTTTTAATCAAACTGCGAACAAATCATTACCATTTTTCCAGAACCTAGTCTTATTGAAAGAGAGAGAAGAATTCTTTTAGTATTCCCTGATATAGTATCAGTTTTTGGAAAGAAATCTCAGCTTTTTGTGCAAATGTTTTTTGGTGATTTTGCAGCGTAATAAAACAATGAATAAAATATATATAAAAATACAAAGAAACAGTTAAAATGCAATCGATATCTATTGTGGTTGGAATCATCCCCCCTCTGCCCTTTAATTATACCTCCTGTTTCATGTTAATTTAAACCAACTTTAATTAGATATATGGAACATTCTCACAATCTTTTGACTTTCGGGGGGAAAAATCTGGCGAAATTAAACTTGCTAAAATAACATTTTAATCTGATAGACGAATGCCTTAATGATTCAAAATAAAGAAAAAATGGTCACCAGAGAAAATTTTTTTTATTTAACTGAGATTTAAAATAAACTTGCGAGTTTAATTTTCCTTATCATTTTACCCCTATAACTTTTTATTTTCTTCTAAATTTTTACTTGTAATGAATTTGCATAGTACCCACAGGACATTCAAATAAGAAATAATGACAATGTAGCATTTTTAGTACAAAATTTTGGTATAACATTGTCTTAAAAGGGTGTTAAAGAAGGGACGGTAAGGTAAAAAAAAAAAAAAAGGGATGAAATGGTAAAAAAAGAGACGGTAAGGATGGAACGGTAAGGAAAATTACCACCTGCTTTTAGGAAAATCATGTTAAGACTAAGTGATAGCCACAATCTTCATTGCTTTTTAGAAACAGTTGTTAACATTGGATTAAATAATTTTTTTTTTATTATTTACCTCGAAAAGTGCAGGAATAAACCTTGGGGACGGTAAGACTACCAATAAAGCCACGGTGCTTGAAATTGATATTTAAATGCTGATTTATATTCTGTAGTAAATTTCCTGTCAAAGAATTTTAGATATTCTTTCTTTAGCATACTTCTGCATGAGCAAAAACTTGAAAAAAATTCTGTCGCTGCATCTGAAGTGAGTTTCTGTATAATTTTAGAAGAGGGATGGTAAGGAATCTAAAACGTAGGGACAGAGTTCAAAAAGTAATATCAACCCTAAAAATGTGTGCAGGTTAATTTTTAGCTACATATTTATATAAAATAATAGTTCCAGTTTCAGAAAAAAAATTACACCGAATTATTTTTATTGAAACAATTTTATCCAGACAGCTCCAAACTTCAAAATTCAGGGACACGGGACGGTAGATGAGTTTTCCATGTGTTTGGACCCCCAACATCGTCCAAAACTTATTTATCTCGTTAATATCGTTGTGCAATCATGCATTGGGATGTTCCCAAGTATATGAAATATAAAAAAAACACAAAAAAGTGTATTAAATAAAAAAAATATTATTCAGGGACATGAAAGTCAAAAGATTGTGAGGATGCCCCATATATGACAAATTTATTATTAAATATACTTTTAAAATTTATTTCAAATACATTATAAAAACCTTTCATCAATCTTATTTTCATTTCTCATAGAAAAATGATGCCTTTTCCATGGTACAAAATGCCTAGGGCAAAGGTACAACATCGATGTTGTACCTTGGTTCTAAAATTACTATTTTGTAATTAAAATAAAACTATAATAGGCATAAAATTAGAGTTACAGAAAATTATGAGGGAAGCAGAACATGATAAATAATTAGCACATAGCTTTATATTTCATTATTTATATATTTTAATTAAATTAAAAATTATAATGTCAAAATAGGGCTGAGGTACATGGCCTTTCCCTACATTTAAGTCTGGAGATTGAGGCGGTGTATCTATTACATGAAAGGCTATTATAAAGCAACCACAGTCTAGCATTTAAAGCTTTACGCTTCGGATCATTGTCTTGATAAAAATGAAAACAGTCATCTACTTGTATCTAATTTCTGAGTACTACCTTTAACACATTCTTTTAGAACTTGCAAATACTTACTATATTGATCAATTTTCAAATCAATGATATGGAGGTATGGTCCAGCCACTGACATTGATTTCCATATCCATGTTTAAGAGTAGGGTTTTTTTCTTTACACTCTTCTTTTGGCATTCTCCAAACACATGTTTACCCATCTGAACAAAAAAACATTAAATTTACTTTCATCCGTAAATAAAACTGTCTTCTAAAATGAAAAGATTTTTTTTTCTTTTTTTATCGATTTTTTTTTATCGATTATTTTTTTATCGTAATGGACACCCTTTGATGTTTTTGGTTCATAAAAAATAATTAATAAATATTTAATTTTAATTATTTTTTTTATAATTTCCCCTTGCATGTTTTATAAAACTGGGTTATTGTTGACACTTTTAATCAAACCAATTAGGAAGCAGAAAATAATATTTCAAAGTTTTGCTGTTTTTCGGTGAAAATCTTAATGAAGAGGCTAAGAGTTGGCTTCGTTTAATTAATTTATATATTATTTATTTTCTTGAAAAATTTGAATGCTTTTGTTTGAGTAGCAATAGAAAACTTAGACTTTTATATACTAACTGTCATTTACGAAATTTAATTTATTTTTAAGGTTTTAAGAGGGGGTGTCCATTACTGGAGTGGTTAATTAGTCATTTTCCACCAAAACTTTCATAAATAGATGCTTTTAAGTTATTTTATGTGATTAATAAAATTTCAATATTTTATTCTTTTTTTATGTATATATAGCTTGCTATTTTAAAATCTGGCAATCAAATCAGCTAGGAAGCAGAAAATATTGTTTAAGAGCACAGTCAAAGAGGGGCTCATAGGGCTTAATACCTCTCCGTTTAAATAAAAACAATTAAGTTACAGAAGCTATTAAAAATCTATTTTCTGTCTTAAATGTTTCCATATTCACCTCTGACGAAAAAAAAAAGTAATATTCATTAATTTTCAGGCAATATTCATGAAACTAGTAAATCTGCAGATCAGTGACTTCAAATATCAGTTCTCAGTTTTATTTTGAAATTAATTTACTTAGCATTTAAAATATTCAACTCACAATATCATTTCTTTCATATTTGTAATATTAATTATTACTAGTATCCGTCAGGCCGAAATGTCGGAGCATGGAGTCGTGTAAACTTAACACATAACATTTTAAAATTAAAAAAAAATGTTTAATTTTCATGATTACTATTTAATAGTACAAAATAAAATTTGAAATAACACCCGTTGAATCCTCATTTTCTAGTGTTTAATTCAGTCGTCAGTTGCCTCAGGTAATGCTCAAATGCTAATTTGTGGCATGATAATCAACAAAATGAACCATTATAGCCTGTGGCAAACCTGGAGATTGAAATTTTGGGTCATAGACAGTATCTTTTACTGTACTCAGTACACCGCTTATCAATCCCCACTCCGTCCAGATATTGGTATGTAACATAACTCTGCATCCAACTGCTGAAAAAAGTCCAGCCTGAAGTCAAAACACGTGATCATCTTCACTACATCTTACTTTTGAGTATTGTGGTCTGCTAACATTCTTGTCATTGACCACTTTGATTTAAGAAGTACTTCTTGATTATGTTCTTTCGCCTGCTTGTTTTTGGAAAAAAAGACATATAGCATCTTGAAATCATTCAAGTTGAGCCGGAAGCAGTGTAGCTTTCCACCGTTGCATAAGGGATGAGAGTAGTTTGAAACTTGACCCACGCAAAGCGAATATAGAGTCTTTCGAAACTGTCTTTCCTGATCGTCATTTTGTCTCAATGAGTTTGTTAGTGTGAAGCAATTTTCAAAAGCTCTAAGCATTTTTTTGTCTGCGAAGAGCCAAAATGTCTTTTATAGAATGTCTCTTATATAGAGGGATGTCTTTTACGCAATGTAACTACCTAATACCTCTAAGGATTTAAACAAATAAGCCTTTAAAAGGTTCAATGCTATCTATTGTACCTTTGCGACATCTTTGTTCAAGTTCAGACATAAGGCCACAATTGAAAATTCGTCAGTGAAGATAAATAATACTGTATCCATGCTGAGCTGTAGATTTCTTTCTGCCTGACTTTTTAAATCAGCGAACTATTTAAAACACGATGGTTTTTTAAGCACTGAGTGAATTAACTTTCCTTCAACATTAAGCGCAGCAGTACCTGTTAGTGCCAAAAAATGACAGCTTCTGATCATAACTGCTCTATTATTGTTTACTAATTTCTTTGATTATCCTATTTTTTCCAGCTCTTGCTTTTCTAATAATAAAAGTTGACTTAGGGAAAATTGTAACTTTTGTTTGCAATGACGAAAGCTGTTCTGAGCATAACTAAAGTATTTTCTGCTGCTCATCTGTGAATCTGATGTCAGAATTATCAAAATTTTCATGCAGCGTGATTTGTTGTTCTTTAAAATAATTCAGAAATGTTAAACGTAAAGAGAATTCATTGAATAAGAGAATCGTTGAAAAAGAAAGAATAACCACCGGGGATGTGTTGAGCGATTTTGATTTGTTTAATGTAGCCCTGATCTTTGAGACAATCAAAAATTGGAACTGGATCCATCGAGCTAACGGCAGAAAACTTCAAAGCCCCTTCAAAGACTTGCATGTCTGACATAGCCCAGACTTATTTAATATGGTATCAGGGAAAGGTTTGTAACGCGTGTGTAACACGCACACATGGGTAATCTGCTATACTCCTCTATCAAACTTGATACTTTTGTTCATCTAAGTTATTGTTATATCGTTACTCGCGCAATTACTCGTAGGCAGCTGGGTAATTTTTACCCGACTGAAAAGAAGGGTTATGTGTTCCACGCGTATCTGTGTATGTGGATTTCTTTATACCTTCGGAACATCCCAACGGCTGGATGGATTTTTATAAATGAGGTCTCTATCGATTCGTCTTAATCTTCCAATGGTTATAGGATAGGGTTTGTTTTTATAAATTCAAAATGGTGGCCGTAAAATGCAAAATGGCGGTAGAGACGAAAAAAAACATTTACGCACCCTATTGAGTGGCATATCATTGGATAGGTCTTTCAAAATGAAGACGATGTTTCACTGATCATTTTGTAGTCAGAAGCTCCGTTTAAATATTACACAACCTGGAATTTGTGTACTTTGGATCTCTAACTCTAACCTTCATAATAGACATCTATAGGCCTCATCAAAAGAGTGTTTGTAGATAGGAACTAATAATTAAACACAACTTAAAAGTCACCAATTCAAGTAAATAAAAAAAGGTAAATAATATAAAAAATAGTTTCATATTGATGAGAAATAATTAATTAGTTCGCTTTTTACGCAGTCGGGTTTTTTGATTTTTTAATTATTATTATGTGACTTTTCCACATAGAATTACGCTGAATAACTCTTTTCATCTCGATTGCTTTTTTTGTAACCGGCATTTTCAAAAGTATCATCCATGCAACTAACATCCAAAATCGTATTCTCCGTATTCGATTTCTTTTTATATCTCTTAATTTAAAATTCAAAGTGTATCGCATCGATTTGGTATGTTACAGAAAATGTTCACTCGCATTTCACTCAAATGTTCACTCGCAGCACATTCACTTACGGTGAATTAAAAAGAAAAATTAATAACCTCCTGAAATTGGGACCGCTACCAAATAATTAAATTTGCTCATCAAACAACGCTCACTAAATTATGAAATCGTCTACAAACCCGATTACGGAAATTTCCCAAAACAAACATATATACGTTTTAATACAACCATACATACATAAGAATACATACATATAAGTAATACATTCATGACATTATATTTTTCTCGATTTATTTGATTATCATTCGCAGCCATGCGGCTAATACCCGAAATCGTATTCTCCCTATTCGATTTATTTTCATTTCTCTTAATTTAAAATTCAAAATGAATTTTACCGATTTGGAAGATTACGGAGAATGTCCATGTGCATTTCAGTTGCAGCACATTCAGTTACAGTGAATAAAAGAAAATGAGTAACCTTCTGTAATTGGGACCGCCGCCAAATGGTTAAATTTGCGCATGGCGCATCAAGAAACATTCACTAAATTATGAAATTGTCTACAAACCCGATTGTGGAAATTTCCCAATACAAACATGCGTCTGAATATAAACATACATGCATAAGAATACATACATACATGACATTATATCAGGGTTCGTACGACTCCTGGAATTTTGCGAACAGGAAATTGTTCTGCACCGCTATTTTCGTACACAAAATCTCTCCTTATAAGAATGCGAAATTTCACCAGTTTAGTCTAGATTTCTTTTTCTATAAAAAAATACTGGAAACTCTCCTGGAAAATACCCTGATCCGTACAAACCCTGTTATATTTTCTCGATTTCTTTGATTTATCACTAGTAGCCATGCGGCTAATACGAAATCCGTTACCATGCAGCTAAGACCCAAAATCGTATTCTCCGTATTCGATTTCTTTCGATTTCTTTCGATTTCTTTTAATTTAAAATTAAAAATGAATTGCATCGATTTGGTAAGTTATGGAGAATAAAAGTTTCGCACTGAAAAAAAAGAAAAAGTGGTCGTTACGGGCGTAGAAAGTAAAACTTCTGAAAGTCAATATATATCTCAGGTCACAAATATTGACGACGCCATAACGATTCGGATGAGGTTAAAATGCATAATTTACAACAATGGAGCTAATGTTTTGTTTACTAACGAGATGAAACCCGTCGTATTTTGACGAAAGAAATTGTTTTAAAAGGAATTCATACATTAGTTAATACTTACTCTCAACAAATATTATTTTTAATTTAAAGTTACCAAAATACTAATTCCATAAACTTCGACTGTTCAACGTATTAAAAAATTAAAATGTATGAGTATATTTAACCAAGATAAGTAATTATGATGAAATTACCCATTGAGGCTCTTATGTTTGAAATTACCGATTGAAAATCATCAAAAATGATTTCACCATGAGCCAATCACAGAATTATTTTTCGCGTGAAATCTAAACTTAACGTCATTTTCATCGTCTCAAAATTTACATACGCATCTCTCAAATTTACATTCACCATTTCAAAAATATCGCAGTACGCAATAAGTTATTAATACATATATTTCCAAACTTGAAATCAAGTTTGTTAACTACGACTTTGCATGTGAACATTTCCACTCTTGGCTTGAGGTTCTAACCTCTGTATCGGCGAGTAAAATTCCAAAAAAATATATATATTTTAGAGGTATTCGTAGTAAAATATTTCGTTTTATCAGAGAAAATGATGATTTTCATTAAAATATCATGTCATTTTGCCTCATTGAAGCATTTCACATAGCGTCTCAAACTCAGTGGAGTGAAAAAGTATTGAATTGTAATAACTTTTGAGGAAAAAGTTAGTGTTTTTTTTAAGCGTGACGTCATTTTCTGTTCCCTTTTTTTACAAAGTTAATTTTGAATTTTATTAGAAATTGGCATCAATAAAGATACATACTTTATTAATTTTATTTTCTTTACAACAATGGAAGTAATCCAATTGTTACCATTTTGAAAAAAAAAATCATAGACAATTTTTAAATTTTAAACATAAATATAAAAATGGGAATATTAAAAAAAAAAAAAAATAGCTAGTGCCGCAATCTACAAAGAAACAGCTTTCATTAAAAAAAAAAAAAAAGAATTATTAAAATTGGTTCAGAAAAAAGGTCAAGGTAGATGTCTAAAAAAAAAAAACCCTTATATTTCAAATATATAGATTTAAACCCAAATTGTTATCTCTATGGGAAAATTTTGAGCAGACATTTCATGCCGTTAGGGTTGACGAATATTTATTATTTTCAATACGCACCGAGATTTTGGCACTACCAACGCCCATTTAATTTTTTGTGTCGATAGGACAAGTATTTTGGACGCTATCGTGTTAACAGCAAGTGTAATTTTTGCAGGGAAGACGGAGCTGTGCTCCGACAATAAATGATACATCAAGTAGTCTCTGGAAGATTAATTGTTAAAAATAGTGAGACAAAACTTAACACTAACATTCCAAAACTTTTTATTATTATTATTACCTTTCAAATCCCCCACTGTTTCAATAATTTGATAGCTGTAATTGCCTGATATTTAGTATTTTAAACTATCCATCTAAAATAATTAAAACATTGATCTTCTGATAATTGCAATAATTGATGCAAACAGTAAATGATTATCACAAATGTTTTATTAATTACTTATATCCTTATTGTTAAATTTATTTGAAAATAACTATTTTGTTTCATTAGTATGTAATTCTGGTTCTAAATACAGTCATAAAAACAATTATATTTATTACTTTTTATGGGGTGTCCATTACTGGAACAGAGGGTGTCCATTACTGGGCCAGAGGGTGTCCATTACTGCGCTTTTGGGTGTTTTGATATATTTCTGTTATTTAAAATTAAATTTCGATTCATATTGAGAAATGAGACTATAAGAGTGGTTAAATATTGTTGATAGATTAATATTTTATTGAAACAACTGGAATATAATAATTATAACTATTAATAAAAAACTAATTTTAAAAGAAATTCCTTAAGGGTGTCCATCACTGGCACATCTACCCTATATAATTGTTGCAAAATTTTGTCGAGTCTTTTCAAATTTTATGAAAATTGGATGTACAGTTTAATTACAGGGACAGTCAAAAGCTTTCCGCTACATTAAGGTCAATGGGAAAAAATATTTCAAGTGCATTTTAATGATGTTACAGTCTTTCGAACAGAATGAAATTGATATGCACTTATAAAGTTCACTAAAATATACATTCAGCACAATATGCGGTGCAAAAAATATTTATAAAATTAGTTATAGTACGAACGCACCTCATTTGCCACGTTTGACCAGCAATTCCCAACTTGTTTCTATTTCCGAGGTCAATATTTTCCTATAAAGCATATATAATCTGTTTTGCTTGTATTCACAAAATGCAATATCTACGCGAATAAAAAATTTAAATTAAATATGGCTTATCGTTCGTTTCATTAATAAGTATAGTATTAATTCCAATTTTCAGCAATAATGGACGGAAATTAGAAATCATGATTAAGTTAAGGAATATGTTTAAAAGGGAAATATATACACATTCCAGAGAACTTAAAATTTAGACTCCATGTTCATATTAAATAAAACAAAAGCAAGTGACAGTGGATAAAAAAATATATATACATTCTTAATGTTTAAATCATGCTTAGAACTTATTTAAAAAAGATCTGAGTTTATAAGCATTGTTTTTTAAATGAAAAAATTAAAAATATTTTAGAACAATAGGGCTTACAGGGAAAAATAATAATAGTACTTAATACGAAAATGTACGGTTTTATATTTAAAACAAAAATTAAAATCAAATCAAACATTGTTAAACATATAACATCTACCTATTAAAAAGTTATTAATAAAACTTTAAAAGTAATATCTTTATAGGGCATGCAATAAAAGCAAACACAAAGGATAAGATTGGATTCAAATATTTTAGTTTATTTCTATCAGTAATCTAATTTAAATTCGTATGTAACTTTAACTGAATTTTTTCATAAAAGTTCAATTAGTGTTACAAACTATGGATTAAATAAATATTGCTAATAAAGTATTTTATTCCAATCTTTACCACGCTTGTATCTGTTTTCATTGCATGCTGTAAAAGATGTGATTCTTTTAAAATGACCATAAAAGCAAAAAAAAAAAAAAAGAATCGACTACATAAAAAATGAACATTCACTCCTATGAAAAAGTGACTATTCACTCCTACCAGGGGTGAAAAACCGCACTCCTTTAGCAAGAGTGAATAGTCTCTCCTCCGAAAAAGTGATTATCCACCCCTGTTTAGAGTGAATATTCGCTTCCCAGGAGTGACTATTCACTCTTTCAGAGAGTCAAAAATTTCACTTTTGCTCAGAGTGAATAGTCACTCTAAAGAGGTTGGGCATATTTTGACTCTGCGATAGAGTGACTATTCACTCCTCCGGAGTGAATAGTCACTCCTTGTTATTTAGAGTGTACGTTAGAGGAAATAGGTTGTTTTTTTGAAAATAATATAACAAGTAGATAAAAAAGAAAGACGAAAGAAAAAGTAAAAATGAATCTGCTTTATTGACAGATTTGATTTATGCATCTGGTTCATAATTTTGATTAATAAACACTTTTTGTTTCTTTTATATTTAACCTGCCCTCTCCCTGTAAAGATGTACACTCTCTCAGAAATACTTTCTTCAAGTCACGAAAATATTCCTGACAGCTCTGCTACCGGTATATATCCGAGAATTGAAGAAATTTTCGTTCTTTTTTTCCGTTCTAGGGCAGAAAATTTCTGTAATCTGAAAAAAAAATAGCTTTTTTTTTTTTAAATACGCCTCTCTTTCTTCCGTGGATCCACTTGATTTTGAACCTGGAACCGCGCGTTTCGAATCGAGCATCTTAAACACTCGGCCAGAGAGCACTTGATAGAAGGTGAGTTTGAAAAGAAGATACGGGTTTTCTTCAAATGGGGGATTGGTAAGGTTTGTTAAATTTCTTGTTCAAAAAGCTCGGAAATTAAAACTTAATTGTAGGGAGATGTCATCGTTATGAAATAATGGTTGGTGTTTTAACACTTATAGAATAATAGAGGATACAAATTATTACCTATTAGACATATTTTTAATAAGACATAACGTAAAGCGAGGAGAGTTCGCGCGGTAGGAGAGATTGCGCACAAAGAGATTCGACGGGAAGGAGTAGAGTGCGCGCCCAGCGACTCCAGGTAGTTGTACAGCAGCATTAGTGCAGTGTCTACATGAATGTGCATATTGATTGTCCCAAGCGTCTTGGATAAAGCAGTGCTATTTTGTTTTGTTTTTCCAAAGTAAGTGCTTGAATTTTCATAACTGTTCGTCAGAATTTTTATAGAACGTCAGTAATACAAAATATTTTGAACTTAAACGATTTCTCTCCTACCAAAATAGGAGAATTTGCGCATCTGCTACTTAGGAGAGATGGCGTATTTCCCCATAAGTTTCAGTGCTAGGAGAGATTACACAGCTTATTGATAAATTTGTATGAATTGCAAATTACGTGTAAAACATATGAATGAATCAATTTTGAAATAATTTCGGAAAAACACATAATTATCAAAACTAAATTTGTCAACAAATTAAACAAATTTGCAAAAAAAATACTTTTGCAGATAAAAATTTTATTAATAAATTAATAATACAATTGTTATTAAATAAATTTTATGTAATTATTTTTGTTAATAAATTAATAATATATTTATTAATAATTTAATTAAATATTTATATATATTTTTTAAATTTATGAGCAATTAATTTGCTAATAAATTAATTTTGTTAACTAAAATAAATTTTCTAATACGATGTTTTGGAAAAGCTTTCACCCATTCCAAGTAGTGTAATGCCATCGAAATCAAAAGGAAACAGAGTGCAATTAATGTTACTGATCCACAAAATATACATGAAAAAAGACTTAAAAAGGATGCCGCTACAAAAAAAACAAAACAAAAAAACAAAAACAAAAACAAAACAAAACAAAAAAAACTGAAGTTAAGGTGCTTCCACAAATGTGGGATAAAAAAACTCAAGGAAAAAAAAACGAAGGTCAATGAGGATGAGTGCACTGAATGTCTGGAACCGTACCAGGAGACAACTTCGACAACTAACTGGATTCAATGTATTGCTTGTTGCAGGTGATTGCACGAAAGATGCACGATTTACAACAATAAGTGCATCGATTGTGGACGACGACAACTTCGGTTAGCAAACAAATACAATGAAACTGTGGAAATGGAAATGAAGTAATTTTCAAGTTAAACATGTTATCAACTAGATTAATGTTATTTTGTAATCTTAGTAGGGCTTGCTTTTTCTGATATTTTAATCTTCTTAAATTAAAATTTTTAACTGTTGTTAAAATTCTTTCTTTTATTTATTATTTAAACATTTGGTTGAAATATTCACTCCTAATACAATAATATTTACTCACAAAAACCTTTCAACAATGTCGATTAAGTGTAATTATTATTGTCAACAATTTAATTGTAGTTATTATTAATAACAATCTCTTCTACCTATGTGCGCAATTTCTCCTACCCATGTGCGCGTTCTCTCCTACCCTTTAAGGAGAGATTGCACAAAATAGTTTTCTTGGTTTTATTACTGCTGTTCTATTAAATTACAGTATAACAACAAAATAACAATGGAAATGCATAAAAAACAAATGAAGTCAAAATTATTCATGCATAGTTAAGCAAAATATTAATATTTAGATTTTTTATTATTATTCTTTTGAAATGTGCGCAGACTCTCCTCGCTTTACGTTAATTTAATTGTTAGATGTAAAATATGAATATTATATTTAAATTAAATTCGAGAGGAAATGTTTTTTTTTTTTTTATAAAATTGATTTTTTAAACTTGATTGAACTACTATATATTTTAAAAATGTGTTCGTTTAGAATATATTTTTTTAATACCCTAAAAAATAAATTGCGAATCAGTTTAAATGAATGAGAAAATTGCTACATTAATAAATTCGAAAACATTATTTTTTTGTTTGTTTTTAAATAAATTTGAAGTTTTAATTTATTGAATTTTCGGTTTTTCATTTTAAAAATAAATTCTAATTTTGGTATTAATACAGCCAATACGCATGCGTGCAAGGAACAAACGGAAATTTCTCCTCTTTTTCAGACTTCCGGGAAGAATTAACGGAGAAAGCATGTTTTCTAGGAGTACGGAAATTATTTGTTAATGTAGTGTATAACGACGAATTTTTCTGACAGTGTAAAATTATCTGCATACAAGTGAGAATGTTTTTTTAAATCTCTTTTCTCAAATTCTGCCTCATCTACAGATTTTATTTATAAAGAAGTTTTTCTATATTATATTTTGTAAATATTATTATTTAGCAACCCATCTTCTCTGCGTAATTTCTGAATAAAAATAATTACAAATAAATAAATAAGAAACCTGCTTTAATGCTGAATAATAGAGGATACAAATTATTACCTATTAGACATATTTTTAATAAGACATAACGTAAAGCGAGGAGAGTTCGCGCGGTAGGAGAGATTGCGCACAAAGAGATTCGACGGGAAGGAGTAGAGTGCGCGCCCAGCGACTCCAGGTAGTTGTACAGCAGCATTAGTGCAGTGTCTACATGAATGTGCATATTGATTGTCCCAAGCGTCTTGGATAAAGCAGTGCTATTTTGTTTTGTTTTTCCAAAGTAAGTGCTTGAATTTTCATAACTGTTCGTCAGAATTTTTATAGAACGTCAGTAATACAAAATATTTTGAACTTAAACGATTTCTCTCCTACCAAAATAGGAGAATTTGCGCATCTGCTACTTAGGAGAGATGGCGTATTTCCCCATAAGTTTCAGTGCTAGGAGAGATTACACAGCTTATTGATAAATTTGTATGAATTGCAAATTACGTGTAAAACATATGAATGAATCAATTTTGAAATAATTTCGGAAAAACACATAATTATCAAAACTAAATTTGTCAACAAATTAAACAAATTTGCAAAAAAAATACTTTTGCAGATAAAAATTTTATTAATAAATTAATAATACAATTGTTATTAAATAAATTTTATGTAATTATTTTTGTTAATAAATTAATAATATATTTATTAATAATTTAATTAAATATTTATATATATTTTTTAAATTTATGAGCAATTAATTTGCTAATAAATTAATTTTGTTAACTAAAATAAATTTTCTAATACGATGTTTTGGAAAAGCTTTCACCCATTCCAAGTAGTGTAATGCCATCGAAATCAAAAGGAAACAGAGTGCAATTAATGTTACTGATCCACAAAATATACATGAAAAAAGACTTAAAAAGGATGCCGCTACAAAAAAAACAAAACAAAAAAACAAAAACAAAAACAAAACAAAAAAAAAACTGAAGTTAAGGTGCTTCCACAAATGTGGGATAAAAAAACTCAAGGAAAAAAAAACGAAGGTCAATGAGGATGAGTGCACTGAATGTCTGGAACCGTACCAGGAGACAACTTCGACAACTAACTGGATTCAATGTATTGCTTGTTGCAGGTGATTGCACGAAAGATGCACGATTTACAACAATAAGTGCATCGATTGTGGACGACGACAACTTCGGTTAGCAAACAAATACAATGAAACTGTGGAAATGGAAATGAAGTAATTTTCAAGTTAAACATGTTATCAACTAGATTAATGTTATTTTGTAATCTTAGTAGGGCTTGCTTTTTCTGATATTTTAATCTTCTTAAATTAAAATTTTTAACTGTTGTTAAAATTCTTTCTTTTATTTATTATTTAAACATTTGGTTGAAATATTCACTCCTAATACAATAATATTTACTCACAAAAACCTTTCAACAATGTCGATTAAGTGTAATTATTATTGTCAACAATTTAATTGTAGTTATTATTAATAACAATCTCTTCTACCTATGTGCGCAATTTCTCCTACCCATGTGCGCGTTCTCTCCTACCCTTTAAGGAGAGATTGCACAAAATAGTTTTCTTGGTTTTATTACTGCTGTTCTATTAAATTACAGTATAACAACAAAATAACAATGGAAATGCATAAAAAACAAATGAAGTCAAAATTATTCATGCATAGTTAAGCAAAATATTAATATTTAGATTTTTTATTATTATTCTTTTGAAATGTGCGCAGACTCTCCTCGCTTTACGTTAATTTAATTGTTAGATGTAAAATATGAATATTATATTTAAATTAAATTCGAGAGGAAATGTTTTTTTTTTTTTTTTATAAAATTGATTTTTTAAACTTGATTGAACTACTATATATTTTAAAAATGTGTTCGTTTAGAATATATTTTTTTAATACCCTAAAAAATAAATTGCGAATCAGTTTAAATGAATGAGAAAATTGCTACATTAATAAATTCGAAAACATTATTTTTTTGTTTGTTTTTAAATAAATTTGAAGTTTTAATTTATTGAATTTTCGGTTTTTCATTTTAAAAATAAATTCTAATTTTGGTATTAATACAGCCAATACGCATGCGTGCAAGGAACAAACGGAAATTTCTCCTCTTTTTCAGACTTCCGGGAAGAATTAACGGAGAAAGCATGTTTTCTAGGAGTACGGAAATTATTTGTTAATGTAGTGTATAACGACGAATTTTTCTGACAGTGTAAAATTATCTGCATACAAGTGAGAATGTTTTTTTAAATCTCTTTTCTCAAATTCTGCCTCATCTACAGATTTTATTTATAAAGAAGTTTTTCTATATTATATTTTGTAAATATTATTATTTAGCAACCCATCTTCTCTGCGTAATTTCTGAATAAAAATAATTACAAATAAATAAATAAGAAACCTGCTTTAATGCTGAGAAAACTTTAAAAATTTGCCTAATTTGCAGATTTTATTGATACAGCACTTTTTATACATTTTTATAATTATTTTCATTCAGCATCCCATCTTATCTACTTAATAATGTGGGAAAACATTAAAAAAATCTGCCTTATCTGCAGATTTTATTTATACAGCATTTTTCGTATATTTTTTACATTTTCATTCAGCATTCCATCTTCTCTACGTAATGCTAGGAAAACATTAAAAATCTGCCTTGTCTACAGATTTTACTGATACAGCATTTTTAAAAAATAGTTTTATAATTATCATTCAATATTCCCATATTCTCTATGTAACGTTGGGAAAACATTGAAATTATTCTGTAGATTTCATTTGATACAGAAATTTTCTTAAAAAATTTTATAATTATTTTCATTCAGTGTTCCATCTTCTCTACGAAAGCCTAGTCAAACATTAAAAATCTGCCTCATCTGCAGAATTTATCTTGAGAAAACATTAAAATTCTGACTCATCGGCATATATAATTGATGCTCTTGCACAGAGGGTTTGTTCACACAAAATATAAGAGGGTGTTTGTAAAAATATAGGTACCCTTAAAAAATGAAGTATTCACGACACTTAGACACTTTTGCGCGTTAATGAAATCTGCCAATAAGACAATTTTCTTATGCATATTTTATAAGTATTTTTAAGTTTTTGCTCATATTTTTTATGCTAAATGCATAAACAGTCACTATCTTTGACTTATTGCAATAAACCTGGATGAAACTAAGTTGTTTGGACAAACAGGTGGTCATTTTCTAATTAGCTTAAACTGCATACGCTCACTGTGATAAGTCTGAAAAAAAATCTGTCTGATTGAGAAACAAATGGACATTTTCCAATTAGACTGAAGCTGCATAGGCTCTTTGCAATAAGCCTGAAAAATATCAATCAGGTTGGAAAAAGGTAGATGATTCTCCAATTAGTCTGACACTTTGCAAACAGCCTTAGGTATTTACAGATTTCTCCAATTAGTCTACAACATATATAAAATTTGAGGCAAAAAGCTACCGGATACTTTCAATTTTAGACGTTTTGTTGAATATCCAGAACAGTTCTAGAGAAATAGATGACGAGTATTTCTTGAACTTCGAGAATGTAAAGATTATATTTGACAATATATGTTTCAGTGAAGATTTAACGACGAAAAGAGTTGGATTAAACAGCAGCCGACAACAAATTGAACCAATAACAGGTTGAATAAAAGTAATATTTGTAATTACATTTTATCATAAAAAGCTGGAAATGACTGCAGCTACAGCAAAGGATTACATTAGGCACTGTGCAACGTTTTTATTCGTTTGCTTAACAGGGTTCATACGTGTACCGTTATTTTCAAGGCAGATTATCAGTATTTTTTTTTTTTTTTTATAGAAAAATAAATCTAGTTTAATCGCGCGAAATTTCGCCTTATTTAAGGAGAGATTTTCTATAAGAAAATACTGGTACCGAAGAATTTCTTTGTCTGAAAATTCAAGGACCCGTACGAAACCTGCATAAGAATAGTACGTATAGTGGTGAAGATAAAGAGCCGTCGAGAAGTAACAAAATAAGTAGAAAAAAGGCTTATTAATAAAGTCTCTCAGTTTTTAACAATTGGTTTAATTATTTTATGTACAATTAATTATATATAAAAAAAAGACATTTTATTACTCGCAATTCTTATAACATTTGAAGCTTCACAAAAGCTTATATGTTAAATTACTACTTTATACATTTTAGAACGATATATTTCTAAAATTAATCCAATGAAGTTGAATTTTTCGTATGTATTTTAAGTCTATTGTATGTAATTTGTTTAAAATACCAACTGCAAGAACTCTTGATTATTTTTAATTTTTCTATGTAATTAAATGTTATTGAAAAACCGCTTGAAGATTTTTTTTTTACTTCAGAAGATTTGAACTAATACAATTCAGTACATTTTACGGGTAATAATACACTCAGTTAATATTAAATAATAATAATAATAATAATAATAACAATAATTAGAGTAAAGGTATTTAGTCAAGAGTAAAGGTATTAAATATAGCCAAATTGTCGCAAAGAATACGGCATTTAAGCGTAGGAATTTACTGTCAATATTGTTTTCATAAAGTGTGAACGACGTCCTATAGTAGGAAATGATCTCCTAATTGTTGGATCTCCATTATTCTAGTTGTCTGAGCGAAGCAAAGACTAATACTCAGCGCAATATTACTGTCTGGTCACATAACAGCTACGATGGATATTAACGGCATTAAAAAGAAAAAAAAAAAAAAAAAAAAAAAACCTAATAAAAACCTTTCGTCAAGCATAACTCAAAAAATATTTGCCGGATTTCGTTTCTGATTGCACCAGAAGGTACCTATGAGGGCTACTGAATGCACCTACTATGAAAAATAAGTTTCAAACCGTTAAAAAATTATACAAAAAGAAAAAAAAACTGATAAAAAAGCACAATTTATCTGCATACGTCACAAATATTTGGTGTGCGTCACTTTCACCGGTGGCTAGGCTAACGAGAAAGACAGGCTATCGCGGTGGGTCCAATTCTTCATTTTTTACAGACCGCTGGAGTCACATGATGCTCGAATGCACAAATGAAGGTGTGCGAAAAGAGCATCACGTGACCCCAACGGTCTGTAAAAAAAGAAGAATCAGACCCACCGCGGTCAATACTGTCAATATTGTTTTCATAAAGTGTGAACGACGTCCTATAGTAGGAAATGATCTCCTAATTGTTGGATCTCCATTATTCTAGTTGTCTGAGCGAAGCAAAGACTAATACTCAGCGCAATATTACTGTCTGGTCACATAACAGCTACGATGGATATTAACGGCATTAAAAAAAAAAAAACCTAATAAAAACCTTTCGTCAAGCATAACTCAAAAAATATTTGCCGGATTTCGTTTCTGATTGCACCAGAAGGTACCTATGAGGGCTACTGAATGCACCTACTATGAAAAATAAGTTTCAAACCGTTAAAAAATTATACAAAAAGAAAAAAAAACTGATAAAAAAGCACAATTTATCTGCATACGTCACAAATATTTGGTGTGCGTCACTTTCACCGGTGGCTAGGCTAACGAGAAAGACAGGCTATCGCGGTGGGTCCAATTCTTCATTTTTTACAGACCGCTGGAGTCACATGATGCTCGAATGCACAAATGAAGGTGTGCGAAAAGAGCATCACGTGACCCCAACGGTCTGTAAAAAAAGAAGAATCAGACCCACCGCGGTCAATACTGTCAATATTGTTTTCATAAAGTGTGAACGACGTCCTATAGTAGGAAATGATCTCCTAATTGTTGGATCTCCATTATTCTAGTTGTCTGAGCGAAGCAAAGACTAATACTCAGCGCAATATTACTGTCTGGTCACATAACAGCTACGATGGATATTAACGGCATTAAAAAAAAAAAACCTAATAAAAACCTTTCGTCAAGCATAACTCAAAAAATATTTGCCGGATTTCGTTTCTGATTGCACCAGAAGGTACCTATGAGGGCTACTGAATGCACCAGAAGGTACCTATGAGGGCTACTGAATGCACCTACTATGAAAAATAAGTTCCAAACCGTTAAAAAATTATACAAAAAAAAAAAAAAAAACTGATAAAAAAGCACAATTTATCTGCATACGCCTGCCTTTCTCGTTAGCCTCGCACCGGTGGACGTTTTCGTAGACAACTGTTTTGAACACATGGAGCAAATAATAATAATAAAAAAAAAACCGCACGCAGTAATAATGAAGTGCCATAAAACATGTTTAAATTTAATCAAAACAGGAAAAGAAATCTGTTTGTTTTTCCATTTAAAAGAAAAAAGGCATAAAAACTCCGATTTGAAATTTTGCAATAATCTCTCAATAGCATTTTTTAATCACCAAAACCATCATTAAATTTCGCGTGTGAAAATTGGAAACAATTATAATGATGTTTAATAAAATATTTTGCTTTATAGCATCATTTCTTCTTATTTTCTTTCTTTTATTAGGGTTTCGTTCATCTGACGACACCCTATTCGTCTCTCTCCTCTGTCTGTCCATCTGTCCGTCTGTCACAGAGCCCGTTCTCAGAAACTATACATGTTGGAGACTTGAAATTTTGCATACTTATAGATGAACACCACATATCATACGACAAATCATAAAATTTTGAAAAAGTCGTACATTTAACCCTTTGGGCTCCCACATGTGTATTTTAAACAATTATTTCTAAGTGAGCCCCAATTAGGTTGGAGGAGTGAAAGTTTGCATACTTATAGCTGAACACCTCACATCAAAGGACAAACTATAAAATTTTGAAAAAGTCGTACATTTAACACTTTGGGCTCCCACATGTGTACTTTAAACAATTCTTTCTAAGTGAGTTCCTAATTAGGTTGGAGGCGTGAATTTTGGCATACTTATAGCTGAACACCTCACATCAAACGACAAATCATAAAATTTTGAAAAAGTAGTATATTTAACCCTTTGGGCTCCCACATGTGTATTTTAAACAATTCTTTCTAAGTGAGTCCCTAATTAGGTTGGAGGCGTGAAATTTTGCATACTTATAGCTGAACACCTCACATCAAATGACAAACCATAAAATTTTGAAATAGCCATACATTTAACCTTTTGGGCTCCCACATGTGCATTTTAAACAATTCTTTCTAAGTGAGCCCCTAATTAGGTTGAAGGCGTGAAATTTTGCATACTTATAGCTGAACACCACATAAAATACGACAATTCATAACATTTTGAAAAAATCTTTCATTTAACCTTTTGGGCTCCCACATGCGCATTTTAAGCAATTCTTTCTAACTGAGCCCCTTATTAAATTGGAGATTTGAAATTTTGCATACTTATAGCAGAAAACTTGAGGCCAGGCGACAAATAATAAAATCGTGAAAAACTCTTAAGTTTAACCCTTTGAGCTACCACATATGTATTTTAAGCAATTCTTTCTAAGAGAGCCCCTAATTAAGTTGGAGACATGAACTTTTGCATACGTATAGCTGAATACCTCAAACCACACGGCAAATCATAAAATTTTCAAAAAGTTTTATATTATTTACTCCTCCGGGCTCTAACTTGTGTATTTTAAGCAATTTTTCTTACATCCGCCCTTTTCACCCGGGGAGAACTTTTACAACTTTTGCCCACACCCCTTTGCCCATTCTTTCATATTATAAATCATAGCCTTACATATTTTAGTTCAACTTTTTACCGCCAGGGGCGCCTACTTATCTCGGGTGCTATTGGCCCTACCCCCTTGACTAATATAGTTACGGAGAGTATATAAAACGAAGTTTCGTTCTGATAGAGGTTTATTTAGACTAGAATGCGCCCCTGGTTTCGAAATGTGGAACTAACAGATTTTTCAAAAGGATAAAGTGTTTTGAAAGGAATACTACACGAAACCCTCTGTGCGATCTGTGATCACACTTATCCACTTGTTTTTTACATGCTTTCTTTTAACTTACAATTATATTTGTCTGTGGCACTCAAATCTTGTGATTCATTTTTCACCCACTTCCTGTTGACATAGAGTTTTGAAATTTGGAATATATATGCATTCCTGAAGGCAATATATGAATTGGACATTGATTTTTAAAATTCGGTTCCTAAGGGGGCAACGTTAGGGGGGTGGGTGAATTAATGGTTACGTTTGATTTTCTATAGAGAAATCAGCATTAGCTTCAACAATGAGTATTTTTTGAAAAGTACTAATGACAGAGTTACCGCGATATCGCCAAACTTTGGCCAACGTGTCGAAATATCGCCAAATTTGCCAACAAAAAGTTTTTATATATGAAGCCAACTTGGAGATAACTGACTAATTTGGCAAAATTCCCATTTAAATCCTTTTATTTTCCATATTGAACTTACCGATTTAAATTTAAGGTTTTTTTCAAGACTTTTCTACTATTTAGTACATTTAAAAACATACATGTTTTCTAAATTTTTGTGAATTTTAATGAAAGTATGATTAAAAAAAAAAAAATCCATTTATATTAATTTCTTTTTAGTCTTTAAAAATGAAATTGGTACTTTTCTGTATAAAGGCTTTTGCGAGATACAGAAAATAGGTTTGGCGAGACAAGTAAGCTTTTTATGCGTATTTTCGTGCAACTTATTCATTGTTTCATATAATCAAGCAATTTTTTAAAGATTTATAAAATTTATTTTGTGTAAACAAACCACTTACCTATTTTTATATACAAACAAAGGTAAATTGTATATAAAAAGCAATGATATATATAGAAATAAAATGTTTATATTTATGTCACAGATGCCATATACGCACCGGGTTTGGCGTGATTTTTTATACCAGTTTGGCGAAAACGTCGTTTCGAATACCAGTTACATATAGTGTGCTATAATAGCACGTTATTTTTTATTTCAATATGAAAACAAAATAAAGTGATAAACAAGATATTTTCCATTATTTTTAAAAGGAAATAACAATCAATAAATGACATAATTATAGAAAAAACAATTTATAATAACGTTATATATGGTTACATCAGTGGTGGCTCGTGACTGGCATTTTGGGGGGGCACTAAATCCATAGCTGCCAAATTTATTCTTCTCTTACCACTATTGCTTTAAAAGAAGTCTTTGCCATATTTGTTGGCGGAATATTCAACCATTCAACTAGGTAATGATTTCTTTCAAAAAATAATGGTAAGAAAAGAATAATACTGTCCGCCATGCAAATAGTGCCCCAAAATATGACAGTTACGAGCTGCTACTGCTTACCACATGTCAGGCAAAGTAACGCCAAATTGGCGCCAATTAGGTACCTCTGTGCGTTTATGACATATGTGCCATATTTACTTGTAAAAATAAGTATAAACGTTCATCAAGTTTGTTTTCATAGCTATTTATATCTTTTTGCAACAAATCTCACTTTTTGAGACCGAAACTACACAAAGTTTGAAAAAAAAACTAGAAAACGGGAAATCTGTTTTTTCAGAATTTAGTGTCACAACCGATGACAAACCACATACATAAATATAGATACAACAAAACATATGTCAGTTTTAATATTTAAAACACACGCTTTTATTTTTGTACAGAATGACGTCATCCGTATCCGCTGAAGAGTTCTTCATTTACGATCCAATCTTAAACAACTTCTACAGTAAAGTACGCATAGGACTATCGCTGAGGATATCGCTGAATAATACACAAATCCAAAAAAAAAGAGATGTTGTCTATAATAGCTCCACATTTTATCAGAAACCATTCATTTATATTTTTTCAAAATAGCAAGTATTTTAATTATATATGAATTAAACAAATGGCACTAAAAACTACAAAAAAATAATGTTTCAAAAATAAATTGAATTGCAGTTTTCAATCAAATTGCATTTAAAAGTAACTTTTCTCCCCAATACGACGGTATAAAAATTGAAAATGCGCGATGTTTAGAAGTTAAAAATCTTAAATTAGTAGAATAGAGAAGATTAAGTTAAATTGCAGTTAAATTGCAGTACAGTATTTGGTACTACTTAGCTATTCCATCAACAAAAAATCTATCGCTAAACTATAAGATTGAAAGCCAATAATGGTTGATCATAAATGTCGCATTCTAAGTACCTTATTAGCATGCATTTAATGCTTTTCATGGTATTTTGCTGTTACATGGACTTTGGCATTTTTGTAAAAAGCGCGCAATTCGGTGTTAAGAAAGTGAGATTTTTTTGCCAAATGATATAAATGACTATAAAAGTAAAACAGAATAAGTATTATACTGGTTTATATATATATATTTATATTTAAAAATGCATCTGCCAACACGTATTAGATAAGTTATTTATGTTTGTATATAATCTAATATATAAAAATGAAAATTTGTCTATCTGTCTGTTTGAAATTCTATACAAATTCACAGTTTGGAAGCCAGAATTGTGAAAAGATACGTACATGTGTTTTAAAACACGGCCGAGGTAACTAAAGTAATCCGGAATCGAAATAATTTATAGTTAATTTTTAGTTAATTAAAAACCACCAATTTAACAGCAATTTTTTATCAAATTTAAAAATTTTTCGTTATAGCAGTTGCCAACAATTAAAATACACAATAAAATTCTTACTACAACAATTAATTTTCTAATGTAAGATTTCCACGTGAAAAATGAAAATGAAATAAATAGTTTGCCGAATTTAAAAAAAGGTGAATATTACGTCATACCTTTTCTATTGCAAGGTTTCCACGTGAAAAATGAAAATGAAATAAATAGTTTGACGAATTTAAATGAAAATGAATATAACTTCATAACTTTTCTATTTCAAAGTTTCCACGTGAAAAAGGAAAATATTACGTCATATTGGAAATATAAAGGACGTGGTGAATATAGTATAACGTCATATGAGTGTGAAAAAACGTATTGAAGCATGATAAAATACCCGATTATGGAAATATTGGCGTATTTTAACATTATTGCTCCAATGATATATTGAAATAAGTTCATTTATAGCTGTATTCTTTTGCGAATGTTATATGCATTTATACATTTTTATATTGTGTTTCCATTTGATTCATGTGTACAACACTTCGACTGCTTTTTTTAATGTTTGTTTTATGTTGTATGTTAAATTTTGAAATTGATTTTTCAGAACAAACATTCTTCAAATTCTGGGCAACGCTGGGCACTTTAGTTTGTAACAGATAAATGGCTTCTGTATCTGTATATCTATGCCAATATTATAAAGCGTTATAATATTATAAAATGTATACTATTATTAATGTCTGTGCATTTGTGAAGTGTTATATCTCTCAAACTACATAGCCAACTTAAAATAATGTTTGTGACCATATCTGCTCCGAAAAAAAGACTATATTTTATGTCAGTGCAGCAATCTACATCGCTGCAGGAGCAAAAAAGGTCTAAAATTGCGATATCTGTGATATTGATTGGGTTAGAAATTTAAATTCGGTGTGGTGGTTATTTTTAAGATGTAAATACTCGTTATGAAAAGGTTCGAAAATTCAATTTGACAGATAAACGTAAAAATTTCTAGAATGGTTCTAAATTATGACTTATTTGGAATAGCGAAAATTCTGGGATACTGTTGGGATTAGGAACTAGAACTTTGGCAATGACAGTAATTTCTAAGATGTAAATGCTCGTTGTAGAACGAATTCTAAAAAATCGAAAGACTAAACAAAACGGAAAAAGATCTAAAGATGATCTAAGTAACGAAGTATATGGAATTCTTAGGAATATTAACATGAAAATTGATATGGCTGTATTTATCATGACGTAAATTCTTGCAATAGTACAATTTCTAAAAATGTCGCTATATAAAACACTGCAGAAACAAAAAAACTTTCGAAATTTTTCTATTTCTGTGTTACTGCTGAGCCCAAAATCTTGAAATTTTGATTCGGGTTAAGTTCTAAAATATAAAATTGTTTCTATGAATGGTTTCTAAAAAATTTAAAATTTAAAAAGATGAAATGAACGGAAATCGTTCTCGATTACCATTAATTTGGAATTATTAGGTATAGAAACTTTAAATATTTCATAATGCTGCATTTCCTCCACAAAACATACAATTTAAATGCAACAAAACGGATAGATACCCACCTAGCATTAAATAAATTGTGTAAATATTGAATAAAGACCTGTATGTAACAGTGAGTAGGTTGCCCGAAAGTACTTGTTAAAGTGTTTCTTCTCTAGGCTTTTCTCTTTCGCCAAGGCCACTAACAGAGCGAAGTGTCGTTATATATTTGATATGAATTTTTTTCTGATTTTTTTTTTTTTTTAGGTATTTTATCATAAGGTCATATTCTCAATTGTCATTAGTAGATTTTTTATATATTAACTTGTTCTGGTGAAATTTCATAATCGGATTCATATTGGCGTATTTTAGCTTGCATAATTTGCTGAAAAAATATGTATGGATTTGTAAATTACTTTAAATGACACTTTGACAGCTCAAAGGTTATGCAGACGATATATTCAGATCTTGTGTCATACTTTATGCTGCAATTATTGCCGATTTCTTTTATTTAATACGTGCTAAATACAGCTCAACTTGTGCAGAATATGTTTGAAAACAAAACAATACAGCGTATGTAGTGGACAGCATACCCTCATCATTTAAATCCAATCGAGCATATCTAAAACACACTCTAACGACGTATTGCATACCACTGTTGATGTGTTAGGTGCTTTGATACTACATCATATTTTGAAGAGAGAATTCCTCAATTCTTATCGACAACCTCATTGCATCCGTGCAAAACAGATATTGTACAATATTAACTATTCCAGGGGAACACACACTATATAAAGTATAGTCCATTCCTTTCAAACTTCATATATTTGTCATTTAAAGTTACTCAAATTGGTGCGAAGAGTCTGATTATGCTCTTGACAGCATTTTATACAGTTAAAATTCCGATATAAGATAATTTAGTATTTCATTTTTTATTTTACTTTTAATATATTGCGTACTTTCAATTTTATATCCATGCATGGTCTTGCATGTTTTGCTTTCCCATTTTTTTAAACAGTGTATATGAATTTATATATAAGATTTTGTAACTCTACGATTCGTTTATTTTCATCATTTCAATTTACCGCAGTAAATGGACAATTAAAGATGACATCTCATTTTCTTTGCTTCCACACGTTATTATTAAATCTATGTTCTTTGCAATATCGCTCAGACTAATCCCTCTGAGGGAAGTCCTGGTGTAGGACTTGCTGCAATGTTGTTTCAGTGTGCCTACTAAAACGTCTAAATAATTTTATACAGAAATTCACTCTCCGTGCAGCAAGTAGTGGTAATCCTTGGAGATGGCTTTTGCCGCATATCTTCTCCACAATCAAATTCCCTTGATCTAAAACATATATCCGCCAAATTTGGTTATCTTAACACATTGAGGGGCGGTGGGATATATTTTATCCCACCAATGATTAATGAAGATTTGCACCGGAAAAATTTTATTAAATTTTGCTTTTCTAACTTTGATGGGGAAAAGTTGAAAAATCGCCTTTCTTTATTTTGAAGCAAAATTTTTCGATTTTCCCGGTGTGAATTCAACATTAGAGGAACGTAACTGCTTGCCCCTCAAAGGGTTAAGCGCAGTCACTTCCGAAGTACAGGCTTCCAATTATCTCATTTTTACTTTCTTCTACCTTCAATAGAAGAAAGTATTGTAATCGAATTTTTTTTCGACTGCCGGTTTTCGATGGATTTACACGTTTTAGGGGTCAGAGATCACAGAAAACAGGTTTATACAGAATGGTTGTCTGTCCTTGTGTCCGTCTGTCTGTTTGTCCGCGTGGCCGTATGTCCGTGTGTTGCCATTGTACCATCGAAAAGTGTATGAAGTTATGCATAGAATTGAAACAATTTTTTTTAAGTTTTTGGCTATGGCAAGCAGGTCCTCCCTGAATTTGGAAAAAATCCGCCGGAAGGGGCACTGTAATATCGATTTTTGTGCCATTTTGAATATTGTACCATCAAAAAGTGCACGAAGTTACGCATAGAATTAAACCAAATTTTTTGTGCATGTTTTTGGCCATGGCGAAAAGGTCCTTCTAGAATTTGGAAAGATTCCCCTGAAAGGGAGCGCTGTAATAGCGATCACCGGAAGGGGGCGCTGTAATAGCGATTTTTGTGCCGTTTTCAATATTGTACCATCGAAAAGTGTATGAAGTTATGCATAGAATTGAACAAAATTTTTTATATAGGTTTTTAGCCATGGCAAGAAGGTCTTCCCAGAATTTGAAAAATTTCCGCCGAAAGGGGCAACTATAATAGCGATTTTTGTGTAATTTTCTTGATTTTTTGTAGTTCAGTTCTACACAGGCGGCTGATGAAGCAACGGGAACTTCCCATCCGAATAAGCCGACTATTCGCGAACAGCTGATATACAACAGAATAATGCAAAACTATTGATTTTAATAAATATCATGATCGAGACTCGTTTTTACTCCGATTAATTGACTGAAGCAGAAATTTAAGATAAAAGTCAAAGTTGATATAGTATTGGACTAATAAAATTGAAATATTGACATTTGTAACAACATTTTCAAATATTACAACATATGAGATAGAAGAAAGTTTTAGAATTGGCACATCCAACTAGTTAATGATAGTAATAATATTTTTTGTAATAGTAAAATAATATAATCTTTATGATAAAAATCATGAACGGTATCCATCTGAAGATTTTGGTGCACAATAGCGCTGGTTCCAGTTCATAAGGGTGTTCTGAAATCCAAAAGGGCAACTTTCTGACATAAGTTTTAATTTATTTTTGTTCGAAAATGCATGAAACTAGCTGGTGTTGTTGTTCAGAAACTATGTAATTGAGCTGTTTTTCCCATTTGTTAGCAAACGCAATAGATCTTTCAGAAAATAGAGTCAAAGTGGGCGTTTTGAGCCGAATTTCCGCGAGAAGGGAGAAAAAGCACTAAAGAGCGGGCGAAAAACGTGTTTGTCACAGGATCGAATTCGCGTATAACTCAATAGGTAAATTGATTGATCAAAAAAATGGAAAAACCAGTTCAATTCCGAATCGCTTCCATGGCCAGTCTTTCCAATTTTATATCTTTCTATTAAAAAATGAATTTGTAAATATGTCAAAACGTTTTGCGCTTGTTGAGCAGAGCAGTTAAGAATTACTTAGAGTAAGTAATTCTCTTAGAGTAAGAATTACTTAGAGAACTTCTATTAAGCAGCCTTAATAGAGAGCAAGGTACCTTAGAATATCCATGAAGTCTGGCACCATTATTTAAATTTAGAAAATTATTTAATATTTAAATCGCGAAATTTGCATTCGACAAATTTATATAGTTTTTTTGTGATTAAATAAGGCGAAACATTCTTTAAAAAGAGTGGTAAAAATGTACGCACCGTGATAAGTAGCAAAATGAATTATTAATATACTATCTCAGTTTTTAACAATTGGTTAAATTATTTTATGTCTAACTAATTATATAAAAGAAAGCCATTTTATTACGCGCAATTCTTATAACATTTGAAGGTGCATAAAGCTTATATGTTAAATTACAACTTCATGCATTTTAGAACGATATATTTCTAAAATTAATCCAATGAAGTGGAATTTTTCGTATGTATTTTAAGTCTATTGTATGTAATTTGTTTAAAATACCAAATGCAAGAACTCTTGATTATGTTTATTTTTTTTCTATGTAATTAAATGTAATTGAAGAACCGCTTGAAGAATTTTTTTTTTTTTAACTTCAGAAGATTTGAGCTAATACAATTCAATAATTTTTTACGGGTAATAATACACTCAGTAAATATTAAATAATAATAATAATAAATAATAATAATAACAATAATAATAATAATAACAATAATAATAATAATAACAATAATAATAATAATAACAATAATAATAATAATAACAATAATAATGAAAATAAAATAAAAAAAAAGAAAGGAAGAAGGGGCGGGGGAATGTTGACCGAATTTGGTTATTTTAGTCTCAGTTACTTTGAAATTGCAGGCTTTCAAACATCTCACCTTTAATTATTGCCACTCAATGCTAAATTAATTTTCGAAAAGACTTTCCCAGCCGATTTTGGAATAAACTATAACTGATTGGAAAAAGATAAAGATTGATGCTAGAAATTAAAAATATGGACGTTATGCTGCCTATAGGATGGAATAAACAACATGGAAAAAATTTCAAAATGAAAGTAAAATCTGTATATATATATATATTTTAATGTACAGGCAGTATAATTAAATTTACTTTTCTTGCTTAGATACAGGGTGAGCATAAATTAGTTGGTCAGAAAGGAGACCTTATTATGGATAGTTATATAGGAAAGAATGAGAGTAAAAATGATTATAAGATAGTGAAATACACAAATATTACTTTTTATTTTATTTTATTTTATTTTTTTATTTTATTTTTTATTTTTACAAAGGTTTGGTATATCTACTCTTTATTACTCTTAAAATGCCACATCGGTAAACCAATTTTTGCCATATGTTTGTGAGCATGTGCATGTTGATCAAATCAAGGGATTCGTGATTTCTATTCAGGAATGGATTTCGGAAACGGCAGACCTTAAACCTTACTCTGAAATTTAGCAGTGAGAGTAGTAGTGATCGTTGTGACCACCAAGACCGTAATACACGTCCAATAACACGTCTGCGACCACTTAAAAGTGAGACCTTGGCAATGAATTAAGAAGCATGTCCGCAAACTTACGATAAAATACTAGCAACACACCTTTGATCAGATACTTTGCATTTAATATTTCACAAATTATTCAGTTATGAAATTCCCTAACTACTTTGTGACCACCCTGTATATGTTTCTGAACTGCACAATTTTATTATATATTGCATTACTAATTGTTTCAAGTCTACGATCATTAATCGGCGATCGTATTTAATAATTTCACTAACTTTCGTGCGCAATGCATTAGAAATAATCATTCCTAAATTTTTCTTTATCCAAGCTCTTCATGTTCTTGAAAAATTAAATTGTCAATGAATATTAATTAATTAAGCCATTCATTCGAAACTTTGAGCGAGTATGTTTATTAATTCTTTTAATAATGCATTTGAAATTTTTATTCATAATATCAGAAGAAATACTTTAAGAATGAAATGAAATCTTTATAGTGGCACATTCATTTCAACGATGTTTTCCAGTTAAATCCTTAAATATGTTTGAAAAAAAATTAATCCTCATATAAAAGCATACTCATTATAATGAAACGTTAAATGCAGTGTTTTCTTGGGTACGGATATTGCTTAGCTCTTTTTTTTATGGCGATTGCCTTAATGTCTGTAAATAAACAGGGCTTTTACTTTTTATTTATATCATAGAAAGTGACATCTGAAAAAAGTAGTTCAATGCCTCACTTAACTTTTTTTTTCTCTTAATAAATTGCGAGTGAAGTCATGTACCCCTAATGGATAGAGCATCACCACTTGCACAGATTTTCTTCCCTCCCTCTTCCTTTTTCGGCGAATGATCCTTTGGATCCCAGTTGTATTGATCCCCGGCATCCCCTGAATGAAGCTGAGGTCAGTGAGCCCTACGCACAAACACGTGCAGGAACCGACGATTCACGCTTGCGGGGGTGGATGCCACGACTAAAATTGAGTTTCGTATTATTTTTAAAAAACCTTTCTAATTCTTTTATTTTGATATTTTAGCAATAGCCAGACTGTTGAATGATACCTGTAATGAAAGTGCAAGTTTTGTGCGCAAGTTCCGTTTACTAACCATTAAGTTTCGTGTGATGACCCACTGGTAAAAGGCGGTGAATAATTACACTTTAATTTATACACCAAACTCATCCATAATTGCTAATAAAAGCGGGAGAAATAATTGTGCAACAGTTTTATAAAATAAAAGCAATTCATAAAAAAAAGCAGGTGCCGAATTAATTGAATCGGATTGGTGTGTCAGATATTAAATGAATTAAAAGACTGATGCCAGCATGCGACAAAAAATTAAGCATTATTATTAGCATTTTGCTTTCTATCATTTGATTCATATAAGTGGCTGATTCTATTATCAGTGATTATAATAAGAAGCACATATTATAATATTTCTATCATTGCTTGAAAAAACAGACCGTTTATTGGTAGCAAATTTTCTATAATCATTGCTTGAATGTAAGATTATTTCCAAAATAAATATTTTTATATATCAGTTTATTGGAACAAGCAAATAGTTTTTTCTTCTTTGAACGGGATATATCATTTCCCCAGTCTGATGAAGAGAGCCCTAAAAGCCTTCTGAAACTGATTTTGTTGTAATCACCAGACATATTTAAGGAATCTTGGTTCGGAAAAGTAGTCCCAATTTTTAAATTTAAGGGGACTGTTTAGCTAATAATTGGTCAAATTTTTTTTTTCTATTGAATGAAAGCCCGTTTAATTGTGAATATTTTGACACCTCATTTTTACCCATACAGTAATTATATCGCCAGATATTGTAAATTTTGTTAATACAACCAGCGAAATTCCCCACACAAATGAAAACTTTAAAGGACTTCTCCATGTTCATATTTTCTTCACTTCCATGTTTTAAAAATGCTAAGGCGTATTTTGTATTTGAGATATTTAAATTTTTTTGCACATGATCTTTATCATATATGTAATAAATCTGCGTATAAAATTAGCCTTCAGGTTTTTCGTACTTTAAAAAAAAAAAAAAGTATATAGAGATGTGTTAGATTTCATCATTTTGCACTATATATATCACTAAAAAAATTGTATTAAATGTAATATTAGATGTATCTAAAAATCCATGCGCAGTCTTGTGTAATATACATTTGAAAATCTCAAAAAAATCAGCAAAAATATTAATATTTAAAAAAGTAGTAGGGATTTTAAAAAATTAATAAAAAAAAATTAAATATGCAGTTAATTTTTTTTTTAATGTACCTTTTTTAACTTTGAAATGCAGTGAGTTCAGCATTTGAACCATATTTTTGAAAATAAACAAAATTGTAGAAAAGATAAACTGTCATCTTAAGGAAGGAAACACATGTTTGAAATAAAAATCTTAGCAACAATGTATAGAGCTTTGAATGAACTTTTATAATTTTATTTTATTGAATGGGTGCCTGGATAAAAGGCTTATACTACAAATTTAAAATTTCGAGAAATGAGGAAAAATCTATTAATGTCATTGATTTGCGATATCCTGAGCAGCCAGTGCAACACAGGCCCTTCTTCTGATCATAATTACCCTTCACTTTTCTCTTCATGCTGAGCAATAACGCGTAATAAACAAGAACGAAAAATCAGGCGTCCAGCATAGATTATCAAACACTTTCCAACACCTTCAGAATACTGTAAAAAAAAATTCACAGTTTATAAAGGTGAAATATGATGTCTAAATAAACAATGTGGAAAACGCATAACGCATTTGAAAACCCAATTTCTGTTATTATCAACAATAGTCGGAAAAATATCCAATTTTTTGTGGAACCCTGTATAGGATCTATAGATTTGTATCTATACTACATAGTATGCTAAAAGTTAGTTGAATTAAATGAATAGCGCACAGTTGAAAATTTCCATTCAACAATTTCTCTGAATAACGGAAATATACTTGAGAACTTTTGTGCAGCCCTGTATATGATCTATAGAATTTATATACGCCAAGTAATATTCAAAAAATAGTTCAATTTAAAAACGCGTACCACAACTGAAATGGCACTTCCAGCAATTATTGTTCCTAGGCTTCGATAGATCAATTATTGTTCAATTTCTTCTGTAACCAAATTTTTTTGTGTGTCCCTGTAAATTTACAATAAATTCTATGCACACCATAGTAAGCACCGTGTAGTAAACCTCAGTGATATATATAAATTTCAGTATGTTTAAAATACTGTAATATTGTTAAAATACACCTCAAACGATTTTTCTCTATAGACCGTAAAGAAACGGAACTCTTTTGAGTGTCCCTGTAAATGAACCGTAAATGCTACACACTTCATTTTTAATACCGAACATACTATAGTGATACCCAATATCATCTATAAATTTCATGGCAATTGGACTATATTTACGTGAGTTAAAGCACTGACAGACGGCAGACAGACAAACCGAAATCGTAAACACTTTTCAGCTGTTTTGGAAAGTGTTAAAAACTAGTTAGGTGGGTAATGAAAGTAATAATATTATTTTTAGTTTATGGTTTTCATTTTTAACCATTTGGAAAAATGGTTATTGTTCTCGTCAGGGTAGGAAATCAAAAGCATATCTGAAGCTTTTTATTGGTTTAATCCGCCTTTTATTCGTTTTCTGATTGGTCTATACCAGTGATTCCCAACCTTTTATTGGCCACGCCCGACCAAATCCTCTGTAAAGTAACTATGCCCCCCCCCCCTCCTTAATCTGTGAATTATGTCTGTTATTATTTTAAAAAGTGAACTCTAATCACACTGTGGAAGCGTACTACAGCCGTAACAATAACTATTCATTTCACATTTTTTAACTTATTAAAGAGTCTGTCACAAATAAGTTTTTAGCATAATTTTATAAATGCAATGGGATTATGCATCTTCGCCTTTGGGCCAAAAACAGTTTTGTTGTACTACTTCTAACTGATCTCAATATTAAAGAAAAGTGTTATATAGTCTGCATTTTTATCTGCACAAAAGATCTTCAAGAGAGACTTACATTTAACTTTAAAATTGATAACATTCACACATTTTATAATTTATTTTTCTAACTCATTAAGAGTTGGTGGAAAAGCTTTGGACACTAAATTTTCTTTCTGTGGATCACACACTACACAAGAAGCATTTCAAGATTCTCATCTTTATTAACTTTAAGTAGCCATCATTCTCCATCACAACACATTTTTCTGATTTTTCTTTCCCAGCATGATTAGTTGCCTTCCATGTATGGAACCACTGGTTGGGACCCAATGGTCTATACAGTACTGGTCTACACAGTACCGGTTTGGGAACCACTGGTCTATACAGTAATCTGTATTTCCCTTTACTTTCAACAGAGATGGATACCTTCTGTTGCCACTATAACAAAAAAGTAATAAAAACTACAAAAAATTAATAACTCAGAAACGAATTGAGATACAGCTTTCAAACAAATTGCATTTAAAAGTACATTTTTTCTCTCTATACGACGGTGTAAAAAGTAATATTGTGAGATGTTTAGAAGTTTAAGAATGAAATTTCATTAAAAATGGGTCGTCAGATTTCTTGGAAATCTGACGATGGAAAAGCCTTTTCCCGAACAGCCAATGAAATGCTTGGATAATACGTACGTACGAGTCGCAGGCTATTTTTGTCGCTTGGAATTTTTACGTGTAATAACACTATTAATTTTTAATTCATGGCGTACGTAATGTATGATCAACTCCGTGCGATTTTTTGTGTCTTAAATTTTAGTCTTTGAAAAAATCATTTTCCAAATGGTCGTTGTAATTTGCTAAATTGCTGTTTTTTATTTTTTATTTAAAGTAAATAAACTTATACATTATGAAATCACAATTTTAAACTCTGTGTCCACTCATCAATCATTCTATATAGATCCTTTTCCACCAAAAAACTCAACTTTCCAAAATTTTGTAACATGGGCCTTTCTTCCAGACACCCATTCAATTATCGCCAAATGTTGAAACATAAATGATGTAATAATAATAAATGTAAAGACAAATACTACATGTAAGTAATAATAAAAATTAGTTGAAAGTTTAAATAATAGTAAATGCAAAGAAACGTCCTGTTATTAGTAGAAGGAACCCAAAACTGTTAAGAGGCTACTTCCTTCACTCACGCGAAAACAACCGCTCGCTAATGTTAATCCTATGGGAGAAATTTTTAAAACTATCTTGTTTTCATTTCAACATTTTTAAATGATTTTTTTTTCGCATTGCATAGCTGAGGTCGATCTCTACAAAGGACGATTTTTACTTTTACGATTTTGTTAAGTCTTTTTTTATTAGGAAACTTTTACTTTCGGAACTGGTTATGAAAGTGAAAGTATCCCGATTAAAGGGATAAAAAAAATCGCAAACAAAATCGAATAAGTAAACCACGACTGTAGAGATCGACTTCAACTATCCAATGTCAAAAAAATAAAATAAAATAAAATAAAATATTGAAATGACAAAAATTGACTGTTTGACCTTTTATTACGAAGTCTGTAATTCATTTGGATTATTAATTATTTTAGAAATTTACATATGTTTTATACAAATAGAAAATTTTTGTAAAATTATAAAAACTGTAGTAAAAGTTTTAATATTTTACGACGATGTTCATCTTGCAAGGAGATTTTTGCCATGAGTTCGAAGCCCAAGTTCCATATTTTTAAGTCTTTATTTCTGTTTTATACGGCCTATTATGCTGTCTCTTTTATTATACCTGAAAAACAAACACAAATTTGGAGAAAAAAAAAATATATAAAACTTTAATAAAAATTTCAAAATCCACAAATTTTGCTCATATTTTTTGTTGTCAATTTGATAAAAACGTTTTTTGCTTGTTTTTCAGGTATAATTTGTAGAGAATTTAATTTCCTTTATTTAAAGAAGCAAAAAAAAAAAAAAAAAATCCGCTAATTTGGTCAAAAATGACCGTGGCTAAACCTCTGAAATACAATGTTTCGAGATGTTTGAGTTTAAAGTTTTGCCTTCGCAGGCATCGCCGGCCGGTCTGCATGACTAAAAGTTTACGTCTCGTACGACTGTAAATCTAGAAATTTTCCTGTCAGGCCCTGTATGACATTCTTAAACTTTCAAACTTTATAATAACTAATAGGTATCCAACTCATCCTTCCCGGGGTATAGAATATAGCTGAAACCCATTTCTTTTATTATTATTGAAAACTCTAATAATTTTTTTTTTGCATTTACTCGTTTTCATTTATTTGTATTTTGCCCACTAACAACACCAAAAATCATTTTTTAATTAAAAATATCAATAAGGTATCCAAATAAAATTTCGAAACTTTTTAAAAGCTATACTTTCGTAACGACTTCGTGCAAGAGTTAATAGACAAAGAAAGAGCCAAAGACTGCTATTTATAGCAGCAATTTTAATTCCAATAATTCTCAGTTGTTTAAGCGAGTAGTTGAATTACGTGTCTTAAATTTGAGTTTTATTTATTTTACATTACCTTATTTATTTACCGATGAAGTTTTAATTTTGTTATGGAATATAAGCTGGTAACAAATGCCGAACTATCTATATTATTTTAAGTGCAAACGGATTTATATTTCGTAATCATCTGCACAGGATAGAGATCAATTTTAAAAAACATTCACGCTTAGAAATTATTTTTAAAACCATAAAAAATGTGTAAATTACGATACAGTTTTCAAACAAATTGCATTTGAAAATATTTTTTCCCCTATTCGTCGGTGTAAAAATTGAAAATGTGCGATGTTTAGAAGTTAAAAAAAAATTACTGTAAAAGCAAAATTTAATCGTCTGCTGTTGCCACCATAAAAATGACGTCAGCGTTACGCACGGACACGTTTGTCAGAAATTAAGAATAATAATTACATTTTTTCGTCAATTCAAACCTTTCTGGTCTCTTTAATGCCAACATTTGTTTTATAATTAATTTAATTTAAAAAAAAAACGGCATCAGTTATTGAAATTTGTTCAGTTTGCAGAAATTTATGCTAATCATAGACACGTTGTCAAATTTTTAGTCAGGGCTGACATGGTTTCTTTGCCATCTTAACTTGTGAGCTATTAAAAACCCCTTGACTTCTCCAGTAGCTCCGAATTTGTAGAATCTGGGTCATAATATATTTTCGTGATTTTCAATTTTGAAATTAGTAAATTATTTCTGACCGCCCTCAAAGTGATTGTAATGAATTTTTAAAGAATAATGCTAAGAACCCTTACTTAACATTTTTTTAAATTGCGACAGCAATGCAGGGGCATTTGGCTCAGTACACAACCCCCAGTGCCTTTCCCCTTATCTATTAATTTTAATCTGCGCAGGGTTTCCCGAAAAACGTTACAAGCGCTTTAATTTTAATCTGTTGGAAATAAATTAGGCAATATAAATGGCAAAATTGTTAAAAATGAGGTCGGAAACAAGTTTGTCGGAAAGAAATAGTCTGGCTATTAATTTTCAAAAAGTTATGCTATTTATATTTTTATACGATCTTTCTAGACAAAATCGATCGATTAGAATTCGCGTAAATATTTTGGAGTTCTTCACCACTAATATTGTTGTAAGAATCAATTAGCTTTTGTTTAAGGTCAACTGCATATGTATTATCATTCGGTTTTTTTTCTTTGTAACACCTCGCAGATTTACATTTCTAATTTGATGTATGGTCTGCATTCACAATGGTCAGTATTTAATTAAGCAAAACTGATTCAATTTTTAACATAAGGATATGCAATATTTTGTAATGATCTGGTTGCAGTTAAAGAAATTTCTTTCTGATCGACCGCTTTTGTCTAAAGGTGTCGTAGACAGTGTTGCCAGTGGGCTACATTTTTTTAATTTAGATTTCTTGATTCGCACCACTTTTCTGAAATGATAAAATTCCCCTTGTTTTCGCATTAATTAATATGTCATTAAAGAAGGCGAATTTTACTATTTAAAAAAAGTGGTGCCAATCAAGAAATCTGAATTTTAAAAAAAGTAGCCCACTGGCAACACTGGTCGTAGAAAGAAATTAAATTTAGTGTTGAAACTTAATGGCAAGACTATTTCTCTGATATAATAATTATTTACCTTTTTCTGTACACTTTTACAGTTTATATTGCCTACTAATCACCAACTGGTGAAAAATTAAAACGCGTTTCATCCCTTTTTTTGGGGTATCCTGTAACCAGACAAAGCAAGCTTAATGCGAAGAAATGTAATCAAAACATGCCAAATTTAGTTGAACATTTGAATCTTAGTGAAACTAATTGAAATTTATGACTTCAGAAAGAATCCTTATTCAACATTTTTTCTTTGTTGTTAATGATTTAAATGATTTATATAATGAGTATGGAATTTTAATGAGCTATTTTTAGAAGTGTAAACAAATGAAAAACTAATTGAAGTCAAGTATTAATCATCGTTCCCTTTCGGAGCTATTCATAAAATAAATTGCTAGTTATTATTTTGTTTCTTAAAAAAAAAAAAAAAAAAAAAAAGTATTCAGATAATTTTTTCAGTGATGTCAAAAACTCTAAAAAGTTGTGTGTGTGTGTGTGTGTGTGTGTGTGTGTTTTTAATAAATAAAGTAATAATCATTCTTTTGTTATCATCTTTTATATGAAAATTAATGCAAATTCCCGTATTTTTCAAATTTTGTTGCTCCCATATCAAGAAAAGAGAATATGTAAATGGTAACTCTTAAGAGAATGATTCAAGAAAATTGACGTTCAATTTGTGAATATTTTTATTTATCATTAAGTCTGCACCTATTTAATACACAATTTTCTATAACCTCCTGAGACCCAAGACAATTTGAAACACTTTGTCTTTACTACTTTATTGTCATCAAAAGGGTAAAAAAATAAAATTTTTAACGACTTTTAATTTTTTTTTTAAATTTGTTAAGAACCATATCCATTTTAATGGATGTTGAGATTTTAAGTGTGATGAAATGTAAACAGAGTTCAATTCAACTTTTCACATGTAAAGTGATACTGAAAAGTGTTAAATTAACAATTAATTGAAACATATGTATATTTATTATTAATTTAATGAACAACACTGAGTTATTTTACACATATTTAATCCAAATAAAAATCTTTGAAACAATTTCTTTCATTAATAATGCACAAAAACATATTGCAACTTGTGCATCTAAATTTAGTTTTCTTTTGAATACATATTATTATCAATGTAATTTCTAAAATAATGATGTGCTTTAAATTTTATGTGCATTTGTGTTTCCTGTTCTAGCTGTTGTGAAACATCAAGAGGATCTGGAATGCTTGAGCAAACCTTAAAAAAAAAAAAAACATAATTAAAATCAGATTTCACGATGCTTGTGAAAGTAAAATATTCTTAATTGTATTAATTTAATTTGTTTGTATATATTTATGAATTTCTAACAAAAGAAAAAGTTAACCGAAATAATTATCTTAATTTGCATATTAAAAATCTTTATATGGAAATAATTCATAACTTGAACTTCAAAGATCTCTTCCAAATCAAAGTGGGCTTTTGATATTTCGCTATTTCACTTCCGTTAGTTTTGCTAACTGAACCATGAGCAAAATTATTGACTAATTTTTAGAACCCTCATTTTCAGCCTCAGAAGAATCTTCATAAATTTTATTACTATTAAAATATCACTAGAATCACTAAAATCAAGATCAGAGTCATACCCATTTGCTATTATTTCTAATGCTTCTAATGTTGTTAATCTTTCTGCTAAAATAAAATACAAAAATATGTAATATTTGCTGTCTCTTTTTATAAAAGTAAATAAAACATTACAGAGAGATTAAATAAACATAAAAAACTTGGAAATCTAGCACATGATTAAAACCAAAACTAATGCTAAAACTAACTATAACTTTACTCAAGAAAGACCCAACATCCATTTTAATGGATGATTACAAATTGCCCAGCAAAGAAAGAAGCAGTGGGCCATCAGTTGGAAAAAAGATGGCAGCCAGCACTGCCATCAGCGATAAAGTGCAATGGTGCCATTACTTAAACCTGTCGAAAAGTCCGAGCGGAATGCAGCTGGCCCATCAGTGATGGCCAACAGAAGGCCAGCATTGGTATGCCATCACATTACTTCAATCCGGCACTTTTCCTGCAGTGCTAGCACCTATCCCACTGCTATTCCTTTGCTGGCTCAGCACTTTCCTTAACAAAAATTTCTTATAGAATTCAATAAAAAAACACAGTATTATATGATTATGGCTCTTTTTACTATAAGCTAGTTTCACCAAGAGATATAGAAGTGTCTCTAATAGAAATATCTATAGAAATATTTGAACTTTCAGCGGTTTCCATGTGGTCACCCTCCCAAGCACTAACCGCGCTCGATGTTGTTCGGTTTTCGTGATCGGACATGAACAAGTACTTTCAGCGTACGCTACGGCTGCTCGTAGATTTCAAGCTCTCATTACACTATTTCAAGTTTGTTTCTTTTGTGATTTACGTTCCCAATCATTAAACTGGTATAGAAATTATTCTATTGTATAGAAATCCTATATATTTTATACGCTTTTTTTTATTATTGATTCTGAACTGTGTAAATTATGAAAACTGAAATCCTATGTAACCTAGCAAAACCAGATTTAAGGAGGAAAAAAAGTGCGTTGAAATAAAGAATTTATTTGTTTATTCATTTACTTATTTGTTTTGTTGGTGGCAGTGGTACTATATTTTTTACAGTTTCAAAAAAAATTAGCTTCATAGCTTAAATTGTGTTAAGATATTCATTTCAGATTTGTGTTCAAATACTCAATGTCTTCGATATTCGCAGCGCCACCTAGCGTAAGGGTTCCCAGCAATAATACTGCAAAAGTTCGTGCACTTCCATGTAGTGGTGGGCCAGCACATGAGATAAAATGGATGCCCACCAGAATTTTATCTGATGATTTCCAACAGCAAAGTTGACTGAAGCTGTCCAGCAGTGGTCATGCAGTGGTAAACCATCAGCCAGCACTTCTCCATCATTGCCAGCACCTATCTTGCCGCTGGCCAGCAATTTCCTCTTTGCTGGGTGAGCTTTAACATGTTAAGTGCCACGGTGACTGACACTGAAGCTGAAAAAATTTACAATTTTTTAAGTAATTTTTAATAAAGTATAATCCTGTAATAAATAAAAGGTAAGTAAATTTTAAATAAATTTTCAGCAATTACTTAAAACAATATCTATATATTTAGTTTTATATCATATTTTAGACCGTCAGTCATCGGTGAATGACTCGTTTTAAAAGGAAAGTTCAGTGTCAGTCACCGGTGACTGACGTGGCGCTTAACGTGTTAAAGCAATAAGGCTAATGTCAGACGAACGTCTATTTGCACGCTTTTTGTTTCAACATGCACAGAAACACATGCTAGCGAAGGTGCAGGAAGGCTGTAGGAAGGAAAAAAGCGTACAATTAGACGTTCGTCTGACATTAGCCTAAATATATCAAAATTACAGTTTTACTACAAAAACATTAAAATTAACTTATGCACTCTAAAATGTGCTTAAAAAAACAAAATGAGTAAAGAAAAATTGGAACTTACTAGCCCCTGGTCGAATACCGCGTTGACCCCTCACTTCGCCAGATTACAAACAAACGAGAAGCCGTTGCCAGATTTAAAAAACTTAAAAGTAATCTTTGAAGCGTATATTGTTATTAGCGTTTCAGGACTTGCTTCCAAAAATATTTAATGTGACTAGTAGTAGGTTAAAACAAAACATCCATTTTAATGGATGTAGGGTCTCAGGAGAAGTATATATACAGGGTGCTGCCAAATTCGACCGACAAATTCAGAAGGGTGATAGTAGGCATCAAGAGGATGAAAAATTGCTATAGAACATGAGCTCGCAAGCCACTTATTGAGTCACAAATACAGGGTGTTTCATCCTAACTGAACTTAGGTTGACGGTCATAATTTTGATAAAAATAAAAACATTGCAATGAAAATGGGACGTTATGTAACTTTTTTGTGTGAAATGTTACAACATCAGGAAAATTTCTGGATAAACAGGGTGCTCAAGCAATTGATGATACCATATGAACTGGTAATCTCAGTCCAAAATGCGGAGCGTCAAGTGCATACTGCTGACGCGTATAATGGGAACTTCTACCACTTTTTTTTTAATATTATCACATTTACAACAAAGGTGGGAATGTCTATTAAAGGTTTTCTTATAATATACTTCAATTTTCTGAAAGTTATTACCGCTTACCCAAACTGAACTAGGGTAGAACACCCTGTATTTTTGGTTAAATACATGGTTTGCAACTCCATGTTCTATGGTAATTTTTCACTATCACCTCTCTGAATTTGTAGGTCGGATTCGGCAACACCCTGTATACATTACGATTTATTTACTTTTCAGTTACAAGTTATTGTAAAATTTGTTTTGTCATACTTCTTCTAGTACTCAAATATTTTTTAAAGATATTTTAAATAAAATGCTCTGTAGAAAATAGTTGTTTAATGTGAATTGATTTGCTTTTTGAGTTGAAAATTTAAAGGGATAAGATAATTTAAACATGAGCAAAACATGTTAAATGAAAATAAAAATAGTCCGTAAAATTGGTGTATGGAACTAAATTTTCCTTTGAGGGATTCTCTACGAATAAAAATGGTCAAATTAAGGAAAATTAAAACAAGTATATAGATTAAATTTGCCTTTAATAAAAAAAAATTACCTTAAAACAGTCCTAATCCGATTAACATCCGACTAAACTTTAATGGTGGTGTTGAAGTATGCCAAAATTCTTCTTATTTTCTGATGAAAAAATCAGGCAGGAGAAACAGAAGGCCTTATGTAAAGTAATATATATATATATATATATATATATAATAATAAAGTTGAAATCACAAATATATGAACAAATTGGTAAAATTCTAAAGATGAACTAGATATGAACATAGGAAACCAATATGTAAAATAAGAAAATATGAATAACCCACAGAATCGTCAGAGGAGTTTGTAGGTTAATTCATAGTGAAGATGCGTTATTTCATCCAATTTTGTCGGCATTAAGCCTAAAATGACAAAATTTAGCTCCTTATAACGCAACATAAAAGAAAATAGATGATAAAAATCCAAGAGATCTAAAGAAAGATACACCTCACACAGGATATTAAAAATTATTAGAGCACAAAACCTCAATTACATAGGAACTAACTCAATACTAGGAACTAAAACTGTAGAAGGTAGTCTCACTATATTATATCATGTGAGGATGCAAAATAGAGTTAGGACTATTATAACATGTGGGCCGCAGTTGAGTAGTTGACTGAAACCTATAACTTTGCTGCCCTCTAGTGCGGGAAAGGAAAACTATATTGTAACTAGATTATTAACAAAAAATGATTAGTGCTGCCATCTATACCCCCTCCCCCCAAAAAAGGAATGAAATTAATTGAAGAAATCAAGAAATGACTTTGATAATCATTTAGTTAAAGTAGAATGAAAAAACAGGAATAAATTTAATAAGCACTGAGTAAATACAAAATAAAATAAACAATTATATAAAAATAAATAAATAAAAGGGCATTGATTAAATTAACTGTTTTAAAAGCAAATATTATAAAATAAAAAATGAGAATATAAATAACATTTAAAAAACAATGAGTAATATTTTGAGATAGTAAAATATAGCCTTATATTATTTAACAATATGTGAAAATTTATGAGAAATTTATGATGTTAAATGCATGATACCCAGAATTTTTTTTAATGTATCCATACAATGTATAAGCATATATACATACACATGTACATGCTCACACACATATAAACATAAAAGGTTTTAAACTTTTTTAGCATTCCCGACCTCAACCCTCCGTAATGGTATTTTTATTTTTTATGTGTTTTTTTTTATAATAGTGTATAATGTATGGAAAACATACACACACACACACATACTTATATATATATATATATATATATATATATAAATTTTTGTGTATGTTTTTATAATATTTTTCAGCAATCAACATCCCACCCTCCATAATAGTGTTTTCGATTTTTTAATTTTTTTAAACACATTATATGCCTATGCTGGTAAAAGGTAGAAAAATGAATATTAAGATTTGATCCATGCAGATATAAAAGAGAAGGGATAATTATAAGAAAATGCTAATTGCTTTAATTTAAAAATGTTAGGCTGTAAGAATTGGGAGAAACATAAACGTTCGATACGAAGACTATGATTAAGTAGAATATTTCTATATAATGAAATATGTAAACAGGAATTGAAGTTAGTAAAATTAATTACATTAAATGAAAAGTCATTACGTTTATCATAAATATTGAACGTTAGGGTGTTATTAGGGAGAATATTAATTTTAACATCCATAAAACTGATACTACCCAGCAAAGAAAGAAACAGTGGGCCATCAGCTGGAAAAAAGATGGCAGTCAGCAGTGCCATCAGCGGTAAAGTGCAAGGGTGCCATTACTTAAACCTGTCGAAAAGTGTCCAAGCCGAATGCAGCTGGCCCATCGGTGATGGCCAACAGCAGGCCAGCATTGGTATGCCATCACATTACTTCAATCCGGCACTTTTCCTGCAGTGCTAGCACATATCCCACTGCTATTCCTTTGCTGGACCAGCACTTTCCCTTACAAAAATTTCTTATAGAATTCTATAAAAAAAAAACGAAGTATTATATAATTATGGCTCTTTTTTCTATAAGCTAGTTTCACCAAGAGCGACAGAAATGTCCGTAGAAGTGTCTATAGAAATATTTGAACTGCATGTGGTCACCCTCCCAAGTACTGACCGCGCTCGATGCTGCTTGGTTTTCGTGATCGGCCATAGTAGTAGAAAAAGGACAGTCCGGCTCCAGCAGGCGGAGGGCGGAGGAGGAGCAAGGAGCAACTCCTCCTCCACCTGCTCCTCCTCCACCTCCTGCTCCTCCTTCACCTCCTCCTGCTCCTCCACCTCCTGCGGAGAATGTGTGCTCTAAGAGGAGGGGTTAGAAAGGAATGTTGATCTCTAAGAAGAGGGTGCAGTTTAAAAAATTTTTAGATTTTTTTTTTAAGAGTGAAATTTTTTTAGCGAACTATAGTACGAGGGGTCATTTTGGAGAATGAATTTTGAGAAGTGATGTTTGATGCTGCCCTCTAACGGTGAAAATTTGAAATAATTAAAAAATTATTTAAAAATAATTTTAAGTTGTGTTTAAGGTTTGAACCCTTGTAAAATGTAAGGATGGCTTAGTGATTTTAGCTGTTATCTTAACCTCTAAGCCATCCTTGCACACCTTGTAAATAATTTTTTAAGAAAGGGTGTGTGAATCTCCTCCTGCTCTCGTTGCGAGTACCATGCTCCTCCGCCTGCTCCTGCTCCTGGCACGAGTAAATGGCTCCTCCACCTGCGGAGAGCTTGTTGTTTAAGAGGAGGGCTTAATTAGGAAATTTTTAGGGGCACGCTGTAGGTTCAGGTGGAAATTATATATGAAGAATTAAATTTAAAATATTTAATTTTGGAACTTAAGAAAATTTTGAATAAAATATTTTTCGAAAGGTTTAGAATTTTTGCTGTTAGACAAGAGGTCGATGAAAATTTTTAAGGGGATTTTAATTAAGTAAAAGATTTATTTTATGCTGCTCTTTAGCGTAGAAAATTCAAATAATTTCGAATTTATTTAAAAATAGCTAAAAGTTGAGATGAGGTTTGAACCCTTAAAAATGTAAGGATGGGTCAGTGATTTTAGCTGTCGCCTTGACCACTTAGCCATGCTTGCACACCTTGTAAATAATTTTTTAAGAAAGGGTGTGTGATTCTCCACCGGAGTAAATGGCTCCCCCTGCTCCTATCGCGAGCAGCGGGCGCCTCCGCCTGCTCCTCCTGTAGCGAGCAAAGGGCTCCTCCGCCTGCTCCCACCTCCTGCTCCTCCACCTGGGAAGAGCTGTTGTTTTAGAGGAGGGCTTATTTAAGGAATTTTTAGGGGCACGCTCTAGATTGAGGCGGAATTTTCAATTACACCTAAAGAATTCATTTTAATTTTTGAACTTAATTTTGAATAGGGATATTTTTTAGGATTTAATGTAATAATGGAAAATTATACCGAATTTGAAAATGTTAGAATTTTGTTTAGTAAATTTAGGTTTTGGTAATATTACACCCCACCTAACTTTAATTGTTAATTACTCATTAATAAATTATGTTAATTATTTTTTTTCATTCAATGCTAATTGTTCTTGCGCATTTTTAAATTTTAATTAAATAAATATTTTCGATTTTTTATCCGTAGTCACGTGACACCCCCCCTTTTTTTCTACTTGTGTAATTGAGATTTCATTTTAAAACCTAGAATTAGGTGTTCTGCAAATAATTATTCGAATTTTCAATAGGGTATGAATGTTACAAATATTTTTTTAACTGATTAAATATTTATGAGAGGTTTATCGAAATTATATAGAAATACAGGGTTGTTCAAAGATAGGTTTTCTTTTAACATGTATGAGGTATTTTAATCCCCCCTCCCCATAATGGGTGCTTGATACTTTTTTAAATGAATACCCGGTAAAATTAAAATATACACCCTTTTCTATTATGTTAATGAGTCAATTCCTAAATTTCGCTAATGATGTCATGGAGGTATAATTTTTTGACGAAATATATTTATTAATTATATATTTTTTTAATGTCGTTCGCAAAATATATGAACTCATTTAGATAATATTTTTAATATTGAATATATTTTTATCGTTATTCGTGAAAATTTTAATGTTATTACCGAAATATATTTATTGCACTGAATAAATTTGTAATGTTCTTGGTGAAATATATGAACTCAATTAGATAATTTTTTAAATATTGAATACAATTTTATTGTTATTCGTGAAAATTTTAACGTTATTGGCGAATTTTTTTTTTTTTTTTTTTTTCACTGAATAAATTTTTAATGTTGTTGGCGAAGTGTATTAGTAAATTTTGAATGCAGTTGACTAAATCTGTTACTAGTTTTCAACAATGCGAAAGATACGTTTGAATATGAGTCTTACGCAATAATTCCTGCATATACAGGACAGTGCAAAATAATTAGATGAATCTCGTTAATATGTACATTTTATTGAAAGTGTAAAACTATTTTCTTATAAAAATAATTTCGCATATAAGATTTTTTTTTTCACCGCCTTTAGCAATCAGAATTTAAATAGCGATAGTGGGATGAGCGAGTTTTTTTTTTTTTTTTTTTTTTTTTTTTCCCTCCTAACCGACGAATAATATATAAATCACAATTCAAAGCCAGATTTAGATAAATTTTAATTAAAAATTGAATTTTTGTTTTAAAAGTTCGAGTGAACTGTATTAGAAAAATGCATATACGATTCATTTTTATACAGTATACAAATTATATCTAGAGAAATCATAAATTTTAAGAATGCGTATATAGTATTTATTTAGAAAATGCATATACGAGTAATTTTTAGACTGCCTGTATATTACTTATTTAGAAAATTCATTTCTAAACAACATACATTATTTTGCCTTTGAAAGCAATTTCAGTAAAAGATGTTCTGACATATTATTTATTTTGTGTGCGATTAGTTTTTTAAACCGCGACTATATTATTTTTGGATAATGTCTTTATGAATAATTTTTAGACTAATTTTTAACTAATTTTGGAGATTAAATATAGTTTTGATTCATTTTTTTCTTTAAGGTGTTGGTCCTTAGACTGCCTCATTGAAAACATGATATAGGCTACTGCATTTTTAAAACTATATGTTCATTGAAACAGTTATAATTTGAAAACAATCTAAGTAAATTATACTGTATGCTATTATAAGACCAATTGAAATGCTTTCTTCAGTGATTTTTGAACTAGGATTATTTTTAATAAAATTCAAATCTAAAAAAATTTTTGAGTTCGAAAAGAAAATAATTTAGACAAATCCTTTACCTAATAGAATATTATTTTGTAAAAATATTTCACATGATTTATTTTACTTTGCAAAAACAATGCATGAGATTTTCATATCGCAAAAATTAATATTTCTAATATTATGTTGGAAAAATAAATATTAAAGAATAGATTTGAAATAGAAATAACATGCTCATAGATTAATATTAATGAATTTCGAACCTGCTATTCCCAAATTAAAACATATAGTATACGCAGTTTCAATTATACTCAAAAGGAAATTTATCGGAAAAGAATAAATACTTATTAATACCTAGTTTTAGCTGTATATTTTTTAATATTAAATCGAAATATAAAATAAAAGCACAGTACCTGTTAATAATCCATAATGTCTTCTCAAATTTGGCCAGTCACCTCACACGTTAAAAATCTCGCTGCAACTATACTGTTTATCTACTTTCTGTCGGAACATGCATCTACAGGAATGTTATCTCAAAGATCAAAGGAGCCGCATTAAGCGGTCCCTTTCAATAGATAAAAGAGATAAGCCGATATTATTCGAATAACAATTAGTAAAGTCTGTCTCAATTACAATATATCTTAATTAAGGGATTCTTATAAATTTTTAAATATAGGATAGATTGAAGTTTTATACCTACATTTAGATTTTAATAACAGCATCAAATGTACTATTCTGAAAATCTATGTATTCATTTTTTAAAAACATAGTGTTAGCCTTTTACCCAGTTTTTTAGATGAAATGACTATTAGGTATCATACTTTTTAAATAATTTACAATAAGGCGGTACTTTCTGTACATATTTTATTCAAGAATACTTTTTTCCAAACATGCATTTACCTCAAATTTATGCTTTAGAGACAAATATTACATGCGACTACCTATATCCTTCTTAATACATGTGCATACTATTTAATATAGTTACACTATTCGAAATACATAAATGAACTACTCACATCCCCATTTAATCATAATTATATTTACACCATTTTTGTTTGGATTGATAATGCTAACAGATGATAAGCTATTTTCTAGGATGATGTAAGAATAATTTTGAATGCTGCACGTATTCTTATATAAAATATACCTCAGTCATTATTTTCACTGCGTTAGAGATAATAATAATTAATCGTTTAAACTTTTTTCTATCGATATACCTAGAAGTATTTTTTTTTTTAGTATTATTTTTTTTTAAGTAAGAAGTGTTTACTCATTTCACCTTTTTAACTTATATTTTAAATAATCTCACATAGGTCGAATTTACTTTTCAACAACAAATAAGGATTTTCAAAAATTATTCAATCTTTTTTTTTTTTTTTTTTTTTTTTTTTTTTTTTTTTTTTTTTTTAGGGGTTCAGAATGAAAATATAGTCATTTAGGACTAATATGTGTACAGGGTCCGCATGGACTAACTAGCCTGCGGCCTTGGGCCCACTGCTGAGTAGGGGCCCTAAATCGCATATGTGTAACTATAAAGAGGATGAAATGTATCTTATATTACCTAAAGTCTGTGTAAGTTATTATTAGGCTGTGATGGTGAAAAAATGCTCTGTTCTGCAATTTATTATTATCATTTTTTTTTTTTTTTTTTTTTGGCAAAGGAACCCAGAGAAGAAATTTTATTATTTACACATTTTTATTATTATTAGTGAAATGAAACTTTAACATTTGAAAAGCAATTTTATTATTTTTTTGTAAAATTTTATTGTTATTAGCGATACAAATTTTAAACAACTGCAGGGACGAATTTAAGAAAGAGACCCGAATTATCGATTTCATACAAGAAAAACATTTTTTTTTTTTCCAGTCACCTCGTCTGGTTTGAGAGGTTTCAAACTCATATAATCAGAGATTACATTTTAGGTAGAGCCCAATTAAGATTGCAGGGGGCCCAAGGCCCAACACCTTTCGCCCTCGCCCCCTCATTTATCCATGGCCTGTGCTGGTATTAGGCCCCGATTTTAGGGAGTCTGTTTGGCCTGTGCGGGTATTAGGCCCCGATTATAGGGAGCCTGGTTGGCCTGTGCGGGTATTAGGCCCCGATTATAGGGAGTCTGGTTGGCCTGTGCGGGTATTAGGCCCCGATTTTAGGGAGTCTGTTTGGCCTGTGCGGGTATTAGGGCCCGATTATAGGGAGCCTGGTTGGTCTGTGCGGGAATTAGGCCCCGATTATAGGGAGCCTGGTTAGCCTGTGCGGGAATTAGAGCCGATTTTAGTGTGCCTGGTTGGCCTGTGCGGGAATTAGGCCTCGAATATAGGGCCAATACACTAACCACTGGGCCCCATTGTTTTATCTCATGAGTATGATTTTTTATCTTTTAGGGACACATTCTCACACACTAGACTATATTAATTTTAGGAAAGTATTGTTATTTTTCTTTTCCTTATTAAAAATACACTTTTTTAGTTTAGTGGATTTAAACATTCATTTTAACTCAAATAACTTAGTTGGACCTAATCAGATTTTATAATATACACTAGGTAAAACTTGGTAACTTCCCTATATAGTTTGAAACATTGGTCAGATCACATGACATTAATATCTTTAGAAATAATAGATAATTAATTTGATTGGAACTTTTAGTCAAAATTTAGTGAACTTAGGAAAATCTTTGTTAGCCCTGTTATTTATCGCATATCAAATTACCACTATACATTTCACCCTTCCCCTAAACCCCAGAAAATTAACTGGATATTTGAAACTCGCCACAGGAGGAAAACCCTATTTAAAATAATGAATCAGTAATGAACTATAAAAATTAAACAACACACATAAAATTAACAAATGAATAACCAAAAGAATTTCAACTATCACATAAAAATTTCCCTGTTGTAAGAAATAATACATATTTATTAGTTAGTAAAAGTAAATTATTCCTTTTTTACCTTCTAGTCTTTGAAAAATATCGTCTTAACATACTAGTGCACCTTATGCGCATATGCATACTTATAATATATATGCGTTTGTATATGTTTGTCATTGAATGGTTTTGAAAAATATTCACGTTATGAAAAATGATTTGTAAACAGTAAAACTTAACTCAAAAATAAATTTTAGAAATCACAACTAAATAAAAAATGTTTCTTTTTAAATATATAATAATAAAAAAGTTTTTAACAAATCACAACTTGATATAAAAAAAAAAAAAAAAAAAAAAAAAAAAAATCAGGAAGATAAAAAAAGTTAAAAAAAAAATGCAAACGAAATAAAAAAATGTTAAAAAAATTTTCATGTTAATAAATAAAAGTTAAAAAAATTACAAGTCAATAAAATTTTTGAAAGAAAATAAAAATTTTCTAATGGTTATCCAAATGGTTTTTCATAACGTGAATATTTTTCAAAACCATTCAATGGCAAACATATACAAACGCATATATATTATAAGTATGCATATGCGCATAAGGTGCACTAGTATGTTAAGACGATATTTTTCAAAGACTAGAAGGTAAAAAAGGAATAATTTACTTTTACTAACTAATAAATATGTATTATTTCTTACAACAGGGAAATTTTTATGTGATAGTTGAAATTCTTTTGGTTATTCATTTGTTAATTTTATGTGTGTTGTTTAATTTTTATAGTTCATTACTGATTCATTATTTTAAATAGGGTTTTCCTCCTGTGGCGAGTTTCAAATATCCAGTTAATTTTCTGGGGTTTAGGGGAAGGGTGAAATGTATAGTGGTAATTTGATATGCGATAAATAACAGGGCTAACAAAGATTTTCCTAAGTTCACTAAATTTTGACTAAAAGTTCCAATCAAATTAATTATCTATTATTTCTAAAGATATTAATGTCATGTGATCTGACCAATGTTTCAAACTATATAGGGAAGTTACCAAGTTTTACCTAGTGTATATTATAAAATCTGATTAGGTCCAACTAAGTTATTTGAGTTAAAATGAATGTTTAAATCCACTAAACTAAAAAAGTGTATTTTTAATAAGGAAAAGAAAAATAACAATACTTTCCTAAAATTAATATAGTCTAGTGTGTGAGAATGTGTCCCTAAAAGATAAAAAATCATACTCATGAGATAAAACAATGGGGCCCAGTGGTTAGTGTATTGGCCCTATATTCGAGGCCTAATTCCCGCACAGGCCAACCAGGCACACTAAAATCGGCTCTAATTCCCGCACAGGCTAACCAGGCTCCCTATAATCGGGGCCTAATTCCCGCACAGACCAACCAGGCTCCCTATAATCGGGCCCTAATACCCGCACAGGCCAAACAGACTCCCTAAAATCGGGGCCTAATACCCGCACAGGCCAACCAGACTCCCTATAATCGGGGCCTAATACCCGCACAGGCCAACCAGGCTCCCTATAATCGGGGCCTAATACCCGCACAGGCCAAACAGACTCCCTAAAATCGGGGCCTAATACCAGCACAGGCCATGGATAAATGAGGGGGCGAGGGCGAAAGGTGTTGGGCCTTGGGCCCCCTGCAATCTTAATTGGGCTCTACCTAAAATGTAATCTCTGATTATATGAGTTTGAAACCTCTCAAACCAGACGAGGTGACTGGAAAAAAAAAAAATGTTTTTCTTGTATGAAATCGATAATTCGGGTCTCTTTCTTAAATTCGTCCCTGCAGTTGTTTAAAATTTGTATCGCTAATAACAATAAAATTTTACAAAAAAATAATAAAATTGCTTTTCAAATGTTAAAGTTTCATTTCACTAATAATAATAAAAATGTGTAAATAATAAAATTTCTTCTCTGGGTTCCTTTGCCAAAAAAAAAAAAAAAAAAAATGATAATAATAAATTGCAGAACAGAGCATTTTTTCACCATCACAGCCTAATAATAACTTACACAGACTTTAGGTAATATAAGATACATTTCATCCTCTTTATAGTTACACATATGCGATTTAGGGCCCCTACTCAGCAGTGGGCCCAAGGCCGCAGGCTAGTTAGTCCATGCGGACCCTGTACACATATTAGTCCTAAATGACTATATTTTCATTCTGAACCCCTAAAAAAAAAAAAAAAAAAAAAAAAAAAAAAGATTGAATAATTTTTGAAAATCCTTATTTGTTGTTGAAAAGTAAATTCGACCTATGTGAGATTATTTAAAATATAAGTTAAAAAGGTGAAATGAGTAAACACTTCTTACTTAAAAAAAAAATAATACTAAAAAAAAAAAACTTCTAGGTATATCGATAGAAAAAAGTTTAAACGATTAATTATTATTATCTCTAACGCAGTGAAAATAATGACTGAGGTATATTTTATATAAGAATACGTGCAGCATTCAAAATTATTCTTACATCATCCTAGAAAATAGCTTATCATCTGTTAGCATTATCAATCCAAACAAAAATGGTGTAAATATAATTATGATTAAATGGGGATGTGAGTAGTTCATTTATGTATTTCGAATAGTGTAACTATATTAAATAGTATGCACATGTATTAAGAAGGATATAGGTAGTCGCATGTAATATTTGTCTCTAAAGCATAAATTTGAGGTAAATGCATGTTTGGAAAAAAGTATTCTTGAATAAAATATGTACAGAAAGTACCGCCTTATTGTAAATTATTTAAAAAGTATGATACCTAATAGTCATTTCATCTAAAAAACTGGGTAAAAGGCTAACACTATGTTTTTAAAAAATGAATACATAGATTTTCAGAATAGTACATTTGATGCTGTTATTAAAATCTAAATGTAGGTATAAAACTTCAATCTATCCTATATTTAAAAATTTATAAGAATCCCTTAATTAAGATATATTGTAATTGAGACAGACTTTACTAATTGTTATTCGAATAATATCGGCTTATCTCTTTTATCTATTGAAAGGGACCGCTTAATGCGGCTCCTTTGATCTTTGAGATAACATTCCTGAGATAACATTCCATTCCGACAGAAAGTAGATAAACAGTATAGTTGCAGCGAGATTTTTAACGTGTGAGGTGACTGGCCAAATTTGAGAAGACATTATGGATTATTAACAGGTACTGTGCTTTTATTTTATATTTCGATTTAATATTAAAAAATATACAGCTAAAACTAGGTATTAATAAGTATTTATTCTTTTCCGATAAATTTCCTTTTGAGTATAATTGAAACTGCGTATACTATATGTTTTAATTTGGGAATACCAGGTTCGAAATTCATTAATATTAATCTATGAGCATGTTATTTCTATTTCAAATCTATTCTTTAATATTTATTTTTCCAACATAATATTAGAAATATTAATTTTTGCGATATGAAAATCTCATGCATTGTTTTTGCAAAGTAAAATAAATCATGTGAAATATTTTTACAAAATAATATTCTATTAGGTAAAGGATTTGTCTAAATTATTTTCTTTTCGAACTCAAAAATTTTTTTAGATTTGAATTTTATTAAAAATAATCCTAGTTCAAAAATCACTGAAGAAAGCATTTCAATTGGTCTTATAATAGCATACAGTATAATTTACTTAGATTGTTTTCAAATTATAACTGTTTCAATGAACATATAGTTTTAAAAATGCAGTAGCCTATATCATGTTTTCAATGAGGCAGTCTAAGGACCAACACCTTAAAGAAAAAAATGAATCAAAACTATATTTAATCTCCAAAATTAGTTAAAAATTAGTCTAAAAATTATTCATAAAGACATTATCCAAAAATAATATAGTCGCGGTTTAAAAAACTAATCGCACACAAAATAAATAATATGTCAGAACATCTTTTACTGAAATTGCTTTCAAAGGCAAAATAATGTATGTTGTTTAGAAATGAATTTTCTAAATAAGTAATATACAGGCAGTCTAAAAATTACTCGTATATGCATTTTCTAAATAAATACTATATACGCATTCTTAAAATTTATGATTTCTCTAGATATAATTTGTATACTGTATAAAAATGAATCGTATATGCATTTTTCTAATACAGTTCACTCGAACTTTTAAAACAAAAATTCAATTTTTAATTAAAATTTATCTAAATCTGGCTTTGAATTGTGATTTATATATTATTCGTCGGTTAGGAGGGAAAAAAAAAAAAAAAAAAAAAAACTCGCTCATCCCACTATCGCTATTTAAATTCTGATTGCTAAAGGCGGTGAAAAAAAAAATCTTATATGCGAAATTATTTTTATAAGAAAATAGTTTTACACTTTCAATAAAATGTACATATTAACGAGATTCATCTAATTATTTTGCACTGTCCTGTATATGCAGGAATTATTGCGTAAGACTCATATTCAAACGTATCTTTCGCATTGTTGAAAACTAGTAACAGATTTAGTCAACTGCATTCAAAATTTACTAATACACTTCGCCAACAACATTAAAAATTTATTCAGTGAAAAAAAAAAAAAAAAAAAAATTCACCAATAACGTTAAAATTTTCACGAATAACAATAAAATTGTATTCAATATTTAAAAAATTATCTAATTGAGTTCATATATTTCACCAAGAACATTACAAATTTATTCAGTGCAATAAATATATTTCGGTAATAACATTAAAATTTTCACGAATAACGATAAAAATATATTCAATATTAAAAATATTATCTAAATGAGTTCATATATTTTGCGAACGACATTAAAAAAATATATAATTAATAAATATATTTCGTCAAAAAATTATACCTCCATGACATCATTAGCGAAATTTAGGAATTGACTCATTAACATAATAGAAAAGGGTGTATATTTTAATTTTACCGGGTATTCATTTAAAAAAGTATCAAGCACCCATTATGGGGAGGGGGGATTAAAATACCTCATACATGTTAAAAGAAAACCTATCTTTGAACAACCCTGTATTTCTATATAATTTCGATAAACCTCTCATAAATATTTAATCAGTTAAAAAAATATTTGTAACATTCATACCCTATTGAAAATTCGAATAATTATTTGCAGAACACCTAATTCTAGGTTTTAAAATGAAATCTCAATTACACAAGTAGAAAAAAAGGGGGGGTGTCACGTGACTACGGATAAAAAATCGAAAATATTTATTTAATTAAAATTTAAAAATGCGCAAGAACAATTAGCATTGAATGAAAAAAAATAATTAACATAATTTATTAATGAGTAATTAACAATTAAAGTTAGGTGGGGTGTAATATTACCAAAACCTAAATTTACTAAACAAAATTCTAACATTTTCAAATTCGGTATAATTTTCCATTATTACATTAAATCCTAAAAAATATCCCTATTCAAAATTAAGTTCAAAAATTAAAATGAATTCTTTAGGTGTAATTGAAAATTCCGCCTCAATCTAGAGCGTGCCCCTAAAAATTCCTTAAATAAGCCCTCCTCTAAAACAACAGCTCTTCCCAGGTGGAGGAGCAGGAGGTGGGAGCAGGCGGAGGAGCCCTTTGCTCGCTACAGGAGGAGCAGGCGGAGGCGCCCGCTGCTCGCGATAGGAGCAGGGGGAGCCATTTACTCCGGTGGAGAATCACACACCCTTTCTTAAAAAATTATTTACAAGGTGTGCAAGCATGGCTAAGTGGTCAAGGCGACAGCTAAAATCACTGACCCATCCTTACATTTTTAAGGGTTCAAACCTCATCTCAACTTTTAGCTATTTTTAAATAAATTCGAAATTATTTGAATTTTCTACGCTAAAGAGCAGCATAAAATAAATCTTTTACTTAATTAAAATCCCCTTAAAAATTTTCATCGACCTCTTGTCTAACAGCAAAAATTCTAAACCTTTCGAAAAATATTTTATTCAAAATTTTCTTAAGTTCCAAAATTAAATATTTTAAATTTAATTCTTCATATATAATTTCCACCTGAACCTACAGCGTGCCCCTAAAAATTTCCTAATTAAGCCCTCCTCTTAAACAACAAGCTCTCCGCAGGTGGAGGAGCCATTTACTCGTGCCAGGAGCAGGAGCAGGCGGAGGAGCATGGTACTCGCAACGAGAGCAGGAGGAGATTCACACACCCTTTCTTAAAAAATTATTTACAAGGTGTGCAAGGATGGCTTAGAGGTTAAGATAACAGCTAAAATCACTAAGCCATCCTTACATTTTACAAGGGTTCAAACCTTAAACACAACTTAAAATTATTTTTAAATAATTTTTTAATTATTTCAAATTTTCACCGTTAGAGGGCAGCATCAAACATCACTTCTCAAAATTCATTCTCCAAAATGACCCCTCGTACTATAGTTCGCTAAAAAAATTTCACTCTTAAAAAAAAAATCTAAAAATTTTTTAAACTGCACCCTCTTCTTAGAGATCAACATTCCTTTCTAACCCCTCCTCTTAGAGCACACATTCTCCGCAGGAGGTGGAGGAGCAGGAGGAGGTGAAGGAGGAGCAGGAGGTGGAGGAGGAGCAGGTGGAGGAGGAGTTGCTCCTTGCTCCTCCTCCGCCCTCCGCCTGCTGGAGCCGGACTGTCCTTTTTCTACTACTGGCCATGAACAAGTGCTTTCAGCGTACGCTATGACTGCGCGTAGTTATCAAGCTCTCGTTACACTATTTCAAGTTTGTTTCTTTTGTGATTTACGTTCCCAATCATTAAACTGGTATAGAAATTATTCTATTGTATAGAAATCCTACGTATTTTATACGCTTTTCTTTTATTATTGATTCTGAACTGCGTAAATTATGAAAACCGAAATCTTTTGTAACCTAGTAAAACCAGATTTAAGGAGAGAAAAAAAGTGCGCTGAAATAAAAAATTTATTTATTTATTCATTTACTTATTTATTTTGTTGTTGGCAGTGGTGCTATATTTTTTACAGTTTCAAAAAAAAAAAAAAAAAAAAAAAAAAAAAAAAATTAGCTTCACAGCTTAAATTGTGTTAAGATATTCATTTCAGATTTGTGTCCAAATACTCAATGTCTTCGATATTCGCAGCGCCACCTAGCGTAAGGGTTCCCAGCAATAATACTGCAAAAGTTCCTGCACTTCCATGTAGTGGTGGGCCAGCGCATGAGATAAAATGGATGCCCACCAGAGTTTTATCTGATGATTTCCAACAGCAAAATTGAGTGAAGCTGTGCAGCAGTGGTCATGCAGTGGTAGACCATCAGCCAGCACTCCTCCATCATTGCCAGCAACTATCTTGCTGCTCGCCAGCAATTTCCTCTTTGCTGGGTAGAATTATTTGAATAGGATGTACTAAGTTCTAGATTAGAGGGGTACTTTACAGGAAGAGATATAGAATTATTAGGGAAGACAGAAAGAATAATTATATCATCTATGTATCTGTAGAGCTATATATTATTGTTAATAAATTTTCTTTCATAATAGTAAAGGTATAAATCTGATAACATGCTTGATGAAGCAGGTCCTTGAAAGATTCCCTGTATTTGAATTAAAAAAAAGCATTGTCTTGGAAAATAAAATTATGAAATAATAGAAAATTAGTCAAAGATTTGAAGTAGTCAGTATCAATGTTATCAGTTAAATTTAATAAAGGGAAATATTCTACAAATAATGCATTAATAATAGAATGGTAAGTCTTTTAGAATGATATTATTAAATAGGTCTTTGAAATCTAAAGTAATAATATTATGGACATTTGTTAATGGGTTTATTCCAACAATAATCCAACTATATAATCCAACAATTCAAAACTGTTTTTAATTAGAGATGGGCAACATCGTTCCTTTTAAGGAATCGTTCACCGAAAGGAACGAGTTCATTGGAGTCGTTCCTTTCGGAATCGTTCCGAAAAAAAGGAACGAATCCGAGAAAAAGGAACGATTCCGAGAAAAAAGGAACGATTCCGAGAAAAAAAGAACGATTTTGAAAAATAAAGGATTCCAAGGGGAAAAAAACACTTCCGAGATAAAGAGAACCACATGCAATCCATAATATTTTTTACTAATTTATTTTCTTATGTACCCATCCATTTTCTTAGGCATCCAGTCGATTTAATTTTGTAATGTTTTGGACAGATGATTTTGTTTTTAAGAGTTCATTTCATTGATCAGCGTGTGCAATTAATTTGCAGTTATTTCTAACTTTATGATTTATGGTATAAAGCATAATTCCTCTTGGAAATTTAAGGGCGGTGCAAGGTCTATTCGATTTTCAGTGTAATCATTGGTTTCTCTTGAAAATATGTCGTCAAATGACCGTCCATTTATATTATTATTTTATATAGTGTGTCTTTACTCTCAACGATGTTCAGTGGCTAAGTCCTAAACCGTTAGTCATAGACCTATAGTTCCAATTACAAAAATGTTTTAAATAAGGTAAAAAATTATTCTGAAAGTCGTTTGGATCAATAAAAATATTTCTAAAAAGTTACGAAATTTAATTTTTTATACGGTCCTCCGCCCTATAAGAGATATTTAGTAAAAATTTCCTGTTCTCTTAAAAGAAAGACAAAAAAAGTCCCATTCATCTAACACTGAAATTCATGAAGTTATACGAAACTTTGAAATGCAAGACTTATGCCACTTTTCTGCATCCGAATACACATGAGTTTAGCCATGCTTCTAGGGGTCGTAAACAAAGTGCTTAAAGTATTTGAAGGATTTATTTCATGTGTAGCTGCGCTTTGAAAGAAATCGTATTACGACAGATTTTTGTAAGGATTTGAAGCTGTTTCTTTTCATGATTTTTTTAACAAAAACTATGCTATTTTTATAAGCTTTTATTTAACCTATTAACCGCCAAAACTATACGTAGGAATTTTCAAATTTCTTGTTGAAAGTCGCTTGTCACCACAAATTCAGAAAGGTAATTTCCGCTTTATTAAAATATCAAAATTTCTGCCAATAAATAAGGCAATTTTTTTAATTGTAAAATAGTGGTGACAAAGTAATTAATGTAAGCATGGGCAATTATTTTGACCGTTGCGTGAACGCAACACCAGCGGGTAACGGGTTAACTTGAAACGATCGTATGTATGTCTTTCCAGTTTAAAATTTGTACTCGAAATTCAACTCACTTTAAAATATGCGATCGAGGTTAAATTTTACATATTGACGTAAATCAGATGACAATGTAATATTATTATGATTTTCAGTGCTTACCATTATGTACTTATTTTACAGGGTAACACAAAATATTTCGGATAGATTACTGTCAACAAGTTTTCTAAAAAGTTTTAGATTAGATAACACAAAACTGCGATGGTTGTGTTTTTTTATTTTTAAAATTATGTATTTTTAAAATTATGATTTTTTATGTATTTTTTAGCACTGAATCAGAAAATTATCTTCATTTTTAACCATCATGTCAGAATTTTTCGCAACTAGTAAATTTCAAAATAGTAAATTTCAAAATTGAAAAAATAGCTAATACTATAAAATAGAGTCGATGGTTGTATTTGTTAACTTTTACGACTGATTTGTATGTGCTTTTTAGCACTGAATGTAAAAATTACCTTCATATTTAACCATCATGTTAGACTTTTTTTGTAAATGGCAAATTTCAAAGTTAAACTAGTATGTTCAAATTTATAATGCAATGTTAATTTTACTATCAACTATATTTTTTATATATCTGAAGATTATTTATATTTCTAGTAAATTTGTAAATGACCCCTATTTCGCAGCAAAAAATATGCTCCAAGTTGAAACAGCCATTACTTCGGTCAGTTTTAGTCGTAGAATAATAGGACTTTTATTTGTCTTACTTGTAAGTGTAATAGGAAAGTTTTACTAACTATAACTTGAAGGACCGGGGGATCGTATAAAAAATTAAATTTCATAATTTTTCAAGAAATGATTCTATTGACCCAAATCACTTTTTAAATACTTCTTTACCCCCATTTAAAACATTTTTGTAATTGGAACAATATGGCTATGACTAACGGTTTAGGAATTAGCTATTGGACATCGTTGAGAGTGGACATCCTGTATAGGAAATTTTATTATTGCTCTGATATTTGTCACCAGGGTCTAGGAATTTTTAGTCTCATAGATTCCTCTTCAAAATCTACCTCTAGGTAATCTTAATTTCATTTTTCATTCTGAATCTCATTTTTCATTTGGATGGCCCTACTGGTTTGGATATGTAACTAGTTAAAGCAGATTACATTTTTGTTCCAGTGTCCGTACTTTCAATAACTTTATGCCCTTTATCGTCTTTCTCCTCAGCTCCTTAACTTTACGCACACAGGATATTTCGCATAATTCATCAACATTATTATCATCGCCTTCAGGATCTGGTTCAGAAGTGAAACACCCTATTCTATAGCAATCATCTTGTAGTGCAATTCAGTGATATATAACAATTTTAATGCATTTGAAATAGCTTAATGTCATTAAAATGCGCTGCAAACGATTTTTTTCCCGTTGACCATAATGTAACGAAATACTTTTGAGTGCCCCGGTAAATAAACTATTAATGCTACACTCTTCATATTGAATACCAAACATCCAATGGTAAACATCATTAACATATATCAATTGCATGGGAATCCGAGTATATTTACGGGAGTTAGGTATATTACACACTGAGACCACACAACGACACAAAGCGCAACATGAAGTGTAAAAACCGGTCGAAACAAAGAACGAAGTAGTTGCAAACTTGTTTTAAACCAGTTTTTCTAGCGAATTCAAGCGACATGTCTTATGTGTCGCCTTAGTGTATGACTTGCCTTAGAGCGTGAACAGACGGTCTGACGGACAGACAAACCGCATTCATAAACACTAACTTTATTGGAAAGAGTTAAAAAGTAAAGCACGTTTTTGCACACTGTCTTTCCTGAGTGTATGTCTTGTCTTTTACCCTAACATCGCTATTTGTGAACTGCTGTTAACTACGTAGAATTTCAATAAACTTACAACTCTTTTTGAATCTCCAATTTCACGAGAACCTACCGGAATTTCTCTAATTTCACACCCTCATCCGCCGTCACCCTCTCTTCACTTATATGATACAGAACTTCAGTTCGGTGTGAGTGAATTGCAATGCTAATATGTTTGTTTGGATTGGGATCTTTGGAGCTTCATAACTCATGAAGTCATGGAACACTTGTGTTACACGAAAGGGTAGAAGTTCCTTCAGATGATTTGTAAACAGATTCATTAGCAGGGCTATGGCTAGTGATATTTATAAGATAATATTATATGCATTAATATTATAATATATAAGATTTTATTCATATATAGTACATATTATCTCCGCCAAAAGATATAGTGATTCACTAAACTTCAAAGTTCTATTTCTTTAAATTTGAAATTTGCTAACATTTTAACTGAAAAACGGTTTATTGGTTTAATTAAATTAAACAAATTAAAAGTATGTCCATTATTATTACAGAGTGTAGTACTATATAAAGAACTATCCTTTTGACGATGTTTCGGCCGTTGAATGAAAGATATCTGTTGTAAACGTATTATAGATAATACCAACCTTAATTTTTTGAGAATTTAACTATTTTTTATTCGGAGTTAAACTTTTTATTGTCAAAACTATTTAAAATAGATAAAACATTTTGTTAAATTCGAACTTTTCAGAAAACTTTATGTAATTTAAGAAAAAAAAGAAAATAAATAAATAAATCTTCTAAGTGAAAAGAATAACAATAAGAAAGGAAAATACATAAAATTTAGTATCGTATTTGCAGTAAGTTTTACCTCAATAAAAATGGAAATTTGGTATTAGGCTTGAAACATTAAATTTAGTTTAGCATGAAGGGAGCCTTGATTTGCTCGAAATTAAACTCAGATATGTATTATCCATCACCACAGTAACAGGCATTAATCGTGGCATTGAACTCGGGATTTACGAGTATCAATAACGATCAAGAAATCTGAATTATTATAAGAAATTATTACGATAAACGATTTTTTTTGCTTTTATTTTACGTTGAATTAAAACAAAGTCACAGTTATTTAAATTCTAATTATGTAGCAAGAAATGGAAGTAAAATAACAATTGAAAAAACTGTACAAAATCACAACGTGCATTCTTTGGAAACCAATAATTAAATTCGTATATTGTAAAAATTTTAAATGCAATATTAACCTTCCGCATACCAGACCGGTGCAACAGGACCCGATAGATACATTCAAATTGATTTTTCACATTTTAAAAAATGAAAATTTTGTAAATATGTGACTTTTTCTGGAATGTTCTACTCAAAAGAATAGAACATCCCAGAAAAAACCCATATTTACAGAAATTTCAGTTTTTAAAATAAATTAGAAATATCATTATAAGTGTACCTGTCGGGGCCATTGAACCCCTCTGGTAGGCGGAGGGTTAACATAAATCTATTAAACCGAAACAAGCATAAAATATGCAGCTTTATATATGTCGCAGTGTTGGAGAAAGTCCGATAATCTATATGTAGCACGTGATTTTTCTTTCCCGTTTTTATACTCAAAACGGCCATTAAGAGAGCGAACCGCGGTTAAATTATTTCAATCCCACTCACCACTGTTACTGTTATCTTATTATTATTATTAGACATTATGCTTTTTGAAATATTCATTATCTTAAGAAAGAAAGAAACGTTTTACAAAAATTCCTTGTTCTAACAGATTTTACTCTATGTAATAAACCTCAATGTAAGTTGATTAAAACAACAATCTTAGGGAGTTTCGAGATTTTTTTAATCATCTTCTTCAGGAGAGAAAAACAAGACGCCAAACTGTGGAAATAAAGTGGTACTCGAGCGCTCGTAGCTGGTCATATATTTATTTTGACAAAGAGGATTCTCAAATTGAAATTATGTTTGAGGAAAAAACATGAAATAGTGAAATATGCATGAAAGTGCGTAACTCTACAATTATTAAAATAATTGAAAATCAGTTATTATTATCCTATTAAAATGCAATTTTTATGGCCTAGTGATATATTTCTTACATTATTCAAAACTGTTTCTAGTCAGATTTAAAAAAATATTTTTCACTAGTAATTAAACAAGCATTTTCTTTGTTTTTCTTAAGGCTGTTCTTAAGTGATCTGCTCAACAAGCGTAAAACGTTTTGACACATTTACAAATTCATTTTTTAACGGAAAGATATAAAATTGGAATGTTTGACCATGGAAGCGATTTGGAATCGAACTGTGTTTTCCATCTTTTGATCAGTAAATTACCTATTGAGTTATAATCGATTTTGATCACGTGACAAACATGTTTTTCACCCATTTTTGAGAAATTATGCCTCTTTCGCGCGGAAATTCGGTTCAAAACGCCCACTTTGACACTATTTTCTGAAAGGCCTATTGCGTTTGCAAAAAAACGGAAAAAACAGCTCGATTACATAGTTTCTGAACAACAACACCTGTTCGTTTCATGCATTTCCGAATAAAAATAAATTAAAACTTTTGTCACAAATTTATCCTTTTGGATTTGAGAACAGCCTTAAGAATTCATTTAGAAAAAAATCATTTTGTATGATACATTTACCAATTAGAAAATGTATTATAGTGTATTAAAGTACGCATGGTGTTCCATTACCCTCGGGGTCCAGGTACTCAATCTGTAAAGCATGTAAAGTTTCTGGGTTCGAATCCCTTCTCGGGCACTTTTTATCTCAGGTGTAAAAAATCCAATTCGTATAAAATATTTTTTTTAATTATTTCTTTCAGATTAATTTAGCACAAGAAGATGAAATAGTAATGTTTATTAAACGCCCTACTCCGCCCCGCACTTCAATTTCTTTTTTCTTTCTTTCTTTACTTTTCTTTTTTTTTTTTTTTTTTAGGAGGGGGGGGGGGGAATGGCACACACATTAGAAGGATATTTTGGCAATAAAGTCAGCTTTAATAGAATCAAAATCTGTTATTTTGAAATAAAATAGCGTATTTTAATTTATTAAAACTGGCCAGTCTACAAGAAAAGGAACGGTTCCTCGGATTCGGTCCTTTTTGGAACGATTCCGAAATGGACCGACTCCGAGGAATCGGTCCTTTTCGGAACGACTCCGAGGAATCGGTCCTTTTCGGAGTCGGTACATTTTGGACCGATTCCGAGGAATCGTTCCGAAAAGGACCGATTCCGAGGAACCGTTCCAAAAAGAACCGAATCCGAGGAACCGTTCCAAAAAGGACCGAATCCGAGGAACCGTTCCAAAAAGGACCGAATCCGAGGAACCGTTCCAAAAAGGACCGAATCCGAGGAACCGTTCCAAAAAGGACCGAATCCGAGGAGTCGTTCCAAAAAGGACCGAATCCGAAAAGGACCGATTCCTTTTTACAGAATGGAATCGTTCCTTCAGTTTCACTGCCGGAATCGTTCCTTTGGAGTCGTTCCTCAACAAATGACACATCTCTATTTTTAATGCAATGAGTGTTGTCTTTTTTAACTGATAACTCATAAATTTGTGTAAGAATATTTAAAAATGATGTATTAGCACGAGTAATATATGTATTACAACCTACAGTGACTGTGCGGAATTTAATAGTTAAACTTTTTTTTAAAATTATAAACCATTTTAACAAAAGAAAAATTGACCATAAAAATGAAATAAGTTATTGTACCAAAAAACGGATTATCCAAAATGCTCTATATTAAAATAGAATAATTGAAAATATAATAGGAAAAATTACAAAAGGAATGTAAGAAACATGAATATATAAAAATTTGATATAGTAAAATTAATGTAAATAATAACGAAATATTTAAAAGTTTTTAAACAATTACTCTTTTTACTTTTTTTACTTTTTTCATTATGCGTTGCATTATGCTTGTATAATAGTATTTTGTTTATTACGTATGTTTGTGAATGATATATTTTACCTTCAAATGATCAATTACATTTTTTAAGTACTATATTTGTGTATATTTTTACATGTATCTATACCTTGTATAGCATTTATGTTTGCATGCATGTATCTTTGTATTTATTTAGTATGTGATATTAACATTTACATTGGATTTCTGCATATACGCAACAAGAAGCTTAATTTTTGCTTTAATTTTGATTCTTAGAAAGGGAAAAACCACCTTAAGTTTTATTCTTTGACAGGTGTGTGGCACTATAAAAACTAAATAATAATAATAATAAAAACATCAAAATTGCATGTATTTATTTCATTTTGAGGCTAAATAATTTATAAAAAAGAAAGTAATAAAGGAAATTGCCTCCTTAGATCCTATTTTCGAACTTAAGAGTTAAATATTGCTTTTAAAAACTTATAGTTAGGGGGGGGGGACGTGCTTATACATCAGTTCTATAGTTCTGAGATTTTATTTTTAGATGTAAAGTTTTCCTCTGTTCATCTTCTTATAGCAAGAAGGCTATATAATGATAAATGCACTAGTCTATTTTTTAACGTTGAACCATTTCATGGTGCAATATGAAGCGGTAGAACCAAAGCATGGTTCACTTGATTTTGCAAAACTCATCAGTTATGGTAATGCTTTAACAATGGATCAACTTTGTACCATGTTTAACATGTTAACGGTAATGTTTAACAACCAATCTGTACTAATAGTTCTACCCTTAATATTCTGATTTAGAGAACGATTATGCCTGCCTACATACATCTCTAGTAGTTAGATCATTGTTTACAAGAGATGACAGGTTCGAATCCCGACTTCGATATCCGTAGGTGTAGGATTCCTCTTTAAAAAGAGGTCTCGGTCTGATTAAGCTTTGTTTTCAAAAGATTATTTTATCATTTTATAGTCCAAGCGGAGCACAAAATTTCGGAACAAGGTTTTAGAGCAAGGTTTTCGACACCATGTTTAAGTAAAATGTTGAACCGAATTTTTAACAGTGTGGATGGACAAATACCATTAGTTGTTTCGTTTGCAGTAAAAAAAAATACACCTCAAAAGTCAAAACCATGCCGAAAATGTGTCTTGAAACCTTGTCGAAACTATGTTTTTCAGAATGGGCGACCAACTTTCTCGAGAAGTATTTGAACAATTTCCTTCATTAAAAAAAGAAAGAAAAAAAGGACAAGTGTGAGTAGAAGATGCAGTCTTCCGTGTCGTTGTATCATATTACTGTATTGTTTAGTAAGTACCTATTTCTTGACAAATATACAAAAAATTCCGTTAAAATACGTTAATTTGGCATTAGTCCCGATTATAGAAATTCATTACTCGAGTTACATAATAAATCGACATAGAATTATAAATTAATGATTTTCGTATTTTTTCATTTACATATACTGTAAGACCTTCCTTCGTGACAGAGTTCAAGGTTCTGGGTCAATCCAAAGTATCATTTAGGTTTTACTCCCAAATTTTGGTAAAAGTCAAATTTTTAAACTAAATATTCGTATAGACACCCGAGAATTTACTCCCTTCAATAATTTGTTGACCCAATTTGTTTCAGATGTTTGTGACAGGCGAAAAACGAAAAATTATCGCTCGATTGGAAGTTCACCTCGTACACTTGCAGGTAATCCTTGTCGCACAAGGCTTATTATTCATTTTTTTACACACAAAAATTTAAATATAAAGTGAAATGTTGATAAATAATAATGCAAAAAGTCCGAAGGTGATACCTCATTTCTTTGAAACCAAAAAAAAAAAAAAAAAAAAAAAAAAAAAAAACCATAAAAATCATGTTAATTTTAGGCCAGAGAAATAGACCCTCCACCCTTAAATTTGGTGAATAAAAGTATTTAGCATGCATTCCTAAACTGAACCATTACAAATGAATGCATTAAATGAATTCTATAGCATTTTTTAGTAAAAATGTTTTTAAAGGTCCGTCGGTACATAAAGGGGTAAAATACCTAGGAGCATTACTCATAAAATGAACAAGCCAAGTATTGCTATCTTTAACCTTAAATGTGAAGAAGAATTAAAAAAGTAATGTCCTAAACTTTTTACAAAGTAACTTAAATTTTACAATTTTTTTATATGATACTATCATCCTTAAAATGTGCGTACATTTTCTTTCCGTTGCTCAAAAGCATATTAGTTTTAAGTAAGAACTTTCATTCTAGACAATATTGAGAATTCACAGAAACAAGCTCTGCTTAGCAGAACATAAACTATTCGATGCTGTGTGATAATTTGTCAAAGTAGAAGAGCGAGCCCTCCACGATTTAAGCATCGTTTTGTATTAATTTCATTAAATCACAATTGAACACTTGCAGTAAATTATAAAACGACGTAGTATTTGAAATGGATGCTAAATTACAATTTCAAAGTGGTAATTAGATTGAGAAACTAACTATATTTGATCACAGGTTAGAGCGTTAGATGGAAGGTAATGTGTTATTCAAATAAATTTCTGATTCGAAGAGGGGATGTAATATTAAACAACATTTCGTGTTAAATATATTTGTTTCTTAGACATAAGTCTGTTTAAAAGCATAATGCAGCCAAAAAAGCTGTTAGAGGAATACATAAAAATGAAAGGAATAGGAACGAATGAGATTTTAATGCTGAAAGAAGAATGTTGAATATGTTGGAAACAATCTAAAAAATGAGGACTATATACTTTAAATATTTCAGTTTTTCCACCCGAATAATAACAAAAAAGTTTCTAATGAGAGCTTAGCTCTTATAAAATTGATATAAAAAGCAAACACACGCAATGGCTGATTAAGGGGGACACCAGTTATATATATTTTCCTTTTTTTACAATTTCTGATAGCTTAGTGTCTCGAATATAGCCCAAAAGCAATTTTAAAAAATTCGAATTATTGAAAAATAACAGCGACAAGCATGTCACTGTAAGTTATTGCTGCTGTGCTAAAGCAAACTTCAAACTTAAAACGCATTTTATTAACCTGTTGGCTAGATTATTCGAGAATCTCTCGACCGATTTCTTTTAATTATTAATAAAAACGCTCAGAATTCAATTCTCTATGGCGCTGCAAAGGATTTTTCTTTTCATTTTTTTTACAAGCATTTTAAGGCCATTTTTATGGGGTCAGATTTATTTATTTATTTTGAAAATGAAGGCATTTTCACAAATAATTAAATATTTAAAAACCCTGAGTTATGCCATATTCAATACGCTAAAGATGTACACGAAAAAATTATTATGATGTTTCAGGAATGCTCGGTGCAAGCGTCCATCTGACACTGCATTTTCAGGAAACCCACGTTTACATGGATGACAAGGACGAAGTACGAAATAAATATAGCACCGGGTGGTCACTTGACTTCACCCTTCCCCTTACTCTTTTTAAAGCTTGTCCTAGATCCTAGGCTACCTTGTTTTTGGGGTCCCAATAATTTGGATGTATAAAAAGTTTTTGAGCATGTATTGATTTTAATTATTCTTTTAGACTTTTAGAGTGGAATGATGTTGCAAACAAAATATACAGCTCATATTTAAAATATTAAAATAATTGGGAAAAAGTAATAAGAAAAAATATTTTTCATTTATTTATTTTTGATACTAAGTAAATGCAATTAAATTTCTTATAAATTAAATCTGGAATGTTTAGATAACATTTTAACATTTACAAAATATAAAATACAGTACAATAAATTAGGTATGCAGCTTTCTGAAACACATCAAAATATTAGAATAAAAGATAGATTGGTTCAAAATATTAGAATATTTTATTTTACGCAACAATATTATCTTATGAATGTGAAGTAAATAGTAGTTTATATTTTGTAGCACCCGCTTTAGCTTTCATAACAGCGTACAATCGATCTTGCATACTAATATACAAGGTGTTTAGAAACATTTCTATCAATATTAGCCCAAATAGACGTGCCACTAACTAAGTTTTACTTGAAGGATGATTTTCTTGGAGTTTTTCTTCATTGTATACCATAAGTTTCCCATGGGATTAAGGTTTGGTAAGTTTGGTGGCCAAGGAAGTACCTTACTGTTGCGTTGGCGGAACCAATTCTTAGTTGACACCGAGGTATGTGGTGACACTAAATCTTGTTGAAAGTTGAAATTATCTTCAAATAAATCTTCTGATGATGGAATCATGTAATATTCCAAAATTTCTTGATATATCTGAGAGTTAACCTTTTCGTAGACGATGGATAACTTTTCAGGTCCTTCTGCACTCATGCAGCCCCAAACCATGACACAAGCAGCAAATCTTACGGAACGTTTAAGGCATTCCTTTGCTTCTTGCTTCATTCTCCAAACTCGAATACCTTGATTACCATATGAAACACAAAACATACTTTCATCACTAAATAATATATTTTTCCAATCTTCTTCGCTCTATAAAGTCTTGATTTACACCAATTCAATCTTATACGCTTTTGTTTTGCAGTCATGAGAGGTTTTGCTTTCGGTACATGAGATTTAAACTTAAATTTATGGAGACGTCAACAACAAGTTCTTAATAAAAATATAGTTTGCATATTTGCATTAACAGACATTAAATTACCAAACGATATTTTCAATTTGTAAAAAAAAAAAGTAATTATTCTAATATTTTGAATATGAGCTGTAAAATGAACTAAATCTGTATTTATATGCTCATATAGGTACTGTACGGCATAAAAAAATTCTTAATTTTGGCGATGACGTAGGAATAGGGTAGGGCAATCAAGGGAACCCTAAACTCGGGTCCCGCTTTCGCCAAATCAAGCTTTAGACATAAAAAGAAGTCTTTAACTAAATAAATGTGTATTTACATTTCGATGTGGACTTTCTTCTGTTAAACACACACACACACACACACAAAAAAAAAAAAAAAAAAAAAGCAATTTATCAAATTACAACGACCATTTGGAAAATGATTTTATCGAAGACTAAAATTTAAGACATAAAAAATCGCACGGAGTTGATCATACATTACGTACGCCATGAATTAAACATTGATAGTGTTATTACACGTAAAAATTCCAAGCGACAAAAATCGCCTGCGACTCGTACGTGTTATCCACCTGAAACTTATGTATTATCCAAGCACCCAATTGGCTGTTCGGGAAAAGGCTTTTCCATCATCAGATTTCCAAGAAATCTGAAGACCATTTTAAATGAAATTTCATTCTTAAACTTCTAAACATACCACAATATTACTTTTTACACCGTCGTATAGAGAAAAAAATGTACTTTTAAATGCAATTTGTTTGAAAGCTGTATCTCAATTCGTTTCAGAGTTATTATTTTCTTTTGTAGTTTTTATTACTTTTTTGTCATAGTGGCAACAGAAGGTATCCATCTCTGTTGAAAGTTAAGGGAAATACAGATTACTGTATAGACCAATCAGAAGACGATTAAATGCGGATTAAACCAATAAAAACCTTCAGATATGCTTTTGATTTCCCATCCTGACGAGAACAATAACCATTTTTCCAAATGGTTAATAAAATTGATCTCTTAAATACGTGTTTCTCGCTCAGCAATAATGGTGGATTTAATAGCAAATTTTCATCAATTTGGAGATTTGTTTTCTTGAAAAAAAATGTTGATTCCACCCGCTTTTTTTTTCTTTCCAATTATTTAATGACAGGATGGGAGAAATTTCAGGGTTTATATATCATCAGTACAAAACGGAATTATTTATCTTTCAAATATTGTCTATCTTCTGAGTGAGACAAAGTTAATTACGTGCCTCAAAATTGATGTTAGTCTGTAATTATGGCAACTTTGCTAAAATCTAAGGTAAATGCACTTATAGCGGGCCATGTACCAGTAGTGCGCCACTCATTTTTAAAGTTTAAAAATAAGCCCAAAATGCATTTCTTGAAAACGACTGAAAGAAATCTGATCGACTAATATTCTTAAATGTTAACTTTCGAAAAACTGTTTGTAGTCCAGGCAATAGGGGATTTTACCTGGCAAAATTAATGGTAGTCTGGAAATTGGCTTACTTTATGTTTTTGGGTCGCTGAATCAGAATTTGTAACTTCCCACCAAAATTTTGGTAAAATGCCCCCCCCCCCCCCCCAAAAAAAAAGGTTTTTGTTAAAAAAAATCAAATTTTTTTTAATTGTTTTAGGGAAAAAGTATCTAGAAATTCAGAAAGTAAATTCAAAATGCGCCGCGGTGCTGCGTGGACTAAGTTTCGCAATTCCACTTAACTACTCACGTCGTTTACATTCGCCATCCCGTCTCCCCTCCGAACTTTCCGTATAAGGTTTACTTTAAATTTTTTGGGTGGCTGAATCCGAATTTCTAACTTCCCCCCATAATTCCCCCCCCCCCCCGCGCAACCCCCTAATATAGTTGTTTTTAAATTATATTTTTTATTGTTTTAGGGGAAAACTATGTAAAAATTCAGAAAGTAGACAAAATTTGCAACAAACAGGATATATGACATTATCACGTAGGATAAATGGGGAGAGGGGGGCTGCCTCGGAACATTCCCCGCGCACTGTTCTCAAAAACGAAATTATTTCAAAAAATGGGGGTTTGCCGGGTGGAATTTGGGTGGAAAGTTACAAATTCGGATTCAGCGACCCAAAAAACATAAAGTGAGTCGAAATCCAGAACTAGCATTAATTTTGCCAGGTAAAATCCCCTATTGCCTGGACTTGCATAACTTAGTACACGTAGCGCCGCAGTGCATGTTCAGAGGCAGCCCTCCCCCTGCCCGTTCATCCTACGTCATAATGTCATATATCCCATTTGTTGCAAATTTTGTCTACTTTCTGAATTTCTACATATTTTCCCCCTAAAACAAAAAAAAATAATTTAAAAACAACTATTTTTTGTTTGGGGGGGGGGGGGCGTTGCGGGGAGGGGGAATTTTGGGGGAAGTTAAAAATTCGGATTCAGCGACCCAAAAAACTTAAAGTAAACCTTATAGGAAAAGTTCGAAGGGGAGACGAGAGGGCGAATGTAAACGATGTGAGTGGTTAAGTGGAACTGCGCAACTTAGTCCACGCAGCACCGCGGTGCATGTTCCGAGGCAGATCCCCCCCCCTCCCCATTCATCCTATGTCATAATGTCATATATCTTATTTGTTGCAAATTTTGTCTACTTTCTGAATTTCTGGATACTTTTACCCTAAAATAATAAAAAAAATTGATTTTTTTAATTAAAACCTTTTTTGGGGTGCTTTTTACCAAAATTTGGGGTGGGGTTGCCGGGGAAAATTTTTGTGGGAAGTTAAAAATTCGGATTCAGCGATCCAAAAAAACATATAGTCAGTCTTTTTCCAGAACTACCATGAATTTTGCTAGGTAGAGCCCCTTTACGGTCTCTATTGCCTGGACTATTGGAATAATTGGTTTTTTTTTTTTTTCAACTGGTACATTTGTTTATTTTCTAGAGTGTCTTCACAAACATATTTTTTGGAAAATTTTTAGAGATTTTATTAAGAGATAAGTTTTTATTTAAAACGTTGTTTCTTTAATATTATGTTTTATTTTAAATTAAACCAATGTTGATATACTCTATTACATTAGAAGTAATTTGTAGGATAAGCCAAAAACCTAAAGATTCATGCATCAGAAATTTACGAGGCTCACTACTGGAGCATAGAGGAAGGTATAACATTTGTTATTTTTTCATTTTTTTCGAAGAATATATTTTGAAAATTTGAATGTTTATTCTGATACAAGAAGGTTAGGACTAGGTTAAAAAAATATTTTTTTTTTGGCATTCACTAACACTTTAACAATAATTAGATAAATGTTCTTAAGTGGCCCACTACTGGTGCCTTTAGCTTAATGTACAATTCTAATAACCAGCTGTGATTAAAGAAAATTGAAAACAATGTGAAACTAAATATGTCGATGATACATTGCATTGTTCTAAAATAGGTAAAAGAAATCACAGGATATTATTGGAGACATTACCGCTAACAATATTTCGGAAGTAGGAAGGAATTTTGACTTAGCTTTTAGCTAGGCACTATTGTTAAAACAGGGGTTTTGTAGGGTACATAAGAAAGAAGTTAGCGTATGAACTTGCATGTATTTTAATTGATTTATTTTTCGCTGACATTTATATAATTTTTTTTTGAAAGCGTACAATGATATGAGTAGTACGTTATATAATAGAGTATATATATTTGATCTTTTTTTTTATTCCTTCTTACTATCTGGAAAGCTAGTACTACACCTAAACCTGAGAAATCTATACTAATAAAAGAAAGTTTCGCTCTGCCTGTCTGCAATGGCTGGGAAAATCTACCACACATAGAAGTTTGAAAATTTGAGTGAGGATAGTACAAGGCATGTCCTGAAGCTCAGAGTTTTCATTTTTTTAATAATTAGTCGAGTTATTAATTAAAAATGCATTTAAAATACAATCTTTTTTTAAAATCAGCCAGAATGTCCTGGTATGCTCAGTTCGGAACTCTCCGAAGCTGGCAAGCAGAAAGAAGATCGAAAAACGCGAGATCGTTTTTTTTTTTGTCGTTTTTCTAAACACGAGTCGGGCGAACCATTAAAAATTCGAAAAAATGTATAAGTTTCATACTTTTACGTTTTAAATGTCGCAATCCGTTCGAAAAATTATTAATATTAACACTTTCAAATTAAAACAAGTTGGAAATTGCTCGTCAAACGTGGCAAATGAGGTGCGTTCGTACTATAACTAGTTTTATAATTATTTTTTGCACCCCATATTGTACTGAATGTATACTTTTTTGCACTTCATAAAGCGCATAGTCTGATACATCATTAAAATGCACTTCCAATAATTTTTTCCCATTTCCCGTAATGTAACGGAACACTTTTGACTGTCCCTGTAATTAAACTATACATCCGATTTTCCTAAAATTTGAAATAGCTCAACAAAACTTTGCAACAATTATATCTTTAAAATTTCAGACCATTCGGAAGGCTGTAATATTATTAAAATGCACTTGCAATAATTTTTTTCCCATTCCCCGTAATGTAACGGAACACTTTCGACTGTCCCTGTAATTAAACTATACATCCGATTTTCCTAAAATTTGAAATAGCTCAACAAAACTTTGCAACAATTATATCTTTAAAATTTCAGACCATTCGGAAGGCTGTAATATCATTAAAATGCACTTGCAATAATTTTTCCCATTGGCCATAATGTAAAGAAAAAAAAATGGCTGTCCCTGTAATTAAACTATGCATCCGATTTTCCTAAAATTTGAAATGGCTCGACAAAATTTTGCAACAGTTATATCTTTAAAATTTCAGATCATTCGGAAGGCTCTAA